>JAOWBW010000370.1:1136698-1583000 GCA_026119855.1 Campanula takesimana
ACTTGATTTGAACTCGAAGTATTCTTGGTCTAGGTTTAGGGTACTACCCTAGATGGCCTAGATGAGTGGTAGAGCACTCTAGTAATGAAAAATAGTCCCTTTGTGAACAAATGAAATGTGGACTTGAATCATAATTAAATGATGACTTGAATATAAGAGTAATAACTCTTTTTATGTGTCTTGAAGTCAATGTTTGTGTACCTTAGGGGAACCAACTAATGTCTTGGGCTTGAATGTCCTAAGAAATGGATTGAGAACTTGGATATGAGATGATAAGATCTTGTATATGTATTGAATGTCTTGAATGTCTTAAGATGAGACAGTAACTTGAAGTATAAGACAATAAATCTCGTACATGACTTGAACATCCAATAATTGGATTAAGACTGAATATAAGATTATAAAATCTTGTACGTGCCTTGACACCAATATAGGTGTATGGTTTTAATAAACTTGAAAGAGTCTTGATGTGTATATGCAAATCTTGCATATATTACTTGATAGAATGTGGCTTCTTGATTGATGGTATATGGTATGAATAACCAAAGAATAGGTATGAACGAGATAGAGAATGATTAACTCTACTACATAGTTGAACTTGATACGTGTATATTGGAAGTGCTATAAATAACACTAAAGTGTAAATGATTTAGTTTTAATCGTGTATATACTCAAGAAGTATATAAAATATAAAGAAGATATCTTGTCTTGAATGGTTCCAAAGAAATAGGGACTAGTGTAATATGAAGATAATTCATATAATCGTGAATACTACGATTTAAATTAATAAGAATGATTACAGAACACAATATGTGTTAGAAAATGTATTCGATTACTAGCGATACATATATGTGAAGTATGACTGTGTCTAGGTACAATGTGACCTATTCTACTACGTGTTTAGAGTCTAAAGTATTGGGCTCTATTTGATAGTAAGGGTATCGTGATAGACACTCTAATGTGTTAAACGTGATATGAATATGTACGTGCAAACTTGGCATGTGACAAAGTGATATACCCTACTACTTGACTGAAGTCTGTTATTAATGGACTCTTACTTGGATTGATCGTGTTACATGGACAACTTATGTGCCATTGTTATCTTGGTTGTATTCGCAATAATTGCGTACGTGTATTAATGAGCACATGTACAAATTACATTATTCTTGTGAGCACATGATACATAATTACATGGTGCATATTCTTGTGAGCACATGATACATAATTACATGGTGCATAAAGAGTAGTCCACTAATAAGGGACTGAGTTCTATTTCCGTAGTTCAAGTAAATATCTACTTGTGCTTCTTGTGTGAGTCCAGCTGGGTTCTCCTTGCTTGTTCGAAAATATAGGTTCACGCTTGTCGCGAGAGCTGGGGTTTAAGTGACAATCGGGTCCCTATGTATTTTCCACCCGACCCCTTACTACTGGCCATAGTAAGGGCATAGCTTCCTTGGTTGGAGCAATAAGCCTGACCTAAGTGAATGCTAACTCCCGTCCCGAACACCATGTGGATCTTGTTATTGTGGATGAACTGAATACCAGGTCTTCTTATATACTGTTCTCTGTCCTATTCACCGTGGATCTTGTTATTGTGAATGACACTGGATACCAGGTCTTCTTATATACTGTTCTCCGTCCTGAACACCACGTGGATCTTGTTATTGTGGATGACACTGGTTACCAGGTCTTCTTATATACTGCACAGCAGTCTCTTGTTCGTGTTCTTGGTTGTCCTCAGCTAGAAAAGCATCGACAACAAAATGGTATTCTTGGGAGAAATAAGGAAGGATTCAGGTACAATGCGTGATAGGCCTATGTGCATCTTGTGAGCTGGTCTAGCCTCTCGCACTACTTGACTACTTGTTACCTGATCATATCTTGAGCTTGATTACTTGTTGAGTTGGCTTAGCCTCTCCTATACTTGTTACTTGATGATACTTGATATATGTTTAGTTGAGTATCTACTTGTATTGTATAACATGACATATAGTTGCATGTTAATAGCTTACTGAGATTTATCTCACCCTTTATTTGTTTAATTGTTTCCCCCCCCCAGGAAAGCAGGGGATAGTACGCAGTGAGGCTCGACTTAGCTGGGAACTTACTCAGCAGGATATTCTAGTTCGAAGTTAGTGTCCTTTTATATTTTGGTAAGGACGATCTTGTATGAGTTAATTAAACTCTGGGCTTGTATTGGGGTAGTATTTGTTGTCCCTAGACAGTTCTTGATGCCAGCTTATTTGCTAGGCATGTCTTCCGCTGTATGTAACCTTGTTTGGTTTTAAATTTCTTGGTCTAGAACTCGTGTGAGCTATCTTAGCTCCCTACTCTTGAGTATATACATCATGTCAGTTTTGTTTTTAACAGGTATTGTTCCTGTTTCCCGTTAGTTTCTTGTTTCTTGTTAGTTACGCGCACCAGGTTCGAGGTTCTATTAGGGAATCCCGGGACTTGGGGCGTGTCAGGGTGGTATCAGAGCTATGGTTTAGCTCTTAGCCTGGATAGGGTCTATGGCCTAGGTTGGGTTAGTCTTGGTGTGATTCGACGCCGAGTGCTTCGTTACTTGTTGTCATACCAGGCATAGGACTGGTATTAATAGTGTTGATCCAATTGGATTAGATGGTTTGAGAATCGAGAGCGCGGGTCTTTAAAGACTTAGGCGTATCTATCTTGTCTTGTGGACATTGTTTCGTGCTATATATGCATGCTTGTCCTTATCTCGTGAATTACGTGAAGTGTATTCTCTAGTAAGAGACTACGTGCTTGATATTGTTATTATAAGAGCTTGATAGAAGTGTGGGTGATAACACCCTATACGTTCTATGTTAACTTGGTCATGTTACCTAGATGGGACATTGATGTGATACGTGATATAGCTTGGCTTTCTATGTGTTAGGCCAATCTTGTTTACCACAATAGATGGTAATTATTTCTATGCTAGTATGCTTGACTATATATGTGAGCATGATAGATTTATGCATAACCTTTATGTTCTGCATTGAAAGTCTAGAAAGGGTTCTTGAGATTGTACTGGGTATTCACCTATGTGATTTGACAGTGGAGTTTCTACACCAAACCAGATGGATGTATCCATTCTTGATGAGAAACTGGGTTATCTTGAGTTGTTACAGTGCGAATACAGTGCTGACACCTGGATTAATGTTCTTGACCTCGATTGAGTTAAACCAGTTGAAGATTCAACTTGAGAATTTCTTGATAGAGGATATATCTACCTTGTAGTGGATGTCTGAATTGAGTATCTGTGTTGACCTATAAGTGGAAACAACCAAGGTACGTGTGTTCTTGAGATTTCTTGGTCTTGTTAGAGATTCATGAATGAATTTCGAAGGCAGCTCCATTGTTAAACTATTTGACACCGAGAGCTACATCTTTTGATGGATTGTCTTGATGGATTGATATACGTGAAAGTCAGTTTGAATATTGAAACGATGGATAACCACGACTTCAGTATCTGAGATTGCCTAGTGGATTTGACTAGTATTACAGTGATCTGGAGGATATGACCAGTTCTATTATTTTAGTGGATATGTCAAGTTTCACCGATATAGTGGATTGACTAATCGAGTCTATTTGACTTTATGTGTTTTGATGTATAGCTTATACATCTAAATTGCATAGAATAATGTGAGTATCTGTGCATAGTCGTGATGTTCTTGAGTTCTATTTGTTGATTATATATGTTATAATCTTGATCTAGTAAAAATTCGAGGACGAATTTTCTTTAAGGTGGGGAGGATGTAACGCCCATCCTTAATCTCGTTAAATATTGACTTATTTGTTAAATTTTTGACTGCTTGTTAAATTCTTGGCTAGCATATTTATATGCTATTTTATTTGAGTTAATTATTTAACTACGTTAGAAAAGTTAAGGTGGTTAAATGTCAAAGTTGAAAGTTTAGGGGCCTTTTTGTCAAAGTTAGAACTTGAGGGGCCTAGTTGCAATTCTTGGAAACTTCAAAGTATATCTTGTTGCTTCTTTTCTCAGAGGAAGCAAACTTCATTTCTTCTCGTTCTTCTCCTTCTGTTCCAAAAGTAAGTTCAATTTTACCCTATTCTCGACTCCTCGCGATTAATTATCCCCTCTGTTCGTGATTCCGGTCCCGGATAAATATTCGTGGCGTTGAATAGAGCGTTTCCGACCGATCAGAAATTAATTTGGGTCAACTTGATTTTTGACTAGGTAAGTTATTGACTCCCCTTTACTTGTAATAACATGCATATATGTTATTCCCGCTACTTGTTCTTGTTAAAATTGTGTTTTGAGCAATTTTGTGATACTTGTAAATTTTGGGACGAAGGGAGTATAAAATACACTCGTATGAATGAAAGAAACATAAAAAAGTGTTTAATTGGTTAGCCTCCTGGGTGTGTTAAACATTAGTAGAAAATTACTCCTATTCGTGAGACGGTAAAATAGTAACTCGATTTAAATATTATTAGGAAAATTGTACCATTATTTGTGGTACGGGGAAATGAATGGAAGTATCCCTAGATGGGTATATTAGTATAAAATAAAATTGTACTTATACTTTTTGGGACGGGGAAATATTAATTGGGAATAAAAGAAGATTTTCTATTATTTATGGGACGGATAAATTAATAAAGTGTCCTATAGAAGTGTCCTAGGCATGTTAAAATGCACTCTGAATGTTAGAAAGTGTTAGTGGGTTTATACTCCTACATTTGGACGGAAAATTTATAAGTATAAAGTCTCTGTTGAAATAAGAAAGTATAATTGAAATGAGTGATTTAGGCTTGTTATTGTACTCCTGGGTTTGATAATATATTGATAAAAATTATACTCCTACGCTTGGGACGGAAAATTATTTTTTAACCTGCGAAAGAATTCGGATTTTGGCCTTTTGGGCTTGGGCGACCGCCCATCTATCTGAAGTATTTTGTTCTTGGAAAGCCTGATTTTGGGCGACCGCCCACACCATTTTGTGCGGCCGCCCATATGTCCTGAAAAATTGTAAAACTTGTTTAATGATGTATAAGTGGAAATAACCCTTGTTAAGGCATATAGCCTTAGGATAAGATGTCCTAGTAAGTATTGTGATACCTTAGGGGTATCATAAGTGAGTCTTGAACATGATTACTCATTAATTAAAATGAGAACTTGAGTATAAAAGAAGAACTCTTTTATATGTCTTGAAAGTGCTATGAACAAGCACTTATGTGTTATGCTTGTCTTGAAGTTAATGATTGTGCACCTTAGGGGCGTTAAAACAAGACTAGAGATTGAATATCCTATGTAGGGGATTAGAACTATAAGTATGAGTTGTATAGTATTACTTGATTTGAACTCGAAGTATTCTTGTCTAGGTTTAGGGTACTACCCTAGATGGCCTAGATGAGTGTTGTAGAGCACTCTAGTAATGAAAATAGTCCCTTTGTGAACAAATGAAATGTGGACTTGAATCATAATTAAATGATGACTTGAATATAAGAGTAATAACTCTTTTATGTGTCTTGAAGTCAATGTTTGTGTACCTTAGGGACACCAACTAATGTCTTGAGCTTGAATGTCCTAAGAAATGGATTGAGAACTTGATATGAGATGATAAGATTCTTGTATATGTATTTAATGTCTTGAATGTCTTAAGATGAGACAGTAACTTGAAGTATAAGACAATAAAATCTCGTACATGACTTGAACATCCAAATAATTGGATTAAGACTTGAATATAAGATTATAAAATCTTGTACGTGCCTTGACACCAATATAGGTGTATGGTAATAAACTTGAAAGAGTCTTGATGTGTATATGCAAATCTTGCATATATTTACTTGATAGAATGTGGCTTCTTGATTGATTGGTATATGGTATGAATAACCAAAGAATTAGGTTATGGAACGAGATAGAGAATGATTAACTCTACTACATAGTTGAACTTGATACGTGTATATTGGAAGTGCTATAAATAAGCACTAAAGTGTAAATGATTTAGTTTTAATCGTGTATATACTCAATGAAGTATATAAAATATAAAGAAGATATCTTGTCTTGAAATGGTTCCTAAAGAAAATAGGGACTAGTGTAATATGAAGATAATTATATAATCGTGAATACTACGATTTAAATTAATAAGAATGATTACAGAACACAATATGTGTTAGAAAATGTATTCGATTACTAGCGATACATATATGTGAAGTATGACTGTGTCTAGGTACAATGTGACCTATTCTACTACGTGTTTAGAGTCTAAGGTATTGGGCTCTATTTGATAGTAAGGGTATAGTGATAGACACTTAATGTGTTAACGTGATATGAATATGTACGTGCAAACTTGGCATGTGACAAAGTGATATACCCTACTACTTGACTGAAGTCTGTTATTAATGGACTCTTACTTGGATTGATCGTGTTACATGGACACCTTATGTGCCATTGTTATCTTGGTTGTATTCGCAATAATTGCGTACGTGTACTTATTGAGCACATGATACATAATTACATGGTGCATATTCTTGTGAGCACATGATACATAATTACATGGTGCATATTCTTGTGAGCACATGATACATAATTACATGGTGCATAAAGAGTAGTCCACTAATAAGGGACTGAGTTCTATTCCGTAGTTCAAGTAAATATCTACTTGTACCTTCTTGTGTGAGTCCAGCTGGTTCTCCTTGCTTGTTCGAAAATATATAGGTTCACGCTTGTCGCGAGAGCTGGGGTTTAAGTGACAATCGGGTCCCTATGTATTTCCGCCCGACCCCTTACTACTGGCCATAGTAAGGGCATAGCTTCCTTGGTTGGAGCAATAAGCCTGACCTAAGTGAATGCTAACTCCCGTCCCGAACACCGCGTGGATCTTGTTATGTGGATGACACTGAATACCAGTCTTCTTATATACTGTTCTCCTGTCCTGTCACCCGTGGATCTTGTTATGTGAATGACACTGGATACCAGGTCTTCTTATATACTGTTCTCCCGTCCTGAACACCACGGGATCTTGTTATTGTGATGACACTGGTTACCAGGAATAAGGAAGGATTCAGGTACAATGCGTGATAGGCCTATGTGCATGAAGGATTCAGGTACAATGCGTGATAGGCCTATGTGCATCTTGTGAGCTGGTCTAGCCTCTCGCACTACTTGACTACTTGTTACCTGATCATATCTTGAGCTTGATTACTTGTTGAGTTGGCTTAGCCTCTCCTATACTTGTTACTTGATGATACTTGATATATGGTTTAGTTGAGTATCTACTTGTATTGTATGATAACATGACATATAGTTGCATGTTAATAGCTTACTGAGATTTATCTCACCCTTTATTTGTTTAATTGTTTCCCCCCCCCCAGGAAAGCAGGGGATAGTACGCAGTGAGGCTCGACTTAGCTGGGAACTTACTCAGCAGGATATTCTTGTTCGAAGTTAGTGTCCTTTTACATTTTGGTAAGGACGATCTTGTATGAGTTAATTAAACTCTGGGCTTGTATTGGGGTAGTATTTGTTGTCCCTAGACAGTTCTTGATGCCAGCTTATTTGCTAGGCATGTCTTCCGCTGTATGTAACCTTGTTTGGTTTTAAATTTCTTGGTCTAGAACTCGTGTGAGCTATCTTAGCTCCCTACTCTTGAGTATATACATCATGTCATTTTTGTTTTTAACAGGTATTGTTCCCGTTTCCCGTTAGTTTCTTGTTTCTTGTTAGTTACGCGCACCAGGTTCGAGGTTCTATTAGGGAATCCCGGGACTTGGGGCGTGTCAGGTGGTATCAGAGCTATGGTTTAGCTCTTAGCCTGGATAGGGTCTATGGCCTAGGTTGGGTTAGTCTTGGGTGTGATTTCGACGCCGAGTGCTTCGTTACTTGTTGTCATACCAGGCATAGAACTGGTATTAATAGTGTTGATCCAATTGGATTAGATGGTTTGAGAATCGAGAGCGCGGGTCTTTAAAGACTTAGGCGTATCTATCTTGTCTTGTGGACATTGTTTCGTGCTATATATGCATGCTTGTCCTTATCTCGTGAATTACGTGGAAGTGTATTCTCTAGTAAGAGACTACGTGCTTGATATTGTTATTAGTAAGAGCTTGATAGAAGTGTTGGTGATAACACCCTATACGTTCTATGTTAACTTGGTCATGTTACCTAGATGGGACATTGATGTGATACGTGATATAGCTTGGCTTTCTATGTGTTAGGCCAATCTTGTTTACCACAATAGATGGTAATTATTTCTATGCTAGTATGCTTGACTATATATGTGAGCATGATAGATTTATGTATAACCTTTATGTTCTGCATTGAAAGTCTAGAAAGGGTTCTTGAGATTGTACTGGGTATTCAACCTATGTGATTGACAGTGGAGTTTCTACACCAAACCAGATGGATGTATCCATTCTTGATGAGAAACTGGGTTATCTTGAGTTGTTACAGTGCGAATACAGTGCTGACACCTGGATTAATGTTCTTGACCTCGATTGAGTTAAACCAGTTGAAGATTCAACTTGAGAATTTCTTGATAGAGGATATATCTACCTTGTAGTGGATGTCTGAATTAAGTATCTGTGTTGACCTATTAGTGGAAACAACCAAGGTACGTGTGTTCTTGAGATTTCTTGGTCTTGTTAGAGATTCATGAATGAATTTCGAAGGCAGCTCCATTGTTAACTATTTGACACCGAGAGCTACATCTTTTGATGGATTGTCTTGATGGATTGATATACGTGAAGTCAGTTTTGAATATTGAAACGATGGATAACCACGACTTCAGTGTCTGAGATTGCCTAGTGGATTTGACTAGTATTACAGTGATCTGGAGGATATGACCAGTTCTATTATTTTAGTGGATATGTCAAGTTTCACCGACATAGTGGATTGACTAATCGAGTCTATTTGACTTTATGTGTTTTGATGTTATAGCTTATACATCTAAATTGCATAGAATAATTGTGAGTATCTGTGCATAGTCGTGATGTTCTTGAGTCCTATTTGTTGATTATATATGTTATAATCTTGATCTAGTAAAAATTCGAGGACGAATTTTCTTTAAGGTGGGGAGGATGTAACGCCCATCCTTAATCTCGTTAAATATTTGACTTATTTGTTAAATTTTTGACTTGCTTGTTAAATTCTTGGCTAGCATATTTATATGCTATTTTATTTGAGTTAATTATTTAACTACGTTAGAAAGTTAAGGTGGTTAAATGTCAAAGTTGAAAGTTTAGGGGCCTTTTTGTCAAAGTTAGAACTTGAGGGGCCTAGTTGCAATTCTTGGAAACTTCAAAGTATATCTTGTTGCTTCTTTTCTCAGAGGAAGCAAACTTCATTTTCTTCTCGTTCTTTCTCCTTCTGTTCCAAAAGCTAAGTTCAATTTACCCTATTCTCGACTCCTCGCGATTAATTATCCCTCTGTTCGTGATTCCGGTCCCGGATAAATATTCGTGGCGTTGAATAGAGCGTTTCCGACCGATCAGAAATTAATTTGGGTCAACTTGATTTTTGACTAGGTAAGTTATTGACTCCCCTTTACTTGTAATAACATGCATATATGTTATTCCCGCTACTTGTTCTTGTTAAAATTGTGTTTTGAGCAATTTTTGTGATACTTGTAATTTTGGGACGAAGGGAGTATAAAATACACTGCGTATGAATGAAAGAAACTTAAAAAGTGTTTAACTTGGTTAGCCTCCTGGGTGTGTTAAACATTAGTAGGAAAATTACTCCTATTCGTGAGACGGTAAAATAGTAACTCGATTTAAATATTATTAGGAAAATTGTACCATTATTTGTGGTACGGGGAAATGAATGGAAGTATCCCTAGATGGGTATATTAGTATAAAATAAAATTGTACTTATACTTTTTGGGACGGTGAAATATTTAATTGGAATAAAAGAAGATTTTCTATTATTTATGGGACGGGGATAAATTAATAAAGTGTCCCTATAGAAGTGTCCTAGGCATGTTAAAATGCACTCTTGAATGTTAGAAAGTGTTAGTGGGTTTATACTCCTACATTTGGGACGGAAAATTTATAAGTATAAAAGTCTCTGTTGAAATAAGAAAGTATAATTGAAATGAGTGATTTAAGCTTGTTATTGTACTCCTGGGTTTGATAATATATTGATAAAAATTATACTCCTACGCTTGGGACGGAAAATTATTTAACCTGGAAAAGAATTCGGATTTTGGCATTTTTGGACTTGGGCGACCGCCCATTTTGGGCTGGGCGACCGCCCATCTATCTGAAGTATTTTGTTCTTGGAAAGCCTGATTTTGGGCGACCGCCCACACCATTTTGTGCGGCCGCCCATATGTCCTGAAAATTGTAAAACTTGTTTAATGATGTATAAGTTGGAAATAACCCTTGTTAAGTCATATAGCCTTAGGATAAGATGTCCTAGTAAGTATTGTGATACCTTAGGGGTATCATAAGTGAGTCTTGAACATGATTACTCATTAAATTAAAATGAGAACTTGAGTATAAAAGGAAGAACTCTTTTATATGTCTTGAAAGTGCTATGAACAAGCACTTATGTGTTATGCTTGTCTTGAAGTTAATGATTGTGCACCTTAGGGGCGTTAAAACAAGACTAGAGATTGAATATCCTATGTAGGGGATTATGAACTTATAAGTATGAGTTGTATAGTATTGACTTGATTTGAACTCGAAGTATTCTTGGTCTAGGTTTAGGGTACTACCCTAGATGGCCTAGATGAGTGTTGTAGAGCACTCTAGTAATGAAAAATAGTCCCTTTGTGAACAAATGAAATGTGGACTTGAATCATAATTAAATGATGACTTGAATATAAGAGTAATAACTCTTTTATGTGTCTTGAAGTCAATGTTTGTGTACCTTAGGGACACCAACTAATGTCTTGAGCTTGAATGTCCTAAGAAATGGATTGAGAACTTGGATATGAGATGATAAGATCTTGTATATGTATTTAATGTCTTGAATGTCTTAAGATGAGACAGTAACTTGAAGTATAAGACAATAAAATCTCGTACATGACTTGAACATCCAAATAATTGGATTAAGACTTGAATATAAGATTATAAAATCTTGTACGTGCCTTGACACCAATATAGGTGTATGGTAATAAACTTGAAAGAGTCTTGATGTGTATATGCAAATCTTGCATATATTTACTTGATAGAATGTGGCTTCTTGATTGATTGGTATATGGTATGAATAACCAAAGAATTAGGTTATGGAACGAGATAGAGAATGATTAACTCTACTACATAGTTGAACTTGATACGTGTATATTGGAAGTGCTATAAATAAGCAGTAAAGTGTAAATGATTTAGTTTTAATCGTGTATATAATCAAGGAAGTATATAAAATATAAAGAAGATATCTTGTCTTGAAATGGTTCCTAAAGAAAATAGGGACTAGTGTAATATGAAGATAATTCATATAATCGTGAATACTACGATTTAAATTAATAAGAATGATTACAGAACACAATATGTGTTAGAAAATGTATTCGATTACTAGCGATACATATATGTGAAGTATGACTGTGTCTAGGTACAATGTGACCTATTCTACTACGTGTTTAGAGTCTAAGGTATTGGGCTCTATTTGATAGTAAGGGTATAGTGATAGACACTCTAATGTGTTAAACGTGATATGAATATGTACGTGCAAACTTGGCATGTGACAAAGTGATATACCCTACTACTTGACTGAAGTCTGTTATTAATGGACTCTTACTTGGATTGATCGTGTTACATGGACACCTTATGTGCCATTGTTATCTTGGTTTGTATTCGCAATAATTGCGTACGTGTACTTATATTGAGCACATGATACATAATTACATGGTGCATATTCTTGTGAGCACATGATACATAATTACATGGTGCATAAAGAGTAGTCCACTAATTAGGGACTGAGTTCTATTTCCATAGTTCAAGTAAATATCTACTTGTACCTTCTTGTGTGAGTCCAGCTGGTTCTCCTTGCTTGTTCGAAAATATATAGGTTCACGCTTGTCGCGAGAGCTGGGGTTTAAGTGACAATCGGGTCCCTATGTATTTCCGCCCGACCCCTTACTACTGGCCATAGTAAGGGCATAGCTTCCTTGGTTGGAGCAATAAGCCTGACCTAAGTGAATGCTAACTCCCGTCCCGAACACCGCGTGGATCTTGTTATTGTGGATGACACTGAATACCAGGTCTTCTTATATACTGTTCTCCTGTCCTGTTCACCACGTGGATCTTGTTATTGTGAATGACACTGGATACCAGGTCTTCTTATATACTGTTCTCCCGTCCTGAACACCACGTGGATCTTGTTATTGTGGATGACACTGGTTACCAGGTCTTCTTATATACTGCACAGCAGTCTCTTGTTCCTGTTCTTGGTTGTCCTCAGCTAGAAAAGCATCGACAACAAAATGGTATTATTGGGAGGAATAAGGAAGGATTCAGGTACAATGCGTGATAGGCCTATGTGCATCTTGTGAGCTGGTCTAGCCTCTCGCACTACTTGACTACTTGTTACCTGATCATATCTTGAGCTTGATTACTTGTTGAGTTGGCTTAGCCTCTCCTATACTTGTTACTTGATGATACTTGATATATGTTTAGTTGAGTATCTACTTGTATTGTATGATAACATGACATATAGTTGCATGTTAATAGCTTACTGAGATTTATCTCACCCTTTATTTGTTTAATTGTTTTCCCCCCCCAGGAAAGCAGGGGATAGTACGCAGTGAGGCTCGACTTAGCTGGGAACTTACTCAGCAGGATATTCTTGTTTGAAGTTAGTGTCCTTTTACATTTTGGTAAGGACGATCTTGTATGAGTTAATTAAACTCTGGGCTTGTATTGGGGTAGTATTTGTTGTCCCTAGACAGTTCTTGATGCCAGCTTATTTGCTAGGCATGTCTTCCGCTGTATGTAACCTTGTTTGGTTTTAAATTTCTTGGTCTAGAACTCGTGTGAGCTATCTTAGCTCCCTACTCTTGAGTATATACATCATGTCATTTTTGTTTTTAACAGGTATTGTTCCTGTTTCCCGTTAGTTTCTTGTTTCTTGTTAGTTACGCGCACCAGGTTCGAGGTTCTATTAGGGAATCCCGGGACTTGGGGCGTGTCAGGGTGGTATCAGAGCTATGGTTTAGCTCTTAGCCTGGATAGGGTCTATGGCCTAGGTTGGGTTAGTCTTGGGTGTGATTTCGACGCCGAGTGCTTCGTTACTTGTTGTCATACCAGGCATAGGACTGGTATTAATAGTGTTGATCCAATTGGATTAGATGGTTTGAGAATCGAGAGCGCGGGTCTTTAAAGACTTAGGCGTATCTATCTTGTCTTGTGGACATTGTTTCGTGCTATTTATGCATGCTTGTCCTTATCTCGTGAATTACGTGGAAGTGTATTCTCTAGTAAGAGACTACGTGCTTGATATTGTTATTAGTAAGAGCTTGATAGAAGTGTTGGTGATAACACCCTATACGTTCTATGTTAACTTGGTCATGTTACCTAGATGGGACATTGATGTGATACGTGATATAGCTTGGCTTTCTATGTGTTAGGCCAATCTTGTTTACCACAATAGATGGTAATTATTTCTATGCTAGTATGCTTGACTATATATGTGAGCATGATAGATTTATGCATAACCTTTATGTTCTGCATTGAAAGTCTAGAAAGGGTTCTTGAGATTGTACTAGGTATTCAACCTATGTGATTGACAGTGTAGTTTCTACACCAAACCAGATGGATGTATCCATTCTTGATGAGAAACTGGGTTATCTTGAGTTGTTACAGTGCGAATACAGTGCTGACACCTGGATTAATGTTCTTGACCTCGATTGAGTTAAACCAGTTGAAGATTCAACTTGAGAATTTCTTGATAGAGGATATATCTACCTTGTAGTGGATGTCTGAATTGAGTATCTGTGTTGACCTATTAGTGGAAACAACCAAGGTACGTGTGTTCTTGAGATTTCTTGGTCTTGTTAGAGATTCATGAATGAATTTCGAAGGCAGCTCCATTGTTAACTATTTGACACCGAGAGCTACATCTTTTGATGGATTGTCTTGATGGATTGATATACGTGAAGTCAGTTTTGAATATTGAAACGATGGATAACCACGACTTCAGTGTCTGAGATTGCCTAGTGGATTTGACTAGTATTACAGTGATCTGGAGGATATGACCAGTTCTATTATTTTAGTGGATATGTCAAGTTTCACCGACATAGTGGATTGACTAATCGAGTCTATTTGACTTTATGTGTTTTGATGTTATAGCTTATACATCTAAATTGCATAGAATAATTGTGAGTATCTGTGCATAGTCGTGATGTTCTTGAGTCCTATTTGTTGATTATATATGTTATAATCTTGATCTAGTAAAAATTCGAGGACGAATTTTCTTTAAGGTGGGGAGGATGTAACGCCCATCCTTAATCTCGTTAAATATTTGACTTATTTGTTAAATTTTTGACTTGCTTGTTAAATTCTTGGCTAGCATATTTATATGCTATTTTATTTGAGTTAATTATTTAACTGCGTTAGATAGTTAAGGTGGTTAAATGTCAAAGTTGAAAGTTTAGGGGCCTTTTTGTCAAAGTTAGAACTTGAGGGGCCTAGTTGCAATTCTTGGAAACTTCAAAGTATATCTTGTTGCTTCTTTTCTCAGAGGAAGCAAACTTCATTTTCTTCTCGTTCTTTCTCCTTCTGTTCCAAAAGCTAAGTTCAATTTTACCCTATTCTCGACTCCTCGCGATTAATTATCCCTCTGTTCGTGATTCCGGTCCCGGATAAATATTCGTGGCGTTGAATAGAGCGTTTCCGACCGATCAGAAATTAATTTGGGTCAACTTGATTTTTGACTAGGTAAGTTATTGACTCCCCTTTACTTGTAATAACATGCATATATGTTATTCCCGCTACTTGTTCTTGTTAAAATTGTGTTTTGAGCAATTTTTGTGATACTTGTAATTTTGGGACGAAGGGAGTATAAAATACACTGCGTATGAATGAAAGAAACTTAAAAAGTGTTTAACTTGGTTAGCCTCCTGGGTGTGTTAAACATTAGTAGGAAAATTACTCCTATTCGTGAGACGGTAAAATAGTAACTCGATTTAAATATTATTAGGAAAATTGTACCATTATTTGTGGTACGGGGAAATGAATGGAAGTATCCCTAGATGGGTATATTAGTATAAAATAAAATTGTACTTATACTTTTTGGGACGGTGAAATATTTAATTGGGAATAAAAGAAGATTTTTCTATTATTTATGGGACGGGGATAAATTAATAAAGTGTCCCTATAGAAGTGTCCTAGGCATGTTAAAATGCACTCTTGAATGTTAGAAAGTGTTAGTGGGTTTATACTCCTACATTTGGGACGGAAAATTTATAAGTATAAAAGTCTCTGTTGAAATAAGAAAGTATAATTGAAATGAGTGATTTAAGCTTGTTATTGTACTCCTGGGTTTGATAATATATTGATAAAAATTATACTCCTACGCTTGGGACGGAAAATTATTTAACCTGGGAAAGAATTCGGATTTTGGCATTTTTGGGACTTGGGCGACCGCCCATTTTGGGCTGGGCGACCGCCCATCTATCTGAAGTATTTTGTTCTTGGAAAGCCTGATTTTGGGCGACCGCCCACACCATTTTGTGCGGCCGCCCATATGTCCTGAAAAATTGTAAAACTTGTTTAATGATGTATAAGTTGGAAATAACCCTTGTTAAGGCATATAGCCTTAGGATAAGATGTCCTAGTAAGTATTGTGATACCTTAGGGGTATCATAAGTGAGTCTTGAACATGATTACTCATTAAATTAAAATGAGAACTTGAGTATAAAAGGAAGAACTCTTTTATATGTCTTGAAAGTGCTATGAACAAGCACTTATGTGTTATGCTTGTCTTGAAGTTAATGATTGTGCACCTTAGGGGCGTTAAAACAAGACTAGAGATTGAATATCCTATGTAGGGGATTATGAACTTATAAGTATGAGTTGTATAGTATTGACTTGATTTGAACTCGAAGTATTCTTGGTCTAGGTTTAGGATACTACCCTAGATGGCCTAGATGAGTGTTGTAGAGCACTCTAGTAATGAAAAATAGTCCCTTTGTGAACAAATGAAATGTGGACTTGAATTATAATTAAATGATGACTTGAATATAAGAGTAATAACTCTTTTATGTGTCTTGAAGTCAATGTTTGTGTACCTTAGGGACACCAACTAATGTCTTGAGCTTGAATGTCCTAAGAAATGGATTGAGAACTTGGATATGAGATGATAAGATCTTGTATATGTATTGAATGTCTTGAATGTCTTAAGCTGAGACAGTAACTTGAAGTATAAGACAATAAAATCTCGTACATGACTTGAACATCCAAATAATTGGATTAAGACTTGAATATAAGATTATAAAATCTTGTACGTGCCTTGACACCAATATAGGTGTATGGTAATAAACTTGAAAGAGTCTTGATGTGTATATGCAAATCTTGCATATATTTACTTGATAGAATGTGGCTTCTTGATTGATTGGTATATGGTATGAATAACCAAAGAATTAGGTTATGGAACGAGATAGAGAATGATTAACTCTACTACATAGTTGAACTTGATACGTGTATATTGGAAGTGCTATAAATAAGCACTAAAGTGTAAATGATTTAGTTTTAATCGTGTATATACTCAAGGAAGTATATAAAATATAAAGAAGATATCTTGTCTTGAAATGGTTCCTAAAGAAAATAGGGACTAGTGTAATATGAAGATAATTCATATAATCGTGAATACTACGATTTAAATTAATAAGAATGATTACAGAACACAATATGTGTTAGAAAATGTATTCGATTACTAGCGATACATATATGTGAAGTATGACTGTGTCTAGGTACAATGTGACCTATTCTACTACGTGTTTAGAGTCTAAGGTATTGGGCTCTATTTGATAGTAAGGGTATAGTGATAGACACTCTAATGTGTTAAACGTGATATGAATATGTACGTGCAAACTTGGCATGTGACAAAGTGATATACCCTACTACTTGACTGAAGTCTGTTATTAATGGACTCTTACTTGGATTGATCGTGTTACATGGACACCTTTTGTGCCATTGTTATCTTGGTTTGTATTCGCAATAATTGCGTACGTGTACTTATATTGAGCACATGATACATAATTACATGGTGCATATTCTTGTGAGCACATGATACATAATTACATGGTGCATAAAGAGTAGTCCACTAATAAGGGACTGAGTTATGTTTCCGTAGTTCAAGTAAATATCTACTTGTACCTTCTTGTGTGAGTCCAGCTGGTTCTCCTTGCTTGTTCGAAAATATATAGGTTCACGCTTGTCGCGAGAGCTGGGGTTTAAGTGACAATCGGGTCCCTATGTATTTCCGCCCGACCCCTTACTACTGGCCATAGTAAGGGCATAGCTTCCTTGGTTGGAGCAATAAGCCTGACCTAAGTGAATGCTAACTCCCGTCCCGAACACCACGTGGATCTTGTTATTGTGGATGACACTGAATACCAGGTCTTCTTATATACTGTTCTCCTGTCCTGTTCACCACGTGGATCTTGTTATTGTGAATGACACTGGATACCAGGTCTTCTTATATACTGTTCTCCCGTCCTGAACACCACGTGGATCTTGTTATTGTGGATGACACTGGTTACCAGGTCTTCTTATATACTGCACAGCAGTCTCTTGTTCCTGTTCTTGGTTGTCCTCAGCTAGAAAAGCATCGACAACAAAATGGTATTATTGGGAGGAATAAGGAAGGATTCAGGTACAATGCGTGATAGGCCTATGTGCATCTTGTGAGCTGGTCTAGCCTCTCGCACTACTTGACTACTTGTTACCTGATCATATCTTGAGCTTGATTACTTGTTGAGTTGGCTTAGCCTCTCCTATACTTGTTACTTGATGATACTTGATATATGTTTAGTTGAGTATCTACTTGTATTGTATGATAACATGACATATAGTTGCATGTTAATAGCTTACTGAGATTTATCTCACCCTTTATTTGTTTAATTGTTTTCCCCCCCCAGGAAAGCAGGGGATAGTACGCAGTGAGGCTCGACTTAGCTGGGAACTTACTCAGCAGGATATTCTTGTTCGAAGTTAGTGTCCTTTTACATTTTGGTAAGGACGATCTTGTATGAGTTAATTAAACTCTGGGCTTGTATTGAGGTAGTATTTGTTGTCCCTAGACAGTTCTTGATGCCAGATTATTTGCTAGGCATGTCTTCCGCTGTATGTAACCTTGTTTGGTTTTAAATTTCTTGGTCTAGAACTCGTGTGAGCTATCTTAGCTCCCTACTCTTGAGTATATACATCATGTCATTTTTGTTTTTAACAGGTATTGTTCCTGTTTCCCGTTAGTTTCTTGTTTCTTGTTAGTTACGCGCACCAGGTTCGAGGTTCTATTAGGGAATCCCGGGACTTGGGGCGTGTCAGGTTAGGTGACGGAGTGGGAAGTACTTAAACACCCACTCCGCCCCGCTTATGCAGGTCTTGCTACTTTTGGTGTTCTAATGTTTACATGTCCTTCAATTTGATAATAAGAGAAATGTGCTAACAATTATAATGAAAAGAAAGGGGAAATTTATAGAGGAAAAATAAAGGAGAATTGTTTATTTATAATGTTGAAATGTTGGTATGTAACCTTGACCAAACTTCAATAGTGAAGTGGCCTTTTGGTTGTATCTCTCTTTATGGAGATTGCATACTAGTAGGACACAAATAAAATAACAGAATAGAAAAGTTGTACCTTTAGAAAATGGACTTTGAACTTGGACTTGAAAATGAGTTTTGTTGTGGAGAAATTGTTGTAGAACAATTTGTGTAGAGTCTTGTCACGAAGAGCTCTTGTAGGGAGAATTTTTGTATAGAATTGTGTATAGTATGTGTGTAAGAAAAGTTTCAAGTCTAAGAAGAAAGTCCAAGAGAGGTAAAATAGGGATGAAAAGAGATCAAAAAGAGATGAAGAAAAGGCCCCTTCCAATGGTGGATTGGAGGGGTTTTTATAGTTGAAAGGGGATGTTTTTGGTGCCAAGACGGAGTCACAAAGATCAGTTTCCCGGGTAAAATCATATAAAATGAGCAAGGGAGAGATTCTTGGACAAAAATCAGTAACTGACACGCCCAGACGCAAGCACATCCCGTATAGTCATCGGGAGGCGCGCGCTTCTGGCCCCAAAGGGCAGAGGCGCGCGACTTTGAAATGGCGATTTTGACAAAATGGACTAGAAAGTTAACTCTGTTATGCAGTTTAGTCCAAAACTGACGGAATCAGTTAAGAACTTAACCAAACTAACATAAATTAACAAAAACAAGTAAAGTAAAAATACCATGTATGCAATCGAGACATGAGAGGTCCAAGGCGGGGTGTCTACAATATGAGCATGATATAATTATGTATAATATTCATGTTCTGCATTGAAAGCTCGAAAATGATTATCAAGGTTGTGCTGAATATTTAGCATATGTGGTTGATGGAAGAATGTCTACACCAAAATTGAAGAATGTATCCATTCTTTGTGAGATCTCAGATATAATTTCTACTGAGTAGTACATGATACATGATGAGAACCTTGGGTTATCTTGAGTTGCTACAGTACAAATATAGTGCTGATATCTAAATCAATGTTCATGAGATCGGTTGAGTTCAAAGTGTTGAAGGTTCAACTTGAGAAATTTCTTGATAGAGGATTCACCCAGCTTAGTATATCTGCGTGGGGTGTATATGTATTGATTGGCATGAAGAGATATGGTACTTTGCGATTTCATATTGAATGCAAAGAGTTCAACCAGGTGACTATAATGAACCAGTACTTGTTATCGTGTATGGATGGTTTATTTGATCCCTGAAGTTAATCAGTGGTCTATTCAGTGTTTGTTTGATAAGTGGCTACCATTAGTTGGAAAGTCAACTATGAGGATATATTGAAAACATCTTCTCATATCAGGTATGCTCGTTATGAATTCGTGATTATGCTATTTCGATTGATATATGATCTAGAAGTATTGATGGATTTGATGAATAATATCTTCAAACCATAATTATCCCTCTTTGCGATGAATTGATTAATGACCTATTGGTGTATACAAAGTCGCAGACTGAGAATTGATTGTATTGAAATTTCTCGAGAGGAACAATTGTTTCCAAAAACTAGCAAGATATAGAGGATCTATTATCTTGAAGTAGGTTTACTTCAAGCATCTTTGTTGACCTATATAAGTGGAAACAACCGAGGTACGCATGTTCTTGAGATTTTCTTGATCTTGTTAGAGATTCATTAATGAATTTCGAAGGTAGCTCTATCATTAACTATATGAGACAGAAAGCTACACTTTCTGATGGATTAATAAACATGAAGCCAATTTTTTAATTATTGAAATGATGGATGACCACAACTTCAGTATTTGACATTGCCTAGTGGATTCGACTTGTATGATGGTTATTTGGAGGATATGACCAGTGTTACTATTTTCTCTTATATATGTCAAGATTCACCAATATAGTGGATATGATAAATTCATTATGCATAGTGAAGCTCGAACAAGAGATAAAACGTGTGCTAATTCAAAATGGTAACGTACTTGTATATGCTTCGAGGAGATTGAATTTTTATGAATAGAATAATTCTACTCATGACTTGAAACTGATTGTGATCCTACGGCTATTGTATTAGCAGATTCATTGAACATAAAGACTAGTATTTCATGATAGATGGTACTGAATGGGAGAAAATTTATGAGTATTCATCTAAATCCTTGAATTGCGATTATTTGAAAGCAGAATATCAGAGATCGTTTGATTTGTTATAATCCTTCGAGATTTGTGAATATATGAATATAGTGCGATGGATTTCGTGGAAGGATTATCATTTAATAGATAAGTCCCGATGATATAGGTTATAGTGGATTGATTAGTCAAATCTGCTTGACTTTATATGTTGTGATGTTATGATCGATACATCTTGATTACATGGGATACCTGTGGATATAATATATGATAGGGATTCTTGTTCTACACCTTGTTTTACGTCTTGATTATGATAATTTTTCTTAGCACTCTGGATACTTAATCGAGGTTGCTTCTTGATCATATGTTGCGAGCATGTGAAGTGGATTTCCTTGTGGCTATTGTATGAGCTTGCTATTTAGTGGAAATTCCATCACACGAATTCTTAGTATATGGGTAATTGCTTGTATGGATACTTGATTCTAAAGAAAATATCTTGAGCACGAATACTTCTTGTGAAAGTTTCATGGGAAAGTCACGGTATCGAGAAGGTTATGTGAGAATAATACTCGCAGGTAATTGATAATATGGTGTGGTATAACATATTCTTGCTATTCCTGAGTTCTATTTGTTACTTATAAGTGTTATAATCTCGATCAGTAAAATTCGAGGACGAATTTTCTTTAAGGAGGGGAGGATGTAACGCCCGTCCTAATTCCTGTTAAATTCTTGACTTGCATATTTATATGTTATTTTAATTGAGTTAATTATTTAACTAATTGAGCAAGTTTAGGTCCTAATTGTTTAAGTTAAAACTTTAGGGTCATTTGTGAAAATTAAAGTTCAGGGGCTAAAATGCTCAAAGTGGAACTTGAGGGGCCTAATTGCAATTCTTGAAAATATTATAAGGAAAAGCTTGTTTGCCTGGATGGAGAATGTTCTGCACTTTCTCAAATTCTCTCGTACGTTCTCTCTGTCTCAGAAAGAAAGTTAGGTTTTACCCTATTCTCGATCCCTCTTGCTTAATTATGCATCTGTTCGAAAATCCGACTCCGCATAAATGATTAGGGCGTTGAGTAGAGCATTTCCTGCCAAACAGAAATTAGTTTGGGTGAATTTGATTTCGAAGTAGGTAAGTCACTAGCTCTCCCTTGCTTGTAATAACATGCCTATGTGTTATTCTTGATACTTGTGCTTGTTAATTTCGTGATTTGGTTGAATTTTGTGATACTTGTAAATTTGGGACGAAGGGAGTATTAGTATGAATTACAAAGAGTTAGGAAAAGTATACTCCTACTTGTGAGATGGTGAAATATTAACTTGACTTAAATGCTTATACAAGTATATTAGAAAAATTATACTTATACTTTTGGGACGGTGAAATGAATGAAAGTATCTCTAAATGAGTATATTAGTATATTAGAAAATTGTACTTATACTTGTGGGACGATGAAATGAATGAAAGTATCCCTCAATGAGTATATTAGTATATTAGTATAATTATACTTATACTTTTGGGACAGTTAAATATTGAAATGGAATAAAAGAAAATTATTCTATTATTTGTGGGACGGTAAAAAAAGAATGAAATAAACTTGAAAGTAATGTTTTGAACTTGTTTGTATGTCCTGGGTATTGGTATTAGTAAAAGTATACTCCTACACTTGGGGCGGACAATTGTAAGCCTGGGAAAGAAATGAGTATTTGCTGGAATTTGTAGTGTGCGACCGCACACAATGACTTGGGCGACCGCCCAAAAAGACTGAAAGATTTCCCATATAAAACGTGCTAAGTGTGCGTCCGCCCGGTCTGTTTTGAACGCCCGCCCGGTTGCTTGAAAAATCAAAAAGCTTGTTTAAAGTGAGATCAAGCTAGAAGTAACCCTAGTTAAGGTATATGGCCTTAGTATAAGATGTCTTAGCAAGTGTATATGTACCTTTTGGGGCATTAAAACTTGGTCTTGAACATGAGTACTCATAGAATTAAAATGAGAACTTGAGTATAAGAGTAAGAACTCTTTTATATGTCTTGAAAGTACTAAGAACAAGCACTAATGTGTTATATGTGTCTTGAATCCAATGTTTGTGTACCTTAGGGGCACTAGAACAATGTCTTGAACTTGAATATCCAAAGTATAGGATTAAGAACTTGTAAGTATGAGATGTATAACTCATCTGCTTAGCTTGAACTTGAAGTATAAAACAATTAAATCTTGTACATGACTTGAATATCCAAAGATTGGAATAATAACTTGAGCATAAGATAATTAATTCTTGTACATATCCTGAATATCCAAGAATTGGATTGAGATCTTGAATGTAAGATGATAAAAATCTTGTACATGATTTGAAACCAATACGTGTATATGGTAATGAACTTGAAAGTGCTATGATCAAGCACTAACGTGTTAGAACTATTCTTGATGTGTATGTGCAAGCACATAACTACTTGATAGAATGTGGCTTGTTGATTACTTGATACTTGGTATTAATAACCAAAGAGTTAGAATGTGGAACTAGATAGAGAATGAACAACTCTAAGACATACTTGAATCTAATACGTGTGTATTGAAAGTGCTATGAACAAGCACTAATGTGCTAGTAATTGGTTTTAATCGTGCATATACTCAATGAAGTATATAAAGTATAAAGAAGATATCATGTTCTTGAGTTGAGTTCCTAAAAGATGAGGGACTAATGTAATACAAAGATAATTCATATAACTATGAATCCTACGATTTAAGTCAACAACAATGATTATAGAACACAATATATGTTGGAAAATGTATTCGATTATTAACGATACATATACGCGAGATATGATTGTGACTATGTACAATACGACCTATTCGACTACGTGCTTAGAGTTTAAGATGTTGGGCTCTACTTGAAAGTAAGGGTATCGTGATAGACACATTAATGTGTTAAACATTATATGAATATGTACATGCAAATATGGCATATGACAAAGTGGCATAGAATGATGTACCCTACTACTTGTTTGGGATCTGTTAGTATTAGACTCTAACTTGGATTGATTGTGTTACGTGGACACATTATGTGCCATTGTTATATTGATTTGTATTCGCAAATATTGCATACGTGTACTGGTATTTGGTGAGCACATGATTACATGGTTCATGAAGGACTGGTCCACTACTTTTGGACTTAGTTCTATTCTCATTAGTTTTGGGTGAGCACATAATTATATGGTTCATGAAGGACTGGTCCACTACTTTTTGATTAATTCTACTCTCGTAGTTCAAGTAAATACCTACTTGTGCATTCTTATGTGAGTCCATCTGGTTCTCCTTGCTTGTTCGGAGTTATATAGGTTCACACTTATCGCGAGTGCTGGGGCTAAGTGATAATCAGGGATCTATATATCTGCGCTTGACCCCTTACTACAGGCCATAGTAAGGGCATAGCTTCCTTTATTAGAGCAATACGCCTGATAAAAGTGAATGCTAAACTCGTGAACACCTCGTGAATCTTGTTCTTGTAAGTGACACCGGTTACCGGGTATTCTTGTGTACTGCACAGCAGCAACCTAATTGATCGTGATTTATCAACTGCAATAAGCAACGACAACAATGGTTTACTTGGGAGGAATAGTTTAGCTTTATGTGCTAGCTACTTGATGAGTTGGCTTAGCCTCTCATATACTTGTTACTTGATGACATCTTGAGCATGATTACTTGATAATCTTCTTAATTTGCATGATTACATAATAACATGCTATGTACTTGTATCTAGTAACTTACTGAGATTTATCTCACCCCGTTCCTTGTTTATTTGTTTCCTCCCCCCCAGGAAAGCAAGTGGTAATACGTTGTGAGCCTCGACTTAGCAGGGGCCTACTTGGCAGGTTGTTCTTGTTGGGGATTGTTATCATTTCCAGTTTTAGTGAGGACAATTTTGTATCAGTTGTTTAGACTCAGTATCTTGGGTAGACTTGTATAGTTCTTGTAATGCCAACTTATTTGCTAGGCATGTTTTCCGCTGTGTATAACCACATTTGTGTTGTTCAAATAGATACCTAGGTCCTAGAATTACTTAATCCCAATCATGTCTACACTTAGGGTCCCCCAATTTTATTAGAACCTTTTTAAGGTGCCCTTAGGATCCTTTGTGATCAGCACAGGTGTATTTCAACTCTTCAACAAGACAAACCAGCAAGAGGAAGCAAATCAGCAGATCAGTTAACAAAGTTGCCGATCAACTCCATTCCGATCAACTTGATACACAAGTTGCCGATCAACAACATGCCGATATAATAGACAGTCTGCACTGTCAGTCAGGTGACATCATTTCATTAAAGTCAACCTTGCTGATTGTCTCTATACTGTTTTATTATAAAGTAGTTTACCTACTCTGTAATGATTTCTACGCCGTCTGACACATAGCTACTTTTAGCTATACTCTGTCTCTACTTGCTTTTGCAGGTAACCGGTTGAGACAAAGGGGTCTTTACCCATCAGACTTTTAAGGCACGCGTATCTTCGCCATTAATGCCAAGGATACTGCATTAAATGCTCCTCACCTACCCAGCTGGAAATTCAAATGTTATCCTTCTTCAACAAGCTAAGACATTAACTCCTCCTATATATAGAGGACTCAGTGCATTGAAGAAGGTTGGTGATTTTAGTGCATTGAAGAGAATTGGTTGTTTGCAGCATTCATTGAAGCTCAAACATTCCTTGTCCAGATAATCATTAGATCATTTAATAGGACATACACTTGTGCACAAACTCTACAACACTGTTAGTATTCCCGAACTAGATTATTTTAAGGAATACGTTGTCTGAGTTTTCACACACCCACCTGAGTGAGATAAGTTCTTTTGAACTTGCCGCTCAAATACACTTGGTCAGATATTTGCTTTACGATTCATTAAACTATCTCTAGAATTTAGTCTTTGTATCCGGCAAAGCCGCTCTTGTAATAGACTAGGGATATTTAATAGTGCTCTTAACCCAAATCCAAGTTCTGACCAAACTTGGTAGAGGACGTAGCAGTATTTACACTGTGAACCTCTCCAAATCTCTGTGTCCTCTGTTACTTACTGTCCTTGCCAGTTGGAACTCTATCACCGGCAAATCATTACTGTTCTTGCTGACTCATCATCATTTCCATTGACCAATCTCTTGAAACTGCATTGAACTTTTAGAAACTACTTTGTGTTTAAACCAAGCTCTCAAAACCTTTTTATAAACTGATTTTGTGTGAGTTAAAACAAGTCATATCTTCTCCGCTGCGCTTACTGATAATAGTTTGCAATCTGATAAGTGACTTTGCATTTATAAACGTGTTTCTTTGAAAAAGTTTTAATTAGGCTATTCACCCCCCCCTCTAGCCTATTTTCCTACCAATTGGGCCTAACAATTGGTATCAGAGCTTGGAATTTTGAAAGAAATTTCCAAGCTTTGCAGCTTGTTTGCCGATACCATGGCAGGAAAAATCATGCAGTCATTCAACATCACCACCATTCCGTTGTTGAATGTCAACGAGTTTGGTGTCTGGAAATCTCGTATGATAAAGTATATGAACTCAATCGATGACCGGTTGATGAAGGTCATAGAAGGTGGTCCAATCATTCCGTTAAAAGTTTCAACCACCTACAGACCTATTCCCTCCACTCCGCTGACACAACATGCTGATCGAGAAACTGAACAGGAAACCCATGTTCAGATTGATGAAACTTTGATTGAGAAACCCAGAGAGGAATGGACCGACGACGACAAACTTTCTGCTGCCCTAGATGGAAAAGCATGCCACATTATCTCATGTGGATTGGATGACAAGCAATACAAACTTATTGACTTGTGCTCCACGGCTCAAGAATGCTGGAACAAGCTCCTTGCATACTTTGAAGGTGACGAGCAGGTGAAGGACAACAGACTCTACGACTGCATTGCTGAGTTTGAATCCTTCAAGAAACAAGATGGTGAATCACTAAGGAGTGCCTACGACAGATTTTGCGAGGTAAGTAATTTATGTGCTTCATTAGGTAAAGTTTATACTATGAAAGATCTTAATATTCGTTTTCTAAGTTCTTTGGGAAATGAGTATCATACTAAGGTCACCGCTGTTAGAGAAGTGAGAGACTTAAACAAGACTTCTATTCAGAATCTTGTGTCTAGTCTATTTCTGTATGAGAGAGAACTGCAAAAACTTAACGTTCTCGACAAAAATTTCAAAAACTTGTCTCTATCAGCTCAGTCACAGATATCCTTTCCTTCAAACAAATTCCCTCCTATAGATCCACCTCAAACATCCTGCAGTTCCAATACCCATGAAATAACCTCAGAAAAACCTATGGAAGAAGACGAATTTGCCGCCTTCGCTAGGAACTACAAAAGGTTTAAAGACTTCAAAAGGATGCAGAAAGGAAACTACCAGCAACCAAAATCCTTCACACCACCATTTCAGAAACCAGCAAGCTACAATAAACCCTCTACTAGTGCTACCGATGGAAAGAACAACAAAGGTGATCTGGTCTGCTTCAACTGCAGAAAACCTGGTCACTTTGCTTCTAAATGTCCTCAACCAAAATATGAATACATGAGGAAGTCATTCAACCAGAGACATCCTAAGTCTAGAAGCTTTGTTGCCGATGAAAGCACAGAAAAGGCCTTGCCGGTTTGGTGTGAAACTGATTCCGATGAAGATGCCGATGAAGATGAAGATGCCGATGTAAGTTTTGTCGCCCTAGATTTGGAAGATGCCGATGTATCATCCTTGCCGACTCCAGTCTACCGAGATCCATCTCCACCAAGAACTCCAGTCAAAGAAGAATCTGCTGGAAGACCTCAACCACACTTCAAAGAAATAAGTGTCAAAGCTGAAAACCCATATGGATACAAAGTACACCAAGTGGGAACCTCACTCTATGGCCAGTGTAACTCTTCTCAATTCACCA
The DNA here is from genome assembly GCA_026119855.1 of Campanula takesimana. NCBI lineage: Eukaryota > Viridiplantae > Streptophyta > Magnoliopsida > Asterales > Campanulaceae > Campanula > Campanula takesimana. The sequence goes on from JAOWBW010000370.1 coordinate 1,164,366, forward strand.
CCAACAAATCAAAATCCTTACCGATGACCAGAAAACTATTATTCAATGAACAATCTAGTATTGCCAAAAACATATCAAAACCCATCTCTTCCCTACCTGACTTCTCTCCTGGACCCATTGCCTCTGCTCCTAAAATTTTGGCTGATCCTTGTCCTGAAATATCCAAAGCTGAAATGATAGAGACAATGGATGAACTTTTTATCGATCATGAGAAGCTGAGTAGCGTTCATAAAGTGATGGCTGCTGATTTCAAAAGAATTTCTAACGAGAATAGCTCGCTTATGTCTGAACTTTCAGTTCTCAAAAGACACGAGCTTGAGTCTACTTCTTTAAAGAAAGAAAACCTGGATCTCAAATGCCAAGTAGCAGTATTGATAGCTCAGATCGAAGATCTTGTGAAAAGAAACAATCATCTCTCAAGGATTGTTGATTCTTACACAAAATCTAGAGTTGCTGTTGAAACTATCCTACAGACCCAAATGTCATATAAGGACCAATCTGGGTTAGGATTTGATTCCAGCAGCAGTAGCTCTACTGAAACTTGTGCTACCGAGAAAAAGGATGAGAAAGTTGAATGTAATCCTGTTAACTCAGTGCATAAGGATGCTAAGCCAATTTACAGTGCTGTGGCAATGAAGTATCCTAAGAACCAGAACAAAAGGAATGATAAGCACAAACAAAGATATGTTAAGGTTGCTGATACTGAGTCTGCCGATAACGGTATTCTTGGTGAATACATCAGCAGAGCAAGTGCTGCCGATCTGACCTCCTCTGCTGCCGATGGACAAGTGCCTAAAAAGGTAACTGCCAAAGGTAAACAGAATGGAAAGAAAGGCAACACTGGCACCTTTAAACATACTAAGTTTGTGCCTGCTCAATTCCCTAGTTCTGCCGATGCACCGACTAAACAGAATGATATTCTACCAACTCCACAGCCTATCAGTCAAGTGAGATGTTCTAATTGTTTTGATTATGGTCACAAGGCTCATGAATGCCTCTTGAAGCATCTATCTGGACCCACTGAGGTTACATCCTCTAGTGGTGGCCAGATGTGGTTGCCAAAGAGGAACTAACCCTCGGACCCATGAATAAGGGGGACCATAAGCATACCGTTTTATTTCAGGAATGCTTCATGGCCTCAACTGGTGCAAGCAAGGATTTGTGGATTCTAGATAGTGGCTGCTCAAGACATATGACAGGATTTGCAGATCTTCTTGCCGATACTATCGAAGCATCAGGTCCCCCAGTAGTGTTTGGTGATAATGCCAGAGGAAAAATCGTCGGTATAGGTACCATCAAGAGAGGTGCAGTTACTGTACAGAAGGTCTCTCTAGTGGATGGTCTGAAACACAACCTTCTATCAATATCACAATTCTGTGATAAAGGAATGCAATGCGTATTTACTACTTCCAGTTGCTATGTGAAAGACATTGCTTCCAATGAGACTCTTCTCACTGCCAAACGTAAAGGTAACATTTATGCAGTAGACTTAAGTGCTATTACTGGTGTTGCTAATGTTTGTTTTGTAGCTAAGAACATCAGTGAGAACTCATGGCTATGGCACAAGAGACTCAGTCACTTGAACTTCAAATATCTATCCAAGCTTGCCGGTTCAAATCTTGTTACCGGTCTGCCTCAAGTGTCTGCTGATCAAGCAAAGAAATGCAAGGCCTGCCAGCTTGGAAAACAACATAAGTCATCTTTCCGAAGCAAGCCCTGCATGTCAACTTCTAAGTGCCTCCAATTGCTACATATGGATCTATTTGGCCCCACATCTACAGCAAGTATCGGGGGAAGTAGATACACCTTGGTTGTAGTAGATGATTTCTCTAGATATACTTGGGTGGAAACTTTCAGTCACAAAGATGACACATATGCTGTTGCCACCAAGTTATTCAGACTACTACAAACTCAGAAAGAAAGCGATATCATCAGTATGAGATCAGACAACGGCACTGAATTCAAGAACAATGGTATTGCTCAGTACTGTGATGATCATGGTATAGACCACAACTTCTCAGCTGCCGGTACACCACAACAAAATGGTGTTGTTGAGAGGAAGAACAGAACTCTCATTGAAGCTGGTAAGACCATGATTGCCGAAGCCAGGCTGCCGAAGTACTTTTGGGCTGAAGCGATCAATACAGCCTGCTTCACCCAGAACAGATCTCTAATCAACAAATTCCTTAACAAGACTCCTTATGAACTCTGGAGAGGCAGAATTCCCAACATTGGATTCTTCAAGATATTCGGCTGCAAATGTTACGTGCTATACAATGGAAAAGAGCACAGAGGTAAATTTGATGAGAAAGCTGATGAAGGAATCTTTGTTGGATACACTAAACACAGTAAGGCCTTTCGAGTTTTCAATAAGAAACTTTTGAAAATTGTTGAATCTGTTCATGTAACCTTTGATGAATTTGATTTGTTAGAGTCTGACAAGGCTCCAAATAGTACTAATGTGTCTAGTGCTCATGAGACAGGTGAATCCAGTAATACTAATCCTGCAGATCAAGTACCAGCTGCTGATCCAGTCATTTCAGCAGAAGAATCAGCAGATGCTCCGTATTTTCCTTCATCAGCAGAACCAGAACCTGCTGATGAATTTCATAATCCGTTTGCCGATGCAAACTCTGCTGATCATCCTGAAGACAGATCTAACCCTCAACCAATTTCTGTTATAAGACCTATTCCTCCAAGCTTTCATCCACCTCTCACTCAAAGTTCTTCTCCTACACCTTCTGCTGATCTTGATCCTCCTCTAGAATCCTTACAACAAGAATCAGTAAGACAAGATGTGCCGAGAGAAGTCAGAACTGTTCGTGATCATCCATTAGAAAATGTGATTGGTGATGTCTTTGGTCCCAGATTAACTAGGAACCTTAGTAGAGCATTTGCTGAAAGCCTTTTCTCATCCGCTATGGTCTCCGATATAGAACCAAAGAAGACTGAAGAAGCTCTTGCCGATCCTGGTTGGGTTGAAGCCATGCAAGAGGAACTGAATCAGTTTGAAAGATGCAAAGTATGGGAACTTGTGCCAAGACCAACTTCTCAGCAAGTTATTGGTACTAAGTGGGTTTACAGGAACAAATTGGATGAAGCTGGGAAAATCATTAGAAACAAAGCAAGGTTAGTTGCTAAAGGCTACCGTCAAGAGGAAGGAATCGACTACGATGAGACATTTGCTCCTGTTGCAAGATTGGAAGCTATAAGACTTTTCTTAGCCTATGCTGCCTTCAAGGAATTCAAGCTATATCAAATGGACGTGAAAAGTGCCTTCCTGAATGGAGAACTCCAAGAACTAGTCTATGTTGAACAACCACCAGGTTTTGAGGACTCCAAGAAGCCTGATCATGTCTACCGATTGAAGAAAGCACTCTATGGCTTAAAGCAAGCTCCAAGAGCATGGTATGAAACCCTTTCTAAGTTCTTACTTAGCGATGGCTTAGGCTTCACTCGAGGTAAAATCGATACTACTTTATTTGTTGCCAAGCATAAGGGTCATTCATTGTTTGTTCAAATTTATGTCGATGATATTATTTTTGGTTCCACTAACGAATCCCTTTGCAAGAGATTTGAGAAACTGATGCAGAGCAATTTCGAGATGAGCATGATGGGTGAACTAACATATTTCCTTGGACTGCAAGTCAAACAAACCCATGAAGGAATATTCATCAGTCAAGCCAAGTATGCCAAAGAACTTATCAAGAAGTTTGGCTTTGACAATGCTCACTCTCAAAGCACACCGATGGGCACTAACATTCATTTAGATAAGGATGAGTCTGGTAAGAAAGTAGACATGACTGTCTACCGAGGTATGATAGGCTCACTCCTCTATCTTACTGCCAGTAGACCAGATATTATGTTTGTTGTTTGTGTTTGTGCCAGGTTTCAAGCTGACCCTAGGGAATCCCATTTGCAGGCTGTAAAACGTATTATTAAATATTTATGTGGCACTGCTAACCTTGGATTATGGTATGCAAGAGATTCATCTTTCAATCTTATAGGTTATTCAGATGCAGACTTTGCAGCTTGTAGGGTGACCAGAAAGAGTACAAGTGGAACTTGCCAATTTCTTGGTGATAGATTGGTGTCTTGGTCCTGTAAGAAGCAAGCATCAATTTCCACTTCCACTACTGAAGCTGAGTACATAGCTGCCGGCAGTTGCTGTTCACAGATTCTATGGATGAAGCAGCAGCTGGTTGACTATGAAGTACCATCTCAAATTTGTCCCATCTATTGTGACAACCAATCAGCAATTTCAGTATCAAACAATCCGGTCATGCATTCCAAAACCAAGCACATAGACATCAAATACCACTTCCTGAAGGAACATGTTGAAAAAGGGAATGTTGTGCTGCTCAAAGTCCATACCGATTTCCAAAGAGCAGACATACTAACAAAGCCCTTGGATCAGAAAAGATTTGAATTCCTCAGAGGTGAATTAGGTATGATTGATTTTTATGGTTAAAATTGCGCTAACTTTGCTACTTTGTGTTAGTCTGCCGATCAAATCAGCAGAGCATCAAATTATCTTGCCGACTACGAACATGCCGACAAAATCTTGCCGATCGAAAATTTTGTCAAAATCATCTTGCCGATTCTATCTATATATCTTGCCGATTCAAGCTATCTTGCCGATTAATGAAATCAAATCAGCACGTCTCTGCAAAAGTTAAGATTCCTGACACATGACATAAGCAATCAAATCAAAGGTACATCGGTCACACTTTCTCCCTGACACGTGTGTGTACCTTTCTTATCCAAAATCGTGTCAAGATGTATTCCATTTAATGCGATACATCAGCAGGTAAACAGGTCATCATCACTTCTATTTTATTTTTGACTAATTTACCCTTTCTCCCTCTTACTTTTAACTGTTCACCTTACCGATTTGTGTGCGCATTAATTTTTGCATGCGCACGGTCTCCGAGACAAAAGGTACAGTTATTTCTCTCCCTTGCCCTTTCATATTCTCTCTCTCCCCCATAACATATATAACGCCTTTCAAAATTCCATTAAGCTTTTTCTCCGCCATTTTATTCTCTGCTCTCTATTCTCTCTATCTCTCCTATTTCCAGATTATCAGTTCATCGTTTTATTTGTTCATCTATTCATAATCTGGTAAGTGTTTATTCTCTACTCATTTCTAATCATTTATGGTTTGATTTGTCTTTATTTCTAACATTGAGAGTTATTTGAGTAATTTTGCAGACAATGTCCGGTGAAAAAGATATCTACGGAGGCTATGTTGACTCCGACTACTTCAACGACGAAGCCGACGGGGTTTTCTTGAAGAATCTTCTTATTGGGTCCTTGCTTGATTCGTTCATCACTCCATCAGGAGTTAGTTCAGTATTTATGGATCTTGTCAGAGAATTCTTCTCCAACTCTTCTGTTGTCCGCTCTCGTGCTGACTCCTCCGTTATCGTCTCCATCAATTCTACTGTTTTGGGCGTGCAGATCTCTATTTCTCCCTCTTCTATCTCTGAAGTTTTTCCCAATCTTGGGAATGAAGGGTTGAGTGCTCTAGTTGATGAGCAGGAACTGGATAAGGCTTGGATTATCATGAGAGGTGCGGGCACAAGGCTTAGTGGCACTAATCATCTGAAGATTCATTATCCCCGAAGATACTATGCTTTGGCTGAGATAGTTGATAGATGTCTCATTTGCCGATCTGGATCCCACAGCAATATTACTGATGTGCAATTTGAAGCTATGGCCGCCATTGTTCTGCAGATTGAGTTCAACTGGTGTGCCTACATATTCAAGATTATCGCTACGGCTGCTGATAAGTGGGCTTCTGACAGATTGAAGAACAAGGCCAATCCTGGAAAAGGATGCCATTATCTGTTGATAAGTATGATTCTGAGGAGAAATGCCAATGTAGTGGCTGCCGATCGCTTTCCATCCAGCTTGCCTTTCAATAGGTTGAAGTTCTTTGATGCTAAGGATTGGAAAAGGATTTCAAAGAATGCTTCCAGTGCCGATGCCCCTTCTGTTGCTCCTGCACCTGTTGTTTCTAAAAGGAAGAAAAAGGCAAAGACCATTCCTTCAGTTGCTTCTCAATCAGCAGCAGTCTCTACTCCTGCTACTTCAACAGATAGGATTCTTGCCGATTCTACTCCTGGTGCTCCAAAGAAAAGGAAACTGATAAAGGTTGCCGATCAAGTGGTGACAAAGAAGGTGAAGCTTGCCGATGAAGTTCCTTCTTCCACTATTCCTCCTGCTGATCCCAGAGCCAAGCTAATTAGGTTTGCCCCTGCTCATCTTGCCTGTGCTTCCCTATCTACCGATCCTGCTGTCAAGGTTGAAATTCCTGATGAAGAATTCACTGATGACTTTGCCGATGGCAAAAGTATTGAGGATGTCATTGAGAAGCTCAAGTCTCAGACTCCTAGGAAATGCGCTCCAATCAGAAACCCAACCTTCCACACCTTCTACAAGAATCCTTGGTCCTTCACCAACAAGGTCTTGAACAAGAAATGGGTCTTTCCGATTGACCATCTGCCTCCCTTTATTCGTCGTCTTCTTCAGTTTCATGAAGAGATGAAAGACACTGTCACTCCCGGAAATCCTGCTGATTATGTTGATCAAAGGAGTTTGGACAGACGGACTGATATGTGGAAAGAGAAGTTTGTACCTCTATCAAAGTTCAAGCAGTTGAAAGAGGCTGAACTAAAGCTCAATTTTGGTCGGTATTTTGAATTCCTACCACTTTCCTGGAACCAGATCTATCTCTTTCAAGACAGAATTAGACAAGATATGATGGTTTAGGATGTATGGATTATCTACGCCAGGACTTTTAATCAGCTCTCTCAATTCACAGAGTTTGATCCTTATCAGATAGGCAGAATGGAGAATAATGAAGATCTTCTGACCTACAATGATGACGAGGCTCCTGCTGACAGTCCTCTCAATGCTCACTTCTTCAGATCAGTCAAGAAAGTCACTATGGACTTGATTGACAAATCCAATGAATTTCTGCTGAAGCAAGATGCCGATCGCCTAGCTGCCGAAAATCTTGCCGATCCATCTGCTCAAGCTCCTTCTCCCAGCAGCAGCAAGACTTTATCTGATGCCGATGTTCATTCTGCCGATGAGATAGATCCTGCTGATTACATGGTGGTTGGAGAACAAGCCTTTGTTGATCCTGATGCTGTTGATACTTCTCCACCACCCAGCTATGATTATTTTCTCAATGGGAAGGATATGATGTGCTCCAACTGGTACACTTCCAATGCATCTATCCCCTCCAACAAACTTGGACAGCCTCTCTTCACTGTTCATCCAAGGTTATCCTTCAAGTATACCTTAGGCAAATGTCCACTCCCCTTCGGCAAAGACCACCCTCATGTAACCAAGCATAAATTCTCTCCAGGAGGTTCTACCAGTGATAGTCCAATCTATCTTCCCTGGATTCTCAATGATGATGACATTGTTCGTTCAAAGGGAAAGACTCCTCGGATTTCTAGACTTAAGAAGAAAGTGGTCTATGACCCAATTCGATCTAGACCAGGACAGATAAAGATTAGAGGTGAATCTACCCTTCCCGGTCCTTCTCCAACTGAAGTGTGCATTACTACAAATGGATGGATGAGAAGCTGCTTGATGATCAATGATCTGCTGACTGACATCATTGAAGTTAGGCATACCAATCCTCGTGGCCTTCTTTATTTAATCAAGTCTGCCGCTTTGGCTATGACTCTGCCATTATTCCATCCTCGTCAGCGTGCCGATCATCTAGTCTATACCTCAAGGCTGATGAATGCCGGGTTAATGACTATGATTCTTGAAGGTCGTGCTTACTTGAACTTAATCTTGGCTACCTTCCTTTCACTTGAAGACAGTGGTATGTTTCTGCTGCCGATTGATCGTGCCGTTATAGTTCATCCTGCTTTTCCTTTGCCGATCTGTCGTGCCGATGATTCTGATGATCTCATTGTCTCAACTTTTGTCCCTGCCGATTTCTTCTCTTCTGCTGATGATGCTGCCCTTCAATGGTTCTTACTTATTCCGGCTGCTCCTGTTCCTCCCTCTCCATCTCAGCCGATCTTGATCTCCTCTGATGATGAGATGATGAATGATGATGTGCTTATTGAAGATGCTGATCTGAATAATGAAGATTTTATCCCTTCAATAGTGCTCCCGACGTCTGCCAGTATTTTCCAGCCTACCATCGTCAACAGTCTGTATGAGTATTTGAAGTTTAGTGAAGGCGATTTCAGAAATCAGCAAGTGCCTGCCACTCGTGCTGATGTTGGTGATATGGCTCTTTCTGTTGGTGACCTGGTTAAGGATGTTCATAAAGACCTGGTTAAGCGTCTACGTAAGTCCAATCAGGAGGAGGAGAATACTCTGGTTAAAGAATTGAAAGCTCTCCTTGCTGACAGAGACGAGCGTATTATGGCTCTTTCTGAATCCTTGGGGACAACTCATAACATTCAACAGAATCTTGTTGATAATCAGAGGCTGCAGATAAGAGATATGGGAAGACTTGAAGCAGAATTGTCTAAGACCAAAGCTGCCCTTGCCGAAGCTAATCTGAAGATAGCTGCTCTTGAAGCCAACAACAAGATGCTGTCTGAAAGATTGGAAAGTGCGCAGAGAAGACAGAGCAAAGCAAAGAGGAAAGCTGAAAGAAAAGAAGAAAGAGCAAGGAAGAAGGCTAGGAAGACTGAATCTACAAAGGACTCAACTCCAGCAGCAGATCCCAAGATTTCTGATCCTCCAGCTGCTGATCCTTGAGTCACATAGCCTATGATGTAGATATCTTATTGAAGACCTTCACAGACAAATTTCTTTGCTTATAAAATTTTTTATTGTGCTAATATGTTTTTCTTATATTTGTGTTGTTATCTGCATTATTCTGTGCTATTTCCTTTTGCAGATCATCACTCTTGCCGATTCCTTGAACCGGCTTCACCATTTATTTTGGTGAATCCACCTTTTGCATTAGACATCTAGTGTGACTTACCTTAGGATTTGGTTATACCTAGATATCCTTAGAAATCTTTTCCCTAAGATAAGTGATGTCTTTAGCTTTAAGGGTGATTGGACTTAAGTAATTAGGAGGAGATTGTTGTTCAAATAGATACCTAGGTCCTAGAATTACTTAATCCCAATCATGTCTACACTTAGGGTCCCCCAATTTTATTAGAACCTTTTTAAGGTGCCCTTAGGATCCTTTGTGATCAGCACAGGTGTATTTCAACTCTTCAACAAGACAAACCAGCAAGAGGAAGCAAATCAGCAGATCAGTTAACAAAGTTGCCGATCAACTCCATGCCGATCAACTTGATACACAAGTTGCCGATCAACAACATGCCGATATAATAGACAGTCTGCACTGTCAGTCAGGTGACATCATTTCATTAAAGTCAACCTTGCTGATTGTCTCTATACTGTTTTATTATAAAGTAGTTTACCTACTCTGTAATGATTTCTACGCCGTCTGACACATAGCTACTTTTAGCTATACTCTGTCTCTACTTGCTTTTGCAGGTAACCGGTTGAGACAAAGGGGTCTTTACCCATCAGACTTTTAAGGCACGCGTATCTTCGCCATTAATGCCAAGGATACTGCATTAAATGCTCCTCACCTACCCAGCTGGAAATTCAAATGTTATCCTTCTTCAACAAGCTAAGACATTAACTCCTCCTATATATAGAGGACTCAGTGCATTGAAGAAGGTTGGTGATTTTAGTGCATTGAAGAGAATTGGTTGTTTGCAGCATTCATTGAAGCTCAAACATTCCTTGTCCAGATAATCATTAGATCATTTAATAGGACATACACTTGTGCACAAACTCTACAACACTGTTAGTATTCCCGAACTAGATTATTTTAAGGAATACGTTGTCTGAGTTTTCACACACCCACCTGAGTGAGATAAGTTCTTTTGAACTTGCCGCTCAAATACACTTGGTCAGATATTTGCTTTACGATTCATTAAACTATCTCTAGAATTTAGTCTTTGTATCCGGCAAAGCCGCTCTTGTAATAGACTAGGGATATTTAATAGTGCTCTTAACCCAAATCCAAGTTCTGACCAAACTTGGTAGAGGACGTAGCAGTATTTACACTGTGAACCTCTCCAAATCTCTGTGTCCTCTGTTACTTACTGTCCTTGCCGGTTGGAACTCTATCACCGGCAAATCATTACTGTTCTTGCTGACTCATCATCATTTCCATTGACCAATCTCTTGAAACTGCATTGAACTTTTAGAAACTACTTTGTGTTTAAACCAAGCTCTCAAAACCTTTTTATAAACTGATTTTGTGTGAGTTAAAACAAGTCATATCTTCTCCGCTGCGCTTACTGATAATAGTTTGCAATCTGATAAGTGACTTTGCATTTATAAACGTGTTTCTTTGAAAAAGTTTTAATTAGGCTATTCACCCCCCCCCTCTAGCCTATTTTCCTACCAATTGGGCCTAACAATTTGGTTTAAATTTCTAGGTATAGAACTTGTGGTGAGCCATTTTAGCTCGTTTCTCTTGAGTATATATGATACCAGTTGATTTATTCAGGTGTCATTCCCGTTTTTCCGCTTCTTGTTAGTTACGCGCACCAGGTTCGAGGTTCCATTATAGAACCCCGAGTCTTGGGGGCGTGTCAATTATTAATTCAGTATTTCACAAATACTCCCATTAAATTATATAACCTTCATATACATCTAATGTATCATATAATAAATGTGCTAAGATCCATATTTCACTTAACTTTGAGTCGGCTTTGGCACGACTGCTCAAAATAAGTTATTTAGGTAGAGAACTCCTTGTCAATCATATCTTATATGACTCTTAGATCCTTTATGAGATTTTAGACATCTTATGTCTAACATGTTTTAATCTCATCTGTGCCTTAGGCCCACAACTCTTTTGATACCCTAATTAAGTCGTACTATTTTAAACGTATAGGAACCACTCTTTCCTCATCTTGCTCATAGATGAATAGAATTAATGCACCTAGCTTTGGCAGAGCCCACATAAAACTATCCATGTACTTATAAGTGTTTTAATCATGGATTGGCACATGACTTAAGTTTTCAAAAAGGTTCAGAACACATAAAAGTTAATCAATTAACCGAATTAATTTTATGTGACTTAGTTGCGATAGTTATAGGATTAATATTCTGAAATTGAATCCGCAGAGCATCTTGAAATTGAGAGCCCAAAACGTACAGTCGAAACTAAGTCAAAAGGCACCCATATTTCCGTACTAAGATCAAGAAACCAAGTAACTTCTTTATATGGTCGAAACTAAGCCAAAAGGCATCCACATTCCCGTATAGATTGGTCACTTGTTTCAAGACCCTTTCATTGTCTCTTAATCTCACAGATTACAGCAATCCTAAACTCATTAGAATTCTGATTTCTGCAACTTTTCTGAATTCCTCGATTGAAAACTGTTTCAGGAAACATGGTTTTGCAAACCAGCCGTCTGAAAACAGTTTCTATTTCCAGATTCGAATTCTGTAAACAATTTACAGAACAATCTGGACACCAGAAAACATAACAAGTTTCTAGAATTCGGGGCAGGAGTCGTACGGTGCCATAGCCGCCGTATGCCGCTGAAACAGCCGTACGACTGCCTTGTCCAGATTTCCAAATTTCCAGTTTTTTAGAAATTCGATCAATCTCATTATCGTGTTCATACATAATCAGATTATAATAACACGAAATTACAGATTACGAATTTTAACCAATCTAATTCATATAATCAATAACCAATTTATTCTATATACAAATTAGATCAAGATCATCAACAATTATAATCCAATTACAACATGATAATCTAAGCATGCGATCATACATATGAATCAAATTAATATTACAATCAAATAATCCCATCATAAACTAGCATGCATATTTTATATCTCATATAAAATCCCATCACATAAATTCATCTTATCATGATCATACCAATTAAATAATCGCATTAAATAATTACATCATGATAGTATTAGAATTATTGATCATCAACGGGGCTCTGATACCACTGTTGTCACGACCCGAAATATAGGCTCTATTTTTATTAGTAATTAAATGATTATTATTTAATTATTTGCTTATTTATTTATTTAAATTATTATTTATTTAAATAATTATGTGTGCAATTTATGTGTTATAATATTTATGCCTAGCATTTTATTTGGGTCATTTGTGCTAGTGTAGATTTGTTGGGTCTTAATTGTTAGTAGGGAGTGTAGTGTTTGTGTGTAGTGTAGTGGAGGGGGCCTAAGTGTAACTCTTTTAAATTATTTCCCTACTCCCTCCCTACTCCTCCCCTTCTCCCTCTTACACTCCATCTCCCTCACTCTCTTCTTTCTCCCAGACACTCTCTCTCTCTCTTGGTTGTGGGTAAGCTTCTTTCTCTTTTCTTCTCTCTTCTTTTTCTTCATATTCCTCTCATCTTCTCTCATTTCTTAAAACGTGAACATTGTTTAGATCGTCGTTAGAATCGCGTAGACTCAAAAAGAATCGAATTCCGTCGACTTTCATTATTTTCAAGTAAGTTACTTTTCCCCCATTTTAATGCTAAAATGTTCATATCATGTTTATATGATGATTGATGTGTTATATTTGAAGTTTGGTTGGGTTTTGAATTAGTTTGGAATTTATTTTGGGTTTTGATTAAAAATGGTGATTTTGGAATGTTGGGTTTGATTCTTTGTTTTGGGTTGATGAATGGTATATTGGAGTCCCCACCCTAGTTATAAGTTGTTTTGGCATGTTAGTACATGAGTTGGAAGTTGGGATTTTGGTTAAATGTGTTTTGGGTTGAAAATGGAAGAACCCATGTTGTTCTTCCCGATTTCTGGCGATTCCGGCTTATTGGGCGACCGCCCAAAATCGTATGGGCGACCGCGCATCTTTCTGAAAGCTTTTGTTCTTGTTTTGAGGCACTTTGGACGACCGCACAACCCACTTTGGGCGGCCGCACAGATCTCTGAAAATTTACATTTTGTTAAATTGTGTGACTAAAGAATGCGTTGTGATCCAATTCTTGGGTGTCCTCCTAGTTGACCTTAGTGAACATTGTAGTGCATTCTAGTGATAGAATTGAGTCCTTTGTGATCAAGTTTGTGTTTGAAATTAAGTAAGTGTTAAGTGTCATTGTTGGAACACTTTATTGATTGGGTTTGATTCCTTTGTGAACAAATACGAAATGGAATTTGATTAGGTATCATTTTGGGTGTGTGGTCATCTTTGATGCACGGTTTGTATTGGTTTACCTTTGTGGTGATTTAATTGGATTGGTTCCCTACTTTGGAACCTTAAGTTGTTCATTCATGCTAAATTATTATTACTTAGCATTTATTTGGAAGCCCAGCTGGCATATTTGTTGCATCGGGCGATGGGAAGGATTATAATGGCAAAGCCAAGTCCATTATAATGTTGACCATTGTTTTGCCCTTACTATACCCCTTCTCCAGATTGGCCTTGGAAAGGATAAGTCAGCGTTCTTTTGTGAATGTATCTGGCTAACGGGCATGACTTTGTGTCATGGTCCTTGTCCTTTGTGACACTGTTATGGTTATTGTTCCGGTACCGGGGTTTTCTCTTCGGCTTTCATGCTATTATGAAGATGACGATTTGTTGATTATTGAAGCTGCGCAGCGATCCTTTATTTGGATGTTCCGGTTTGGAAAACCTTGGCTATATCCTTTGTTATGTGTTTATTTCCGCTGCTATCTGTTATGTGATAAATGCTATGTGATATGTGATAATTATTATTGCTTATTGTATATTGCATCATAACATGTCATGTAGTTGCATTAGTAACTTATTGAGATTTATCTCACCCCCTTTCTTTTATCTTTGTTTTTCCTTAACCCCCCCAGGTGCTAAGGATTAGTCTCGCTGATCACGAGATAGAGGACGTCGAGTGTGGATCCGTTCTTTTGGGGAAGGTTGATATAGGTTGGTTTCCATTATGTAAATGTGTAACCATTTTGGGGTAGTTGTATCAAACAATGACGTCTTTAAGAATTGTATATTTTTATTTGTTGTGCATAAACTTGTGGAAGTTTATGATAGTAGTATTTGGCTTTTATCAAACTTTGATTTGTAAAACTTTGGATCACCCTTTTTGTATCAAATGGAATTTTTAACTTCAGTATTTCTGAGTTTTGGTTTTAGAGTCGACGTCCAGCTCGCGGTCCCGGGGCCCGCGGGGTCCGGGGTCGCGACAGTTGGTATCAGAGCTATGGCATTAGCTCTATGTGTAAGTCTAGGTGGATTAGTATGACCTAGGTGGGTAGTAGAGTGCGGAGTGATTAATGGTTGATGTTTTATGCAGGTAATTACTCGAAATGTCCGGAAGAAGAAACAGAGGAGGTACTAGTGGGGCACAGAATCAGAATGATACAAGGGAAGAAGCCCGTGCCATGTTTCAAGGCATGTTTGAGGCGGCCATGAAGGCCATACATGATCAAGGTCCGAGGGTAGAACAAGCACCACCCCGCTATGGATTGGAGCAATTTCTGAAGTTGAAACCGGTTGAATTCAATGGGGAACCCGATGTAAGGAAGGCTGAGTTGTGGATTGAGTCCATGGAGAAGATTTATGATGTATTTGGGTGTTCGGATGAGGACAAGGTCCGGTTCGCGGCTTACAAGCTTGTGGGAGCCGCCGAGCATTGGTGGAAAAGTATTAAAGCTACTTGGGATGATACTCACACGGTGTATGCGTGGGAGTTGTTCGTGCGTAAGTTCAGAGAGCATTTCATTCCGGTTGTTGATCAGAATCGAAAGGAGATCGAGCTACTCAACTTGGAGCAAGGTGTGTTGTCTATAGCACAATACTCGGCTAAGTTCATAGAATTAGCCCGGTATTGCGACTATTTGGTGAGGACCGAGGAACAAAAGGCTATGAGGTTTATTCGGGGATTGAAGACCTCCATCCGTACTCAACTTATTGCTCAACGGATAGTGACATTCCAAGATGCGGTGGACCGAGCCTATTTGATAGAGCAAGATATTGGGGAGCATAAAAGGAAGACCGAGGTAGCCAACCCGAGTAAGCAAGGAGCGCAGAGCAAGTCACAACCAAGGATCGAAAATCGAGGTAACTTTGGGGGACAATCTCAGTCCCGAGGGCAACCGATCCCAAGGAACCCGGGTACCACTTCCGGGAACCAAGGGAGCCAAATTAGGAAGCCTTGTACCTTTTGTCAAAAGGTAGGCCATTCGGAGGATAGGTGTTGGAAAAAGCAAGGCAAGTGTATCAATTGTGGTGAAATGGGGCACTTTACGAGAGATTGCACGAGGCACCGAGGACAGTCATCCGGGTCAGGGGTTAGTATTAATCAGGGTCAGAAAAGGGATGCCGCCGGGAAGCCCAAGGTCCAAGGGAAAGTGTTTGCAATGAATCAACAACAAGCGACCGATGATCCATCCGTTATTGGAGGTATTATTTCTGTGTCTAATGTGAGCGCACGAGCGTTAGTAGATCCAGGATCATCTCATTCATACATTTCTGTGAAATTTGCTTCTCTATTAAATGCTGCATTCGAGTCTTTACCGTACGTGCTAGAGGTGTCGACCCCTATAGGAGAATGCTTGATTTCCGATCGAGTCTTTCGTGCTTGTGATGTGGTTATTTGTGGTCGAGTCCTTTGTGCGGATTTGGTGGTTCTTCCTACCCAAGACTTTGATGTCATTTTGGGTATGGATTGGTTGAGCAAGTTTCATGCTTCTGTTGATTGCCGTGAGAAAACTGTTACTTTTTCTATTCCCGATGTGCCTAAATTTGTGTTTGAGGCTAGTCCTCTGAGTAGAAAGGTTCGCCTAATTTCTTTTATGAAAGCGAGAAAATTATTGCATAGTGGTTGTGAGGGGTATTTGGCTAGTGTTCTAGATACTAGGAAAGAATCCCCTAGTTTGGATAGTGTTCGGGTAGTTCGGGAATTTCCCGATGTTTTCTCTACCGAGTATGATATGCCTCCCGATCGTGAGATAGAGTTTTGTATAGATCTTTTGCCGGGTACGGCTCCGATTTCGAAAGCGCCTTATAGGTTAGCTCCTGCAGAGTTGAAGGAATTAAAGGTTCAGTTGCAAGAGTTGCTTGATAGAGGGTTTATCCGCCCTAGTGTTTCCCCGTGGGGAGCACCGGTTTTGTTTGTGCGGAAGAAAGATGGTTCCTTGAGATTGTGCATAGATTACCGGAAGTTGAATCAGGTTACGGTGAAGAATAAGTATCCTCTACCCCATATTGATGATTTGTTCGATCAGCTTCAAGGGTCCGTGGTTTTCTCTAAGCTTGATTTGAGGAGTGGGTACCATCAGTTGAAGGTTCGATCGGAGGATATTCCGATGACTGCTTTTCGCACTCGGTATGGTCATTACGAGTTCTTGGTTATGCCGTTTGGGTTGACTAACGCGCCGGCCGTGTTTATGGATTTGATGAACCGGATTTTCCATCCCTATCTTGACTCGTTCGTGGTGGTTTTCATCGATGACATTCTTGTTTATTCGAAATCTCGAGAGGAGCACGAGCAGCATTTGAGGACAGTTTTATCCGTTCTTGCGAGGGAGAAATTATTTGCGAAGTTCAGTAAATGCGAATTTTGGCTCGAGAAGGTGTCATTTCTGGGTCATGTGATTTCTAAAGATGGGATTTCGGTGGATCCTTCAAAGATAGAGGCTATAGTGGATTGGAAGAGACCCGAATCAGTGACAGAGATTAGAAGCTTTCTTGGTTTAGCCGGATATTACAGAAGGTTTATTGAAGGGTTTTCGAGGATTGCTACTCCGATGACTCAGTTAACCCGGAAGAATGTTCCGTTTGTGTGGACCGAGAAATGTGGCAAGAGTTTCGAGGAATTGAAGAAGAGGTTGACTACCGCACCGATCTTGACTTTGCCTAATGGGAGCGATGGCCTAGTGATTTATAGTGATGCTTCGAAAGAGGGTTTGGGTTGTGTGTTGATGCAGAATGGGAAAGTAATTGCGTATGCTTCGAGGAAGTTGACCCCTAGTGAACAGAATTACCCGACTCATGATATGGAGTTAGCTGCTATTGTATTTGCGTTACACAAATGGAAGCACTACCTTTATGGAGCGAAGTTTGAGATTTTTACGGATCACAAGAGTTTGAAGTACCTTTTCTCCCAGAAAGAGTTGAACAACCGACAGCGCCGATGGATGGAATTGTTGAAGGATTATGATTGTACGATTTCTTATCATCCGGGGAAGGCGAATGTGGTAGCCGATGCGATTAGTAGAAAGTCTTATGTGGCTTCGATGATGGTCCGTGAATGGAAAATGCTTGAGGATGTTCGAGATTGGTCACCTCGTGAATCGAGACATGGGGCTATTTTTGCGAATATTAGGGTATCTCCGACCCTAATTCAGAGGATAAAAGAGGCTCAGAAAGAAGATCCCGAGTTGGTGAAGATAATGGGTAAACTGAAAGAGAAGAACTTCGAGGATTTTTCTTTGAGTTCGAGTGGAGTTTTGACTTTCCGTGGTCGTTTGTGCGTTCCGGATGTTGATGGAATTAAACAGAGAGTTCTTGATGAGGGTCATAAATCGAGGTATACTATTCATCCGGGTAGTACGAAGATGTATCAGGATTTGAAGCAACAATTTTGGTGGATCAATATGAAAAGGGAAATAGCGGAGTATGTTTCGAAGTGTTTAACGTGTCAGCAGGTCAAAGCCGAGCATCAGAGACCCGCGGGATTGCTTCAGCCGTTAGAGATTCCCGAGTGGAAATGGGAGCATGTGACTATGGATTTCGTTACGGGACTGCTTCGTATCCGTAGGAAGTATGATAGTGTTTGGGTAATAGTGGATAGATTGACAAAGAGCGCCCATTTCTTGCCTATTGACATCAGATATTCGATGGAGAAGCTTGCGACCCTTTATATCGATGAGATTGTTAGATTGCATGGAGTTCCGGTTAGCATTGTGTCAGATCGAGACCCGAGGTTTACTTCTAGATTCTGGAAGGCGTTTCAGGAAGCTTTGGGTACAGATTTGCGATTCAGTACAGCTTTTCATCCTCAGACCGATGGTCAATCCGAGAGGACTATTCAGATTCTTGAGGATATGTTGCGAGCGTGTTTGATAGACTTTTCCGATTCTTGGGATTCGCACCTACCGTTAGTGGAATTCTCTTACAACAACAGTTATCAGGCTAGTATCGAGATGGCACCATTTGAGGCTTTGTATGGAAGAAAGTGTAGATCGCCTATTTGTTGGGATGAGGTCGGTGAAGCGAAAGTTTTGGGTATTGATTTGCTTCGGGATTCGGTTGAGAAAGTCAAAGTTATCCGGGATAGATTGAAGACAGCCCAGAGTCGACATAAAAGCTACGCAGATAACCGAAGGCGAGATCTTAGTTTTCAGACCGGTGATTTGGTGTTCTTGAAAGTGTCTCCGAAAGTGGGTATTCGTAGGTTTGGGAAGAAAGGCAAATTGGCTCCGAGGTTTATTGGCCCGTTTGAGATCTTGGGAAAGGTTGGACTTCTTGCGTATCGTCTTGCGTTGCCTTCATCTTTGGACCGGTTGCACAATGTTTTTCACGTTTCTATGCTTCGGAAGTACGTTCATGATCCGTCTCACGTGTTACCGAGGGTACCAGAGGATATTGAGCCCAATATGTCTTATGAGGAACGACCAGTTAGGATCTTAGATTCCAAAGTTCAAGAGTTGAGAAACAAGAGCATCGCGTTGGTTCGTGTTCTTTGGAGGAATCATAATATTGAGGAGTCGACTTGGGAGCTTCGTGATGAGATCGAGAGGAAATTTCCGTGGCTTTTTGTTTGAGGTGAGTCTCGTTAAAATTCGGGTCGAATTTTCTTTAAGGGGGAGTGAATGTCACGACCCGAAATATAGG
The DNA here is from genome assembly GCA_026119855.1 of Campanula takesimana. Classification (NCBI taxonomy): domain Eukaryota; kingdom Viridiplantae; phylum Streptophyta; class Magnoliopsida; order Asterales; family Campanulaceae; genus Campanula; species Campanula takesimana. The sequence continues at coordinate 1,183,219 of JAOWBW010000370.1, forward strand.
CTCTATTTTTATTAGTAATTAAATGATTATTATTTAATTATTTTCTTATTTATTTATTTAAATTATTATTTATTTAAATAATTATGTGTGCAATTTATGTGTTATAATATTTATGCCTAGCATTTTATTTGGGTCATTTGTGCTAGTGTAGATTTGTTGGGTCTTAATTGTTAGTAGGGAGTGTAGTGTTTGTGTGTAGTGTAGTGGAGGGGGCCTAAGTGTAACTCTTTTAAATTATTTCCCTACTCCCTCCCTACTCCTCCCCTTCTCCCTCTTACACTCCATCTCCCTCACTCTCTTCTTTCTCCCAGACACTCTCTCTCTCTCTTGGTTGTGGGTAAGCTTCTTTCTCTTTTCTTCTCTCTTCTTTTTCTTCATATTCCTCTCATCTTCTCTCATTTCTTAAAACGTGAACATTGTTTAGATCGTCGTTAGAATCGCGTAGACTCAAAAAGAATCGAATTCCGTCGACTTTCATTATTTTCAAGTAAGTTACTTTTCCCCCATTTTAATGCTAAAATGTTCATATCATGTTTATATGATGATTGATGTGTTATATTTGAAGTTTGGTTGGGTTTTGAATTAGTTTGGAATTTATTTTGGGTTTTGATTAAAAATGGTGATTTTGGAATGTTGGGTTTGATTCTTTGTTTTGGGTTGATGAATGGTATATTGGAGTCCCCACCCTGGTTATAAGTTGTTTTGGCATGTTAGTACATGAGTTGGAAGTTGGGATTTTGGTTAAATGTGTTTTGGGTTGAAAATGGAAGAACCCATGTTGTTCTTCCCGATTTCTGGCGATTCCGGCTTATTGGGCGACCGCCCAAAATCGTATGGGCGACCGCGCATCTTTCTGAAAGCTTTTGTTCTTGTTTTGAGGCACTTTGGACGACCGCACAACCCACTTTGGGCGGCCGCACAGATCTCTGAAAATTTACATTTTGTTAAATTGTGTGACTAAAGAATGCGTTGTGATCCAATTCTTGGGTGTCCTCCTAGTTGACCTTAGTGAACATTGTAGTGCATTCTAGTGATAGAATTGAGTCCTTTGTGATCAAGTTTGTGTTTGAAATTAAGTAAGTGTTAAGTGTCATTGTTGGAACACTTTATTGATTGGGTTTGATTCCTTTGTGAACAAATACGAAATGGAATTTGATTAGGTATCATTTTGGGTGTGTGGTCATCTTTGATGCACGGTTTGTATTGGTTTACCTTTGTGGTGATTTAATTGGATTGGTTCCCTACTTTGGAACCTTAAGTTGTTCATTCATGCTAAATTATTATTACTTAGCATTTATTTGGAAGCCCAGCTGGCATATTTGTTGCATCGGGCGATGGGAAGGATTATAATGGCAAAGCCAAGTCCATTATAATGTTGACCATTGTTTTGCCCTTACTATACCCCTTCTCCAGATTGGCCTTGGAAAGGATAAGTCAGCGTTCTTTTGTGAATGTATCTGGCTAACGGGCATGACTTTGTGTCATGGTCCTTGTCCTTTGTGACACTGTTATGGTTATTGTTCCGGTACCGGGGTTTTCTCTTCGGCTTTCATGCTATTATGAAGATGACGATTTGTTGATTATTGAAGCTGCGCAGCGATCCTTTATTTGGATGTTCCGGTTTGGAAAACTTTGGCTATATCCTTTGTTATGTGTTTATTTCCGCTGCTATCTGTTATGTGATAAATGCTATGTGATATGTGATAATTATTATTGCTTATTGTATATTTCATCATAGCATGTCATGTAGTTGCATTAGTAACTTATTGAGATTTATCTCACCCCCTTTCTTTTATCTTTGTTTTTCCTTAACCCCCCCAGGTGCTAAGGATTAGTCTCGCTGATCATGAGATAGAGGACGTCGAGTGTGGATCCGTTCTTTTGGGGAAGGTTGATATAGGTTGGTTTCCATTATGTAAATGTGTAACCATTTTGGGGTAGTTGTATCAAACAATGACGTCTTTAAGAATTGTATATTTTTATTTGTTGGGCATAAACTTGTGGAAGTTTATGATAGTAGTATTTGGCTTTTATCAAACTTTGATTTGTAAAACTTTGGATCACCCTTTTTGTATCAAATGGAATTTTTAACTTCAGTATTTCTGAGTTTTGGTTTTAGAGTCGACGTCCAGCTCGCGGTCCCGGGGCCCGCGGGGTCTGGGGTCGCGACAACTGTTGCGTTTCGTGCAATCATGCGCAGCGGAAGACATCACATGAAAAACCCAAAAGCCTAGATCCGTTATGTTCAATAATTCATAATATGAAGATGAAAGAAACTAACCCTTGTAGATCGAAATACGGAGCCTTGGATTAAGATGCTAAGATGAGCACCCTCTACCGGTGATCCACACTTCGAACAGATTCAAGAACAATTCTTGAACTTAACTGCTAGGTCCTTCGGATTGAATAACTTGGTGAAGAACGATTCTTCAATCTCTCCCTATGATTATTATGGTTTGATAATTGGGAATAATCAAACCTAACAATCCTAGTATATTATGTGTATTCTCTCTCTCCAAGAAAGAGTTTATGATTTCTAAAATCAATGTTATGGGAACAATTCCCGGTTATACACATTATATACAATAGGTCTCCAAGATCCTTTAGAGTTTAGGACTTCTTGTCCAACAAGAAAAGACCAAAAATAAACTACAGTTCGGGGACCCTGCCGTACGGCGCCTAGGCAGCCGTATGGCTCCTAGGGAGCCGTACGGCTCCTGTCCTTTTATGCCTCATTTTTCGCTCCTTTAATTTATACGTTCTGCGTGTGTGACTCAATAGGATTATACTAGGTTGGCAACGAGTCTGAACCATTCAGACCTCGTAAGTCATAAGCGGACTCTAGCAAGCCATTATGACTACCCAATTAGTATAACTTTGAAATCCAAAGTTTCCTAAAATAGAATATAACACAATCTCTTTGTTACATGATGTCTGATGTCTATTGAACGTAAGCCATGGTCAATGGTCAACTTACCTTGTTCAATGCTTTCTCGATTTCGAATGTATTGATAATACAAATGACATTGATCCAATCAATTCATTTGAGCATGGCCATGCATTTCATCAATACTATTCGTCGAGTGGCCAAAGCTTGACATCTCTCTTGACGAAGAACAAATCCCTTTTTGGCTTATTACCTTTACCTATATGATTCCGATTATGCCAATCATATTCTTTATAGCTACCCGGTTAAGGGTAACGTTTGAATATATCAAACATAATGTTCATCATGTGAAAGACTGTAATAACCTCAGGTCTAAAGATCCAAGTGATATAACTATATGAGATTTAATTATGACATTGTGACCATGATGACATAAATCTCATAGGGGTCAGTCCAGTATTTGTTCTCCAACAATTACCCATAAGTCTAATTGTATCATATACACATAATCATCATATGATTATCTATTAAACTTATACTAGTAATTAATCATAATTACCAGGGACAGAGATTATTATAATAAACATGCAAAATATATATTAATCAAACATTCAATATCTTTATTAAAGCATAAAGCAAATGATAACATTAATCGTTCAAATAACGTGCCTAGGGCATACACACCAACAAATATGTCTCCTCATAATCAATTCTAGGTCTTTGCGAAAACCCTTGTGCAACAAGACGTGATTTATATCTTACTACTTTGCCTTCTTCATTTCGTTTTCGCACAATGACTCATTTGTACCCTACTGGTTTTACACCTTCAGGTGTACGGACTACAGGTCCGAAAATCTCACGCTTCTCAAGTGAGTTTAATTCTGTTCTAATTGTGTCTGTACATTTTGGACAATCATTTCAGCATCGAGATTCGTCGATACACCTAGGTTCATGATCCTCGTTATTTTCCATAACATTAAGCGCTATATTATATGCAAAAATATTGTCGATAATTGTTTCCTCGCGGTTCCATCTTTTTCCAGTACTGACATAACTGATCGAGATCTCATCATTTTCAATGATTTCAGGTACCTGCACTTCTTCTAGAAGTATTTGATCAGATTTGTCATGAATCTCTTCAGGAGATTCATTTACCTCGATGGGGTTTTTCTCACAATTTGCTCCTTTTTTCTTTCGAGGATTTTTGTCTTTAGAACCGATAGGTCTTCCACGCTTCAAGCGTGGTTTAGATTCATTAACGAATTGTCCAATCGGGATGTCAATCCGTATAGGAGCATTTACAGCTGGAACATGTGACTTTGTCACTCTTTTTAGGTCAGTAAATCCGTCTGGCAATTGATTCGCTATTTCTTGCAAGTGGATTATCTTTTGAACTTCTAGTTCTCATTGATTTGTACAAAGATCAAGGATATTGCAATGTATTCCACTTTATTTCCTTTTCCAGCTTATTGTTTTCCCCCTTAATGTTGGGAATATTTTTCATCAAAATGACAGTCGGCAAAATGTGTCGTATATAGATCTCCTTTTAATGGTTCAAGATATCTTATAATTGAAGGAGAATCATACCCAACATATATGCCCAATCTCCGTTGGGGTCCCATCTTGGTGCGTTGTGGTGGAGTAATTGGAACATATACCGCACACCCAAAAATTCTTAGATGGGACATATTTGGCTCCTGGCCAAAAGCCAATTGTAATTGGGAGAACTTATGATAACTCGATGGCATGATGCGTATAAGTGCTGCTGCATATAAAAAAACATGTCCCCAAGCTACGACAAGTAGCTTTGCTCTCATAAGCAATGGTCTAGCTATTAACTGAATTCGTTTAATAAATGCTTCAGCTAAACCATTTTGTTTGTGAACATAAGCAACTAGATGTTCTGTTAGGTTTCCTAGTAACATGAGCAGCGGAATTAAGCATTTAAAATTTTATGAAACCCAAAGCCCATAGATCAATTCATATGATTATATCAAATACTTGCATAATGAAAACTATAATACTAACCCTTAATGACTTTGATTTTGCAACCTTGAATTTGATGGAGGCTTGAAAGCTTGATCACGAACAAAGCAAGAATCACGAACTTTGAAGATGATAAGTTTCACCTTCTAGCGGTATCCACACCACGAACGAATATCAAGAACACTTGATCTTGGTTGCTAGACCAATTTATGAAACACACTTTCACAATTATAAAGACCATATGGAATTATGAATTATTGATCTTAGATTCCAAATCACTAATCAAGAATATTGTTTTCTCAAACCACTAGGTTTCTTGTGCTTAATGGCTGGTGAAAAGATGCTTAAATAGGTCCTAGTCCTTAACCCTTAAGGACCTAGGAAACCTAAATCCCATCACCCAATTAATGCACAATCTTTCTGTCCAAGCAGCTCTGGCACGGTCGTGCCCTAAAACTGGTACGGTCGTGCCAATTGGTGTGAGCCTAGCATCCCTTTTCTGGTTATTGGCATGGTCGTGCTTTATAATCAGCACGGTCGTGCCAAGCACTTTAGCACGGTCGTGCCCTAAAATCAGCATGGTCGTGCCAGACCAGAAAAACCTATTTTTCCATAATTCCAATTCAGTTCTTTAGGATTCGTTCTATTCGTGTGTGACCCTCTAGGATTACACTAAGTTGCCAATGAGTCCAACCATGAACCCATAAGATATTATTAGGTTCTAGCAAACCGTCATTCCTACCCAAATAGTGTAATTAGATACAAGTTCGCATTCCTTTTAGAATATGTCATAATCTCTTTGTCCACGATGTCATTGAACACAAGTCATGGTCAACAAGTCAACTTGTATTGTTCAATACTTTTCTCGATCCCGAATATGTTGATAATCCAAATGACATTGATCCAATCAATCCATTTGAGTTTGGCCAAACATATCATCAACATCTTTCCTACGAGGGGCCCAAGCTTGACATCTCTCCGAAGAGGTACAAATCCATTTAGCTTATTATTCTTCCCTACGTGAATCCGATTATGCCAATCATACCCTTTATAACTACCTGGTTAAAGGTAGCGCTTGAATATGTCAAACATAATCTTCATCAAGTGGAAGACTAAAATAACTTCATGTCTAAAGATTCAAATGACATAACTAATATGAGATATATGTACGACACAGACCATGACATAAATCTCATATAGTGGGTCATGTCCAGTACCTTGTTCCAAACAAGTACCTATAAATCTAACATGATCATTCCATGATCATTTAGCCTTTATACTAGTGATTAACAAGCTATAGGGACAGAGATTATTATAAGCAAACATGAGCAACAATAATAATCATTACATCTCTTCATTAATATGAATATAAATGATAACACATACAACGTTTAACAACTGTGCCTAGGGCACCAACACCAACATGTTCAACATCTATTCCAATAGATGTACAATAGTTATTAAAAGCTTCTGATGTAAATTCACCAGCATTATCAAGGCGAATTGTCTTGATCACATAATCTGGAAATTGTGATCGTAATCGAATTATCTGAGCGAGCAATCTCGTAAACGCTAGGTTGCGAGTTGATAATAAACTTACGTGTGACCATCTAGTAGATGCATCTTCTAAAACCATAAAATATCTAAATGGACCAGACGGTGGATCAATCGTTCCACATATATCACCTTGAATTCGCTCTAAAATTTTTGGAGATTCAACTCCAACTTTTGCTGGTGATGGCTTAATTATCAATTTGCCTTGAGAGCAAGCAGCACATGAGAATTCATTAGATTGAAAAATCTTATGGTTTTTCAATGGATGCCTATGTGAATTTTCCATAATTCTCCGCATCATATTAGAACGGGGATGCCCCAACCGGTCATGCCATATAATAAAACCATTCATATCAGTAAACTTCTGGTTTGCTGCCAAGTGTACTTCAATTGTGCTAATCTTTGTATAGTACATACTAGAGGAAAATACAGGTAACTTTTCTACCACGCTTTTGTTACCTGATTTAGTTTTTGTAATGCATAAATATTGCATCTCTCCTTCATTAGTAGTCTCAATATGATATCCATTTTCACGAATATCTTTAAAACATAGTAAATTTCTTTGAAACTTAGTTGAGAGTAATGCATTTTTGATACTAATTTTTGTTCCTCTTGGTAGTACTATGTTAGCTCTTCCGGAGCCATCAATTATCTTTGTACTACCACATATTGTATTAACATTAGCATCATTTACTATCACTTGAGAGAAGTACTTTTTATTTTTTAGTATAGTATGTGTTGATGCACTGTCTACAAGACACACATCATCATCTCTGCTAGCCATTTTCTTCAAGAAAAATAAAAGGAATAAAATATAAGACAATACTTATATTACAAACAAAAGTTAAATATGTTACAAAACATACTGAAATAAAACACACTTAAGTAAAATATTATAAGCTAGATACTTTAATTTATTTGGGTCTCTCCACCATCAAGCATGTAATCATCCCCCTCTGGATTGAGAAAATCTGATATATCCAGATGTGTACTTGTAGATGGATCTTGGTTCATATCATCATTTTCGTTGACAAAATTTGTTTCGACATCTTTCCCTTTATTCAGCATTGATGCTTGATACAGTTTAACAAGTTGTTTTGGCGTATGACAGGTTCGGTCCCAATGGCCTTTCATTCCACATCGATAACATAAATTCTCAACTTTTATCGATTGCTCAGTTTGTCTAGCTGATGATTTTTCTTTATTATCTTCTCTATTCCACTTCAGGTGGCGAGAGATATTTCCATCATTATTGGGGTGATTATTATTATGATACTGATTATAAAATCTTCCCCGACCACATCCACGGCCCCATCCACGACCACATCCTCGGCGTAAGTGCCCCAATCTGAAACCGACCTATCTTAGAGGTAGCCTTAGCACCGTTTCAGGGATAAGCTAATAGGCCAGGACCTCCCTAGGATAAGCTATAAATTCCAGGACTACTCTGGTATAAAATTGGAAAAATCCAGAAGCTCACCAGGCTGAGCCGTACGGATGCTTTGGGTACTAGAGGAGCCTAGCCGTACGGCTGGTTTGGGCACCCTCAATCCCTATAAATAGAACCCCTTGCTGATCATTTCAAGGGGGGAGAAACATTAGAACTAAGGTTACTCTGTCGAATTCACCTCAGAATAGTGTGAGTAAGAGTGAACAAAGAGTGAAAGAGAGAAAGGAAGATTGGCCTAAACCAAGATAGGTAAAGCCACCTTCTCCCCCTCCCTTCTCTTTATCTAAGAACTCTATTTATCTTTGATCTTGTCATTTATTGTTGATCTTTACATTATTGCAAGTCTTGTCCATTCAAGCAATATATATATATATATATATATATATATATATATATATTACTATTTAAATTTCCTAGTCCAAGCCATGAGATGATCAAAGGTGCCCTCCATACTTTGTGTGGAAGAGGTTCAAACCTAGTTTGATCATGGCTTGTTGATTGTTCATTTACATTCTTGTTATGGATGATGCTCTTGTTGTTCATTTTGCTCATTTTAAGCTATGATGATCATGTTGAGGATAAAGTCTCAATCTTTATCCTCATCACCTTGATCTAGCCCAAAATTCCCAAGTTTGGGTAATAAAGATCCAATCTTTATGGTTTGTTCTTGTCCCTAAAGGATTAATCTTGCCTAGAAGAGCCATTTTGATGGTAAAGTTTCAATCTTTACTCATTAAATGGTCACTATGGCTCAAAAGGGCATATTGGCCACCTTTTTCATGTTTCTCCCATGATTGCCTTTGATCATGCCCAAACTCTTGTTTTGGGAGGTTCTTTGATGATCAAATGGCATAGGAATGAGTTGTTAATGTTGTTTTGTGTTGGAATAATAAACTGGAATCAGAACAGTTTGGTCCAGTTCAAGCAGAATGCTCTGTTTCTGCCTGGAACTGGACTGTTGCTTGAACAAACTGTAAAATCCCAGGAGTGGTCTCCCCATCCGTACGGCTACTTTGGCCGTATGGGGAGATTGACCATTTTTCCCTTCTGTCTTCTGTTTTCTTGTTAAACAAACCCCTTTTCAGTTGAAAAGATAAATAAAAAGTTAAAACAAAGATTTTCCGTTAAAACACACACACACACATGCATTTTTGTTAACTAACAAGGGAGACTCGACTTTGTCCGAGGCAAATTGGGAGGACGTAAAAACTCTTCCCAAGTTGTAACCTGATCTCCGAACCTTTGAACTCAAACCTTTGTCATTTTGTTGGGTTTAAAATTAACAAAATGTTGCGACTCCGTCAAATTGGTCCGGTTCCCGCGTTTGGTATTTCGCCCTTGAAACGTGCTCGTGTTTTTTTTTGGGGCGGGATCCTTACAGTGGCGACTCCGCTTGGGATTAGAGTGCTTTCGGACTTCTTTCTAGAAGATTCGGGGGCATTCTTGTGTGGGTCAAACTCCCGTTCCCGTTAGTTGACTTCTTGCATATTTGTGTGTGTTTGATGTTTCTGTTTGAACTGTTTTGAGTACATACGTTCTGGAAATACAATAAACTGGGGCTTGATGATCAGAAGTTGGAGAAACTGAGAAAAATCTTCACCCTCTTGCTTTAGCCGTACGGCTACTTTGGGTAGGGGCCAGAATGTTGCCAATTAACAGTTTGGTGCAGGGATGCAACATTCTGGGTGCCCCTCTGCTTCTACTTGTCCAGGTTCCAAATTTACAGTCTTACTTGTGCACATTACCTTCATTCTTTTGGCCAAAACTTGATTTTAAAAGGTGATAAAACTTGGTTATGCATGATCTTTTGTCAATAAAATGGTTTCCAAAACCTCATCGTGCATAATCCTTTTTGTAAGGGTTTTTCTTGAGTCTTCTTGTTGTGCACAAATTGCTTTGTACAAAAGGGGTTCAATGTAAAATATTTCTTTTGCAAAAGTTTGATTCAAAATTCTTTGTACAACTTGGTACATGTACAAGTTTTGGTCTTTGTTTGCTTATATTCCTTGATTTGTTGTGTATAAATTTCTCAATCCATGCTTGTTCATACTTGTTCATATCTTGCTTATGCCATGCTCATGCTATCGAAAAACGAATTGAAAATCTCTCTTTTAACTCAAAAAGGAGCATAGAATGACTTCACACCACGCGCACTTGACCGTGCACATTCCAAATACCCTTTAAACCCGGGGTGGATGCCCCGATGCAGCTCGTTGGGCGCTCTTGTTCCCTTCGATGCGCGCACGGCTCCATCCCACCTTCCCTTCCGAACCGAGTCAACCACACTTGTCCGTGACACACAAATACCGTGACTATGGTTGGTTTTTGGTCTAGTTCACGTTACCACATCCTTGATACGTGCTCAAAGCTAATTGTGGCCAAATTAATGCCCGAGTTGTGACTCCTTGATGTAATGTAAGCGTGGCCTAACCAGCCTTCAACTCGTGTGTTAGTGACGACCGCAATTAGCAAGGGCCATGTACTAAGGATAGGGTGACACCGTGTCGTTAAGCCCTAATGAACGAGTTATTTTAATCATCCTTAAGCCCATGGTCAAGGATCGAGACGCCTCATTCATAATGAGGTCATGTCGGAATGTCGGTGCAGCCTTCAGTGTAGCCTTCGGAGAAAAGTCTCGATCCCGACTGGGGCTTAACCATGATTAGGATGACCCGCGTATTGGGAACCTTACAATGCACTAGACCCTAGGTTCATTTCTTTTGATCGGTGGAAGCCGCGTGCCCTATAGGACCCTCGCCCGGGATAGTCCGTCCTTGGGAGCGTGCAATACAGGTGAAAAACGAGGGGTCTATAGATGTAGTGATGGCCTCCACTGATCCAGGGTTATAGAATAGTTGCGAAAAAGAAGAGCGATCTTTTCCAACCAATTAGGAATAAGACATGCCTTGAGAAAAATGAAATAATGAAAGTTGAGCCCCTGAATTGTGCACTAACGTTTGTTTATGTGACAAAGCCGGCTAAGATAATCCAAAGAATAAATGATTTTAAAAAAAAAAGAAAAGGAAAAGGGAATTGCTAAATTCATCAGGCTTGGGTTTCTTCCCCCTAAAGAAGAGTCAAACTTGTTATCCCCTTCAAGTCAGTGTCTCTTGTGTGTCGAGTTTTTGTTTTACTTCAAAGCATGACTTCCCGAAAAATCCTTCCACGGTGCCCTTACGGTTTGTTGGTCATTTGTAAGATAGGAAACAATGGAAAACAAGTCCCAAGTAGTCGAGGCAGATGTCCATTTGGATGTGCAAGCACGGCTAGAGGGTAGGGTTAAGCTCCGGGAACTAACGGTGGATACAATGAGAGACCAAATGCGAAAGATGGAGGTCGACCGCAATGAAGCTATCAAAGTGGTCCAACAACTTCGGAAGGAGATCAAGGAGGTACTTCACAAGAAAGTCGAGGAACTATGGGAAGAGGGGGGAAAGAGACTCAAAAAGGACCTTGAGGAAAAATATGATCGCCGGTACGATCTCCTACATAGCCGAGCAGACTTGACCGATGAATTGGAAAGGCACAACTCAAGGAACACCCGAGAGTGCCTCCACGAAATTGTGAAGTCCATTGAGGAGCTCAAAAGGTCTTCCGAGAAGTCTTCCTCCCCACCAAAGACTTCCCCCAACCAGCTGGCTCAGGTCGAACAAGAGCCCCGCGATCAGCTCCGACCTGTCGCGGTATCCCATGGAAAGCCCGCGGCGGCTGTGGGAGAATTTCACCTCTAGGGCAAAGGGGCTCACTACCGCTGGTTCCATGAGTTGGGAATGCCTAGAGAGCAAGTGTTAGACCACCTACTCGAGGCCGGTAATAGGGATGGCCAAACCGGACCGGAACCGGAAAACCGGACCGGAACCGGACCGGAAAAGCCCGGAATCGGAGCAAACCGGGGAGGAAACCGGAACCGGACGAACTGGAACCGCAAGGCATGCGGGCCGGTTCAGGGTCACATATATGCCGAACCGGACCGGAACCGAACCGTACCGAAAATCCCTTGTTTTTCAATAATTTTAAAGGAGAGGACCGGAACCGGACCAGAACCGTACCGGAACCGGACCGAACCGGAACCATATTGTGCCAAACCGGAACCGGGGTAAGTGCGGGCCGGTTAAGGGTCACCCTTTTGACGAACCGGAACCGGCGGTTCCGAACCGGAACCGGGCCCGGAACCGGTTTTGACCATCCCTAGCCGGTAAGGTTGAGCTTCTTGGCCGACATGTGATATGGACGGAGCCGGTCGGAGCCTGTCACGACCCAAAACAACATTGCAAATACCACCAAGCACCAGGTTATTCCACAAATGCATGTCTCACCCTGAGAAACCACATCCAAGCACTCATTGATGAGGGTGTCATTACCAAACGAGGGGACAAGTGGGTCTGAGTCAAGGACGCAAGGAGAAGGAATGAGGAAGAGAAGAAGTCGTTAGGAGTGGCCTAGTATTTGTGTTTTAGAGAGTCTCCTAAATCCGTAGTGGATATAGTCTTTTGTCTTTCTTTTTCTTTTAGCTTTCCCAAAAGGCCCTGCGAGGCCAAGGTATGTAAAAAGCCACAATGTGGCGATGGTTGAGTCAATAGTCAAGTCCAGAGTTGTAAAAATTAAGTCTTCCATGAAATGAATTGTCTTTTACTTCTATTCTTCCTAGACTTGAGGCATTATTTGAAAAATTACACTAACTCTCGGAATCACTCCCATTAATGTTTCCAAATGATTGTTATATCCCCAATATGATGAGTTGATTCCCCCAAACATAGAAGTCAACAACGACTCATAAAGGGATGAATGGATCTAAACGTAAAAGGTGCTAAATTCCAATGATTAATCTTAAGATGAATGAATGTTGTGACCCGTTGGCATGAAGGAGACCATCAATGGCAAATCTTCCCCCCATACACTACCCGATACACGACCCAAGACACCTATTGAGGCAAACTCCCGATGCACATTAAAAGCATCCCGAGACAGTGAAAAGACGAGGACGTTGTTGCTCAGCCACCAAAGTTCAGCCATAAGTGCACATGCAGACTTCCCGAATTGTCAAAATCAAAGATAGGATAGGTGAAAAACGGTGAAAAAAAGCCAATGCCCACGATGACAAGTTGGGGCTGATGGGCGCCCGCTCCACTAAAAAAAAATGGCAAAAAAGAAATGCTTGCATTAAATAGCCCGTCCATATCAAAAAGGGTACATCTCAAAGAGTTCACCCAAGGCAAAGTCAGCAATGACGTCCTCCGAGACAGCAAAAGATACCAACCCCAGCCAAAGTGGCCCAAGAGCCGAACTACGATGACCTGAGCTCCTCACACTGAGGGGAACGTAGGCAACCTTCGGGTCTGGTCATAACACGAAATGAATCCATACAACCTTGGTCCTCCCAAAATGACCCAGTTCTCCTTCCCCGGTCCCATCAATGACCAATTCTCCAGATAATGACTAATCCCCCCATAAACAACTTCTCCTCCCGATCTTGCCATTGATCGAATCTTAATCCCAATGGGTCGTAACAGTTATGCATGTTAAGGCTAATTACTTGAATTTTGACCTAAATACTAATCAAGATCTGTTCAAGCAAACATCTTGATTACATTAATTGAAGCTGATTTCGAATGCCTCGACAAGTCTTCTCTTCCACATCTTAGGAAAGAGCCAAACACGTGAATTTCTGTCCATAGGCTTCCTCTCTCAGAAAAGGGACTCACTCCCGTAAAAGCCTATGTGTGTTTACTCGCGTGAGCAAGTGTAATCTGCTCTTGTCCGTGTCAAAGTCAACTTTTGCTTTCGTCCGTGTCAAAAGTCAACTAGGCCACTCCTAAAGAGGGAAGATAAAGAAAATATGGAAAGGAGAAAAGTGATATGGTTGGACAATTAAGGGAAAGAAACCCGAGGAATGATTCCCGGAAAGCTGAAACACTGGGGCTGGCAAACCGTGGTCGAAAAACCTGAGGATTAGTCTCGACAAGACATCACAATGGGACTGGCTAGCCGTAATCATGCAATGGAAAGACCGACGAAAAGTCATGCTTTGAGTAAAACAGTCTAAGCCAAATAAACCCTCATCTGTCAAAATTCCCCAGAAGCACCCAGAAAATTTGGTCGAAATAGTCAACCATGCTTGAACAACCCGTACGGGTGGTTTTGTCCCTGTGAAAAAATTCACATCAGCAGCCTATATCAACTGATCTCCCACAAGCTAAACTCATTTTCGCTTGTTCAAAGTCTGTCAAACCCCTCGTGATTGAGTCCAAACACATCTTGGGAATCCCCGATGGTCCAATAATGACCACAAAGCCCTCTCGAGGCCCAAGCCAGGCATAAATGATGAATTTACAATGATTTAAACAACTAAAGATAACAAATTTTCATACACTGTTTTCGAATAAAACAAGCCAAAAGAAAAATTGTTCAGGTTGGTGCACCCTAGTCTGAATCTGGGTAAGGATCCTCCGGAGGCGAATGAACTCTCTCCAAAGGACGACGCGGGTACATGCTAGGGTCAAAGAAGAAAATGGACTCTGCCATGCTGGAACCTTCACCCGAAGAGGATTGGCCTGGAAAGAAGGAAGGAGGAATCTAGGAGTGACAACCTGAATGTCTTGCCGGCAGGGGATCCACGCGCTCTAAGGCTAAGTGGGCAAATGGGTCCGGAGCAATCTCGTGGGAGCCAGGATCACGGAGCGAATCACGAAAGGCCTCCAAATCAGCCCCGCCTAAGGTATGGCGACGAACAAAGGACGGCGGTAGCTCCACGCTCGACGACCGACGGAAAGGCCTCTCCCCACCACTCACCGAGTTTCTACCCGGTGCAAACCTGGATTCTGTCTGAGGCCCCTTAGAAGAGCGCCCAACGAACCTTTTTAGCCACCTTTTTGCCCATTTTAGGAGAGAAGGCCTCCCCAGCAAAGCTCGCGCAGCAACCTGCACATGGATAAGGAAACTGCTCAGCAAGGGAGGAGACAGAAATATGGGATGAGTGTACACAAATGGAAAAGAATGCGTACCGCGTCAAAGGGAATTTCTCCAACCGGGGCTTCCCCTCCTGCAACAGACACGGCCACCATGTGAACCCGGCCGTCAGCATAAATGAAAGAATAGTCCTGCCACACTGGAGGAGCTACCTGTAGATACCCCGGGGAAAGCCACGGCTTTAGGCTATGAGCGCGTGAGTTGTCCTAGGATGTCTAACTTATTTTAGATTGTTTAGAGTTGCCACCTATGTTTTGAGGAACATAAGAAAAACCTATTGATAATAGCCTAAATTTGATTACGAAAATAGAGATTCTTTGTTTTGAGGTTCGGGGTTAGATTACGAGATGGGAAGTACCGAAACACCCATCTCGCCCAACTAAAGTTGGTCTTGCTTGATCAAAATCTACATGAATGAAAATGTTCTTCTTCTTCTTCTTTAAATCATAAAAGGGGGGTTTAAAATAGAGTTTGGAATGTAGGAGATAACTCCTTAACCAACCTCAATGAGATGAGGTGATCATTAGAGTCATGTCCCAAAATGATTTGGGTGATTGCACTTTTATAAAACAAAAGAAAGAGAAAAGAGATGAAGTCGAGAAGAGGGAAGAAATGGTTTTTACCTAGTCTTCGAGAGACTTCAAACACTTCTTGATGAATGCCTTTTGAAATGCCTTGAAGGTAAGAAATTTGGCTTCTTTGTTGAAAGTGTAAGATTTTAGAGTAAAAGATCCAAGGTCCAAGGTCTATGGTGTTCGGTCTTCGGTCCTTGAAAATGGAGGTAAAGAGAGGTTTTTATAGGTGAAAGAGAGGTGTTTTTGGTGCCAAAACTCAGTCACCAAGAAATCCTTCCTGGGCAAAATCCTGTAAATTGAGCAAGGGAGAGAATCCTGGCCAGAAATCTGTAACTGACGCCCAGATGCGCGCGCTTCCTGCCTTGGGGGCGGGAGGCGCGCGACTCAGAGAAGGCAATTTTGACAAAATGGACTAGAAAGTCAGCTCTGTTATTCAGTTTAGTCCCTGGACTTAACGAAGTCAGTCAGGAACATAACGGAAGTGACAGAAACTAATGAAAAATACTTAAAATGGGAGAAACACAAGATCAAATGTCCAATCGGGGTGAGCGGTCCAAGGCGGGGTGTCTACAGAGCCCCTCAGCGACGTGGATTGCAAAGCAAAACGCGTCGACGAAAGTTAAAAAACACCCGCCGAGGACATCACCAAGAAAAAGCAAAGACTCGATGAAAGCAGGAATTTGAAATTGCGAGAGGTAGTGGTGCGCTCCCTGTGTGAGCGGCTTTTGTTGATAGAGGGGGTGGCATGATTTGTTAGGTGAACCTGCCGGCTGAATATGTTGAATGAGGCCGTTAGTGAACCTTTGAGGAGGCCGTTAGTGAACCCTTGAGGAGGCCGTTGGTGAACCTTTGAGGACGAATCCGTTAGTGAAATTCGTTGATGAGGCCGTTGGTGAACCTTTGAAGAGGCCGTTAGTGAACCTTTGAGGACGAATCCGTTAGTGAAATCCGTTGATGAGGCCGTTAGTGAACCTTTGAAGAGGCCGTTAGTGAACCTTTGGAGAGGCCGTTAGTGAACCTTTGAGGACGAATCCGTTAGTGAAATTCGTTGATGAGGCCGTTAGTGAACCTTTGAAGAGGCCGTTAGTGAACCTTTGAGGATGAATCCGTTAGTGAAATCCGTTGATGAGGCCGTTAGTGAACCTTTGAAGAGGCCGTTAGTGAACCTTTGAGGATGAATCCGTTAGTGAAATCCGTTGATGAGGCTGTTAGTGAACCTTTGAAGAGGCCGTTAGTAAACCTTTGGAGAGGACGAATCCGTTAGTGAAATTCGTTGATGAGGCCGTTGGTGAACCTTTGAAGAGGCCGTTAGTGAACCTTTGAGGACGAATCCGTTAGTGAAATCCGTTGATGAGGCCGTTAGTGAACCTTTGAAGAGGCCGTTAGTGAACCTTTGAGGATGAATCCGTTAGTGAAATCCGTTGATGAGGCCGTTAGTGAACCTTTGAAGAGGCCGTTAGTGAACCTTTGGAGAGGCCATTATGAACCTTTGGAGAGGCCGTTATGAACCTTTGGAGAGGCCGTTAGTGAACCTTTGAGGAGGCCGTTAGTGAACCTTTGGAGAGGCCGTTAGTGAACCTTTGGAGGGGCCGTTAGTGAACCTTTGAGGACGAATCCGTTAGTGAAATCCATTGATGAGTTATTGCTTTGGAGTCTCGTGCCACTTGGAGTCACACCTGACTTTTTGAATTGTGGGGTGCGGGCACATTGACCGTGACCAGAAAATGTTCCTGCTGGTGATGAAATATTGAAATTGACCCTTGAGGGGGGTATGTCACCCGTGACAGAACTTAGGAAGTTTGGAATCCGTAAGAGGACAGCCTACTTTTGAGTGGGAGTTTCTATCCTACTTTCAATTTTTGACATGCCTTAAGGGCGGACCAGAAGAATGTGTGCCCAACTGGGTGTCCGAGGATAGGGGCTGTGCCTTGATTTGAGCTGGAGATCTCTGACAAGACCTTTTCTTGAAGTGATTTAGACTTGGGAGGCGCGCGCTTTCCTCTGTAAGTTTGGGACGCGCGCGCATTCCAGACCGCTGGTGGGTGGCGCGCGCGTCTGGGAGGCGGAATTCCGGGCTTGACATTTGCTGGCCAAAAGAATCCCCAACAGCTATAATATCATCTTCTGTTCGACCACTTGATTCTCACATCTCCTTTCTGCCATTTTTGAACATCATATTATTGCTCAACTTTGTTTGTGATCAACATTTTCCATGGCTTCCAATTCTTTTGTTCTTGATGCCAAGGTTGTTAGTGGGTATGAAAAGGACTTTGGAACTTTTGTGTATTCTTTCAAGACCCATCCCAAGAAGGCCTTCATTAAAGACTTCGGGTTCCGAGTTCTTTTTACTTTGCGGACGTTGAAGCCGGATTGGGATTTGTTGAGAGCTGCCGCGGCTTTCTGGGATTGCAACAGCCATACTTTCAACTTTTCAGCTAATGAAATGGTGCCGACTGTTAATGATTTCGGGGCCATCCTTGGTATGCCTTTGGCCGGTCGGATTGCCGTCCCTAAATATCACCGTGGTGCCATTGACTCTTGGGTTGAGTCACTGAATCTCCCTGTTGAGGACGTGAGGAGGATGTTGCACGGTACTGTGATTAACATAACTGAGCTGCCGATGTTCTTTAGTTTACACTCAGAGGATCCGGTGGTTCAATCTTTCAAAAGGAATGCCATGGCCGCTTGTCTCTTTAGTGAAGTACTGTTTGTTACACCTTTCGGGACTGCGGATGTGCAGTTGGCTGAGATTATTTTGCAAGCCAAGGAGCAACAATTTAGTATAATCCCTCTTATTGTGGGGGAGACGTTGCACGGCCTTGATGAGTTACATTGGACGGGCAAGATGTGTCGGGGAAGCCCTTTGCTCTTGACCATATGGCTACGAGAACACTTCAAGATTTATTCCCCGGATGGTGATTTGTCTCCTTTTTCTGTTCATAGGAGGAAGTTATTGATCCGGGATTTATCTGAAGATGGTTGGAAGAAATTCTTTGCCTCTCGGATAACCGTCGACATTGAGTGGTGCCCTCCTTCTTGGGGTCTTCGTCCTTTTGTGGAATGGACTCTTGGTTTTCAGCACGTGGTTGTACCCGGCTTAAGATATTCTTCATTTTACCAGCCAGAGCGGGTTCTGCGGCAGTTCGGTCGCCAACAGACAATTCCTTTTCCGAGGGACGGAATGCTTCGTCCAGTTTCTTACATGGGTCCTGACTTCTCGAGTGAGCTTCAGTCGGCTTGGGGAGATGATAGCGACCGCTGGGCTTTTGCTCCTCTGCATCGGGGGAGTGTCTTCCTTCCCGAGATCTACTTGGATTATTTGTTTGGCACCCTTTATCGTGGCATCACTTGGGTTGACGTGCTTCGTGCCGAGTTGTTGGGAAAGAGTTTTGAGCCTAGCAGCGCTTTGAGATATAGGGAGGCTGCTGCTGATTCGAGTAACATTCTTGCTGACCCTTTCGGTACTCCTTTGGATGACTTTTATGCTAGGAGACGTGCCGCAACACAGAAGGTTTCGGTGCGTATTAGTGCTCCTCCGTTATTCAAGAAGAAAAGGATTGAGAGACGATCGGGTGGTCCTTTGAAGGCTAAGAGAAAATTGGATTTTTCTTAGTACCCTAAGAGATTGCAATTAGACCACTTTGTTTTAGGATTTAATATTTTGATGTCTTTTGTTGCTCAATAAATCCGTTGTAATGGTTTGAATAATTCATTGAATGAATAAGAATTGCATTTTGTTATTTGAAGTGAATTGGGTATTTTTGATATGTTTTAGACCGTACCCGAAGGTTGCCTACGTTCCTCCAGTTGGGAGGCTCAAGTCTCCGTAGTTCAAACAAACAAAGACCATTTTTTTATTTATTATTATTTTTTTTTTTTTTGTGTGCACCCTGTTTTTTGCCTAGACCGCCCTTTCGGGTTTTCAATCTAGCGGGCTTCTTTTTTTTGCACGTGCTCTAATTTTTGCCTAGGCCGCCCTTGCGGGTTTTCAACCTAGTGAGCGATTTTTTTTTTTTATGGTCTTTGTTTATTAAGCGTAGAACCTCTTGAGCTTGTCGAGGTTGACCTCCTTTGGCAGCTGGTCACCATCCAAATCCACGAGCCGGACTACACCGCCGCTTAGTATCTTCTTGACCACGTACGGACCGATCCATCGGGGTCCCCATTTCCCCAGGGGATTCATGGCATTAGGAGGATGTTGTCTTAAGACCAAATCTCCCACATTGATGTTTCGAGGCTTCACCTTTTTGTTGAAAGCTCTTGCCATCCTTTGCTGATATGCCCTCGTGCGTTCGAGTGCTCTTAACCTTTTCTCGTCGAGTAAGGCTAGCTGT
This sequence comes from Campanula takesimana, assembly GCA_026119855.1. NCBI lineage: Eukaryota > Viridiplantae > Streptophyta > Magnoliopsida > Asterales > Campanulaceae > Campanula > Campanula takesimana. The sequence continues at coordinate 1,202,971 of JAOWBW010000370.1, forward strand.
TCGTATCGACTTTGCATCCAGTTGACCTCGTTGACTTGATTCTCGCGGAGGACCCGTAGAGATGGGACTTCAAGTTCGATAGGGAGTACGGCTTCAGAACCATAGACTAATGCATAAGGAGTTTCTCCTGTTGCGGACCGTATTGATGTGCGGTAGCCCCACAATGCTAATGGTAGCTTCTCGGGCCAATCCCTTCTTGTTGAGGCCATTTTCTTGACGATGGTCTCAATGGTTTTATTTGCTGCTTCAACCGCGCCATTTGCTTGGGGACGGTAAGGAGATAACTTGTGCTTGGTGATCTTGTATTCTACCAAAAGTGCATCCATTTCCTTCTCAAAGTGAGAGCCGTTTTCGGAAATGATTTCATGAGGCACGCCGTATCGGAACATGATATTAATCTTTACAAATTCGGCCACTTTCTTGGCGTTGAGGGTCCGATAGGCTTGTGCTTCGACCCACTTTGTGAAGTAGTCGACTGCCAATAGGACGAATGACTGCCCATTGCTCCCGGCAGGATGAACTTTACCGATGATATCTATCCCCCAACAAGAGAAAGGCCAAGGTGTGACCATGTTGTAAAGTTGCGATGGTGGAGCATGTTGCAGATTAGCGTGGAATTGGCACTTGGCACACCTTTTGACTTTCTCGATACAGTCTCGTTCCATAGTGCTCCAATAGTAACCAATGCGAAGTATCTTCTTGACTAGCATAAACCCATTCATGTGGGGTCCACATTCTCCTTCGTGCACTTCACACATTATCTCTTGAGCTTCGGCCTCATTGGCGCATAAGAGATTGATCCCGTCGTGGTGCCTTTTATAGACTCGGTCCCCAATCAGTACGTACCGAGAGGCTAGACTTTGCAGAGCCGCTTGAGACTTCTTATTGCTATTCTCGGGATAAGTGCCATCTTTGAGGAAATTCATGATGTCCGAATACCAAGGAGAGTTTGTTTGGACCTCGTTGATCTCGATATTCATGCAGTACGCCGGACTGTTCCTTCGGGCAATTTTGAAAGGCTTCACCATTTTCCCTTTGGGCATTTCGACTAATGAAGCTATGGTGGCCAGTGCATCGGCGAAGCGATTTTTATCCCTTGGCAGGTAGTTAAAAGTGATCTCTTGGAATTGTTCAACCAATTCTTCAAGGTGTTGACCATACTGTTGGAGAGTTGGGTCTTGGGTTCGCCATTTACCCGATTGTTGATTGATAAGGAGCAAAGAGTCGCCGAATACTTCTAATTCCGTGATGTTTCTTTCGAGAGCTGCTTCGAGCCCTGCTATGCATGCTTCGTACTCGGCAATGTTGTTGGTAGCCTCGAATTCCAGGCGGATGGCGATGGGAGTGTAGATGTCTTTTGGATCGACAAGCAATAATCCTATACCAAATCCGTGTTTATTGGCGGCGCCATCGAAAAAAAGTTGCCACTTAATTTCCTCCGTTGCAGTACAAATTAAATGCTCGTCGGGGAACTGTACATCTTCCCCCTTCGCTTCGTCACACGGGAATTCGGCAAGCTGGTCACTGAACACTTTCCCCCTGACAGATTTTAGTGTGACGTAAGTGATATCATAGCCGGCGAGCATGAAGTACCATTTGGCTATTCTTGTTGACATGAAAGGCTTCTCAAAGATGTAGCGGAGCGGGTCCACCTTTGCTACTAGCTTGACCGGAAAAGCTTCCATATAGTGTTTGAGCTTTTGAGTTACCCAAACCAATGCTGCACATGACTTCTCTAAGACAGAGTAGTTCTTTTCGCCTCCTTGGAATCAGCGACTGACAAAGTAAATGGCATTCTCCTTTGTGGACTCCCGTTGCTCTTGTGCTAACAAATCCCCTAGGGCTTCATCATTGACAGTGAGATAGAGCAAAAGAGGCTTCTCCTTGTGCGGCGGAACTAGAACAGGAGGGCACGTCAAGTAATGCTTCACTTGGTCGAAGGCTTCTTGGCATGCGTCGGTCCATTCTAGAGCCACATTCTTCTTGAGTAGTTTGAATATTGGCTCGCACATGGAAGTGAGTTGGTGCACAAGCCTACTGATGTATTGCAGTCTGCCCATGAAACCTTTGATTTCTTTCTGCGTTTTTGGAGGAGGCATGTCAATTATTGCCTTGATTTTGGAAGGATCTACTTCAATTCCCCTTTCAGTGACCATATAACCAAGGACTTTGCCTCGGATAACCCCGAACGTGCACTTTGCAGGGTTGAGCCTCATCTTGTGTTGACGAAGCCTTTCGAAGAACTTGCGGAGATCGATTAAATGTTGACCATTGGTCCCTTTGGAGTGAATGATCATGTCGTCCACATAGACCTCGATTTCTTTGTGAATCATATCGTGGAACAAGTCTGCCACGGCTCTTTGGTAGGAAGCCCCAGCGTTTCTTAACCCAAATGGCATGACTGTGTAGCAAAAGGTACCCCACGGTGTTGTGAAGGCTGTCTTATGTTGATCTTCCTCGGCCATGAGAATCTGATTGTACCCAGCGAACCCATCCACGAATGAGCGAACCTCGTAGGCAGCAGTGGAGTCGACTAGCATGTCGATATTAGGGAGTGGAAAATCATCCTTTGGGGAAGCTCTGTTCAAATCCCGGAAGTCCACACAAACTCGAACCTTGCCGTTTGCCTTTCTGGCTGTCACGATGTTGGCTAACCATGTCGGATACTCGATAACCTTGATGAAACCCACACTGAGGAGCTTCTTAATCTCTTCTTTGACTTGCAGAGACCAATCTGGCTTGATCTTTCTGAGCTTCTGCTTTACTGGCCTGGCATCTTCTCTGATCGGAATTCTGTGCTCCGCTACCTTTCTATCCAAACCCGGCATGCCTTTGTATGACCATGCGAACACATCCACAAACTCCCGTAGTAGTGCAGTCAATCTGTCTCTGGCGTCCCCCTTGAGGAAGCTTCCAATCTTAGTCTCTCTTGGTTCTTCTTCGGTACCCAGATTAACAACATGCAATTCTTCGTCAGCCTTTGGACCATTTTCACCACGACTACGGACTTGTTGAGCAAGTTCATTTAAGTATGTTGTGTTTTCGTGGTCTATTTCATCATAATTTGAATCGTTATTAACTTGTTCGTTAAGTTCATTATTAGTTAATTCATCATTTATGATGTTTGCAATCTCAGGGTACACAGAAATATCAAATTTTTCATTAGCAAAGAAAGGAAACACACGCTCGGCTATGGCCTCCAAATCCTCTTTGGTGAGGGTATTAGAGACACTCTCGGACTCGAAAGTAAGTGTGAGCCGCTCTTCCTTTGTTGCTGTGCGGGGTATGCAACCCATTTCTTGGACTAAGAATTCTTCAGATACCACGGGCCCTTTCGTTGAATACCAATTGTTGATCGGCTCGGAGCTTGGCGGGATCTTACTGATAGTCTCGTTCATGATGACGGTGTCATGGATCGCGTTGACTTGGCATTCATTCATTATGGCAAGCTCTTCGAACATGGAGGCTAAATCTGTTAGTTCTTCCCCCACAGTGATTTCTGTCTCGGATTCTATAGTTACCTTCCTTCCCCACCATTCACGGGGCGACATGGGAGTTGGTTCCCTTTCGGATTTCTGGATCTCACAATCGGAGAAAATTTCGAGACCGGGCTTTTTGACACCCTTATTGTTAACCCTTGGCTCGGGAAAGATCATGTATGGAACGTCTTCCCCTTGGCGGACAAAATAGCCATTCAACGTCTTGCGGTAAGGCCTTAGATTAGGGACCTCATAACGACGGCCTTCTTTACGAGCTCGGGCCTTTTCGTTCTTGATTGCTTGCTCTAGTTTCAAGTCTTCTTTGGAAGGCTCGTACCCCAAACCGAAGGTGTCTTTGACGAATGGGACTTGCACAGGATGTAGGATTCCTTGTTGATATTTCCCTAGGCCTAAACCAGGGAAGTAGTCCATATTCCTCATCATGCGGAGGACTTTGTGATTGCTGGGGGTCCATGATCCGTTTCCCCCTTTTTGTCAATGGCGTTGATTGAGACGCCGGAGAGAGTGGAGTCTGGTAAACCATGCTGGACTTGGTGGACGGGCTCACCTTTTATGTGGATTGTGACGTTTTCGGCCATGACGGTCACTATTTCATCACCATTTTGGATCTTGACACATTGGTGGAGAGTTGACGGGATGGCATTAGCACTGTGAATCCATGGTCGACCCAAAAGTAAGTTGAACGAGGCCGGGATATCAAGCACTTGGAATGGAACGGACATGACCATGCTCCCAAACTCAATGTCTATTTCAATCATACCCATGACTGTACGGGCGGTGCTGTCATAACCTCGGATTACTTGAGTAGAAGGCTTCAAATCGGAATCCTTAAGCCCCAGTATGCCCATGATTCTGCCAGGCATGAGATTGAGTGCGGAACCACCGTCCACTAAGACTCTTGAGACGGGCCTCCCCCTTGCTCGTACCTTGAGGTAAATAGCTTCGTTGTGGTCGGAACCAAATGGTGGAAGGTCCATATCGGCAAAGGTGATGACGTTACCAAAATGAATGTGATCGATCATTGCCGTGAGGTCCTCGGGAGTAGTATTGGGAGAAACTGATGTATCATCGAGATTGCGGATGACAAGATCTCGGTGTTTCTTTGAGGATGCAATGAGGTCCCAAATAGATATGTTGGCTTGAGTTTTCTTGAGTTGGACAAGTAGAGGATCTTCGGGAGTGTCGCGAGCTTGCGACCTTTGAGAAGAGGAGCTCGGTGCGGAAGTGGAAGGGTTGCTTGCTATGACTCGACCGGATCGAGTTAGCATGTTGACGTTCCCATCTTGCTTCCTTTTCCTATTCTCTAGTACTTCCCTCATTACCTCATCGTAAGTTACAACATATCAAGAATTGTCAAGTTTATTCATAACATTGGGGCCCCCATTCACAATTGGGATTGAATGGGTGGTCCCCTCGAGTTCTCCTATCTCTATTACATTGACATGTTCGCCATTAGTCACTACAAATTCTTTCTTATCTATGAGATCTTGAATGACATTGCGGAGAACGAAGCAATCCTCGGTGGTGTGGCCACTATATTGGTGGTAGCCACAATATTTGTGGTGAGCATGATTGGGGTGGACCGTCTTGGGTTGGTACCCTTGCACGGGTGTGACTTGACCCTTTGCTTTGAGGACCTCGAACACTTCGGTTTGAGTCATGCCTTGGAGAGGCGTGTAGACACGGTCATTTCGGGACTTCTTCCCTTGGGGTGGAGGAACCTTTTTGTAATTCCCCTTATCGATAGTGACGGCGTTGACCGAGGCCTCTTTTGTGGAGTTGGAAGCGGCCTTGTATCAGTAAGTAGGAGTGGCCTTCTTAATCTCCTTGAGCAAGTCATCCATGCGTACCCCCGCCTCATACATTTGGGAGAAGTCGGAGTAGCAAGCCCCACTTAGGTGGGTGCGGAGATCAATCTTGAGACACTTGAGAAAGATGTCCATTTGCTCTTTTGTGTTCGGCCTCTCAACAATTTCAGAGAGTTTGTCATTCCATCTCCTTGTGAAGTCAATGAAGGACTCGTTGTCTCTTTGAGTGGTATTCTCGAGCTCTTTCCTTGTGGGTCGGTGAGTGGTGTTGCCTTGGTATTGGTTCTTGAAGGCAAGCATGGCGGAGTCCCAATCAAGACGGATAGTGAGTGGGAGAGTAGCATACCAATCTTTTACCGCCCCCTCGAGAGTGAGAGGAAAGCATTGAGCCATCACCTTGGGGGAGACCTTCTTCGGAACCATTGCCCAATTATAAGTCTCAATATGAGCCATAGGACAAGAGTTGCCCTTGAATTTTCTTATGTCGGGCATCTTGAACTTATCAGGAAGAGCGGCCATAGTACTCATGAGGATGGATGATTGATAAAGGCTTGTGTCGGAGCCTTTCCCCATGTTGAGCCCATTGAATTTTTGGTTGATGTAGGCCATGATAGAATCCACCATTTTGGGCTCATTGTTCTCGGAACTTGGCTCTCCCATTTTCTTGGTGCGGGTGTTGACATAAGGACTTTTGAACAAACCCTCGGTGCATTCGGATTCATCATCATTATTCTTGTTCTTCCCCTTGGCAAGGTTAGTGAGCTTTTCTTTCATTAGCTCCATCTCGGCCTCGTGGGTCTCCCTTTGGCTGTCGAGGTAGGATTGCCAAATGTCGTCTTTGCTTTGTGCCTCCTTATTAAGGGTGGAGACTTGCTCTCAGAGGAGTTGGACCATAGTTGAGAGCTGTTCGAGAGACATGGTGTTGCTGCTGCCGGTCATGGTTGATGTAGGAGCTGTTCGAGTGATCTCTTCACGGACTAACCGATTTGCCGAATCCCGGTAGACTCTGTAAGTACCAATTGAACCTATATTGCAGAAGAGGCCCTTGTCAGTCTTGAGTAACACTTGCGGTCCACGAAGAGGCTTAGAACACACAGTTGGGCACACGACTCGAACCACATAAGAAAAGACTCATTTTTTTTTTTTATAAGTCGGAGGGAATGGATCCCTTTTGGGGTTTCTAAGAAAATAATGGAATCGTCACACAAGTATATAGACCATCTCGCGGTCCCATATACTCATCGAATTCTATCGCGTTTGTGAATCCTACATGTATCGGGATTAAACTAAATTAATGTAGTAAAGCATACATGCGGGGACGGATTTTTATTTTCGTCCAAAATAACCACTTTTGGGGACGGATTTTTATTGCGTCCGTTTCAACAAGTTGGCATGTATGATTTGAAGACATTAGTTTAGGGAAATCTCGGTACATGGAAACCGACTTGAGTCACGGAGTGTTAGACCCTAACTAGAATTGTGTGGTTTGTGCTCGGCTTGAATATGAGGCTCAAAGGTCACCCCCGGCATGTAGTCTTGAACTACGCCACGGGCTGAGGTTTACCTCTTCGAAAGAGCCAATGTCGAGTGGAGCTTGAAACTTTCTAGGACGGGCCTCGACGGGTTTGGGGTTGGACTTGTGCAACTCGATAGTGAGCAGTTCATAGGAATATGTGCATGTAGTGTGAGGTCTAACAAGTGACAAAAGTTTTTTTTTTTTTTTTTTTTTTGAAAAGAAAGAAAAACACACAAAACACATAAGCACATAAATTACAACTCCCGAATCACCCGTGTGACCGGTAAATAAAACACAAAATTAAAACAGTCCGAGGGTTCAATTCTGTTCTGATGCAGGCAACTGTGCCCACACCCCACTGTTCTGCTCAGTCATTGAAACCTGTTTCTGTTCTGGGAACCAACCCAGAAGCGTGCGCCTCTGAGTGTTGATGTGAGACGCGCGCGCATGGCGCAATGCTATTAGGAGGCGCGCGCTTCTGGGCACACCTGTCAGAATGTCAGATGTTGGACTCAGGGGATTGCCCTGGTCCTATGTGCATATTGTAACCCCTGCAGAAATGATTAGTGCAGAATAGCAGAAGAAGAAGATGAAGAACATGAAGAAGTGGGCGATTCTGGTCCTTGATGCGGGATGCGCGCGCCTTAGGCTGAAGAGGCCAGAAGCGGACGCCTCCCCCATCAGGAATCAGAATGCTCAGAAAAGATGTAGATTTCGATCAGAATGCAAGTTTAACCCTCAAATCATCCCCAGCGGAGTCGCCACTGTAGATACCCCGGGGAAAGCCACGGCTTTAGGCTATGAGCGCGTGAGTTGTCCTAGGATGTCTAACTTGTTTTAGATTTTTTAGAGTCGCCACCTATGTTTTGAGGAACATAAGAAAAACCTATTGATAATAGCCTAAATTTGATTATGAAAACAGAGATTCTTTGTTTTGAGGTTCGGGGGTTAGATTACGAGATGGGAAGTACCGAAACACCCATCTCGCCCAACTAAAGTTGGTCTTGCTTGATCAAAATCTACATGAATGAAAATGTTCTTCTTCTTCTTCTTTAAATCATAAAAGGGGGTTTAAAATAGAGTTTGGAATGTAGGAGATAATTCCTTAACCAACCTCAATGAGAGGAGGTGATCATTAGAGTCATGTCCCAAAATGATTTGGGTGATTGCACTTTGATAAAACAAAAGAAAGAGAAAAGAGATGAAGTTGAGAAGAGGGAAGAAATGGTTTTTACCAAGTCTTCGAGAGACTTCAAACACTTCTTGATGAATGCCTTTTGAAATGCCTTGAAGGTAAGAAATTTGGCTTCTTTGTTGAAAGTGTAAGATTTTAGAGTAAAAGATCCAAGGTCCAAGGTCTAAGGTTTTCGGTCTTCTGTCCTTGAAAATGGAGGTAAAGAGAGGTTTTTATAGGTGAAAGAGAGGTGTTTTTGGTGCCAAAACTCAGTCACCAAGAAATCCTTCCCGGGCAAAATTCTGTAAATTGAGCAAGGGAGAGAATCCTGGCCAGAAATCTGTAACTGACGCCCAGAGGCGCGCGCTTCCTGCCTTGGGGGCGGGAGGCGCGCGCGCCTGGCCCCTCCTGTCGGAGGCGCGCGACTCAGAGAAGGCAATTTTGACAGAATGGACTAGAAAGTCAGCTCTGTTATTCAGTTTAGTCCCTGGACTTAACGAAGTCAGTCAGGAACTTAACGGAAGTGACAGAAACTAACGAGAAATACTTAAAATGGGGAGAAACACAAGATCAAATGTGCAATCGGGGTGAGCGGTCCAAAGCGGGGTGTCTACACTACCCCAGAGGCCACCACCTGTGGTGATCTCAGCCTCGTGGCCACAAACCGCCCGTGTGGCTCATCAGTGATCAATTCAGCGGCATCTGCTCCCATGAGAAAAGGGTCATCCCCACTGTCAGCAACGAACATGGTTTCGGGCGGATCAACGGGCGCCCTCTGTATGAGGCCTAGTCCATGCTGCCACAAAACCCTCTCACCTAAATAAAAGGTCTCGCCTCTAAACCCCACCAGCAATCTCCTCTGTCTGGTCACCCTCAGGGCTTCGCTCGGATCAAAGACCACCTCCCGCCCCTCATACCGAGACCAAGGGAAAAGGTTGAGCTCCGCTGGCATGGCACCCCTCAAAACCGCTTTCACATCAGCATAGCAGACAGAAACTCATCCCTTACACCCTCTCTTCTCCTGAGCTTCCCTAGCCCAACAGGTCATGGCCGGAAAGATGAGGTCCCGGTTAAGAGCCAGCCTCCATGGATAGTTGCCAAAGATCTCGTAGTACCAAGCCTACAAAAGAAACGGCAAGGAAAGCCGTCAGCACACTGAAATGAAGAATAGGCCGAATGCAAAAAGTAAAGCAAAGGCCGAAGTGGAAGTACCTCTAGGGCAAACTGAAAGCAAGCCAAAGACTTGCTCGCTTTCCGGCTATACTTGTCGAGCTCCATGAATAGCTCGGCCAGACCAGCCTAACCCCAAGCAATGTCTCTGATGGACTCAGGTGTAGTCAAAGACCCAAGAAGAGGGAACATACAGGTAGTGTCAGCATTGGCAAAAATGGTGCTACTGAGGAGGAGCCACACATAGGAGCGCCCAAGCTGCTCAGCGGTAATCCGGCCCGCAGCATACTCGAGAAAGTTGGCCCGAATGACCCTCTCGACTGTTTGCACTAGGATGCCCAAACCCTTGGTAGGACCTAAAAATCCAATGAGCGCCCTGATCTCGGCCTCGGGGATCCTATCCCTCCAAACAACCGGATGCCCGCCAAAGGAAAGCCCGGTAATCATCGCAAAGTCAGTAGGGGTCACAGTCACCTCTCCCCAGCTCAGATGGAACGTGTGGGTTGTGTCCCACCAATATTCATCTAGGGCATTAAGAAGCCCCATACTCCTATTGGTGTTCACCAGCTGGCCCACAACCTCAATAAAAGGCACCAGTCCCGTGCGTGCCACCCACTCCCTCAGACCGGGAGCATCATCAACAGACTCAGGCATGGCTTCCCACAAAGAGAAGAAAGCATCCGGCGACCCTCGAGACTTGGGATCACCACCCTACAGGTAAACACAGCAAAGGTATGAATAACACAGTTTACAGATACCAATGCTCATAATGATTGCACAAAAAAAAATAAAAAATGAGAGAAAAGTTTCCGTCCCTTTTAAAATTGCATAAGTCATTTTAAGGGCCATTTTTAGAGAAAAGTTTCCGTCCCCTTTAAAATTGCATAAGTCATTTTAAGGGCCATTTTTGGAGAAAAGTTCCCGTCCCCTTTAAAAAATGCATAAGTCATTTTCAAGGGTCATATTCTTTCCGTCCCGAAAAGGCATAGTCACTCTCGGAGAAATTGTCATTTTGGTCTCAACAATAATATGCCCATCCCATAATTTCCCCCACAAACATACAACAACTTATCCTAGGAAATGCTAGCATGCACTTAACTGTACCAAAATGACTAGTCGAACCTAAGGTACAAGTAGTTTATGCATGGACCACAGGCAACATACTTTGATTTTGGGAAGTTTAGCTAGGCATGTCCAAATGAGGCAATGAGCACATACTCACGTCCCTAATGGTCCCAATGACACAAAAATGAGGTCAATTTCATGAAATCGCGTCAAGAAATGCGAAGATCTCAAATGGCATGGACAAGAACCCTAGGCCTAGGAAAGACGTGCAAGGCTCAAATGTGAGTAGGAAGAATGCTTACCCCGTCGCCATGGCAGAAGTGAATTGTGGGAGACTTGTAGAAACCCGCTCCCTCATCCCGGAGATTGATAGCGTAGCCTCGAATGTTTCGAGCCATGTCTAGCCTCTTCTCCGCCCCTCTAGGATAACCCTCGCGTGCCCGTCCCGCCATGATCAATCCTTGAGGAATCCGAGTAAGAAAATTTGGAAATTGATGGAGTTTTCCCTCTCAAAATCGCCTCTTTTCTCTCTGTTTTCTCGTCTAAGTTTGAATAGATTGAGGCAACCATCCGTATGGCTGCCTTTTGAAAAAAGAAGGAGACGCCCTCTTAAGCCGTACGGATGGTTTGGGCGAAGAAAAAATCTCAGCCTAAAATTACCCTTGTGCTGTTGGTAGTGGTGCCCTAGGCACGTTTAATAAACGTTGTAATTGTTATCATTTATTTCATATCAATAAAGAGATGTTTTGATTATTATTGTTGTTCATGTTTACTTATAATAATCCCCGTCCCTAGTACTTATTAAGCACTAGTATAAAAGCTAAATGATCATGGGATTATCATGTTAGATTTATGGGTACTTGTTTGGAACAAGGTACTGGACATGACCCGCTGTATGAGATTTATGTCATGGTCTATGTCAAACATATATCTCATATTAGTTATGTCATTTGAATCCTTAGACATGAAGTTATTATAGTCTTCCACTTGATGAACATTGTGTTTGACATATTCAAACGCTACCTTAACACGGTAGTTATAAAGGGTATGATTGGCATAATCGGATTCCCGTTGGGAAGAATAATAAGCTAAATGGATTTGTCCCTCCACGGAGAGATGTCAAGCTTGGGCCCCTCGAATGAATGATGTTGATGAAATGTTCGGCCGGACTCAAATGGATTGATTGGATCAATAGCATTTGAATTATCAACATATTCGGAATCGAGAAAGTATTGAACAAAACAAGTTGACTGTTTGACCATGACTTGTGTTCAATGACATCGTGGACAAAGGGATTGTGACATATTCTAAAGGAATGCGAACTTGTATCTAGTTATACTATTTGGGTAGGTATGACGGTTTGCTAGAACCTAATCATATCTTATGGGATCATGTTTGAGCCCATTGCCAACTTAGTATAATCCTAGAGGGTCACACACAATAGAACGAATCTTAAATAAAAGGACTATATTGGCATTTAGGGTCGGAGGACTTCCAAGGAATTTCTGGAAAGTTCTGGGCCTTCTGGTCAACCAAGCGGGCGCTTGGGTTGCACCAGGTGGGCGCCTGAACAAGCCGGAAAAGAATTGGACTTTCTGTCCAAACAAGCGGGCGCCTGGGTAGGACCAGGCGGGCGCCCGGTATGCCGATTGGAAATTTCCTAATTCGATTAGGAATGGTTTTAGGCACAAGTTACCTATTTGGAATAGGTCTTAATTGTGTATAAAAACACCAATTCGGCCAGACCATATTAACTAGTGCCTTTTGTGAGTCTCAAAGAGTTTGAGAGAGATTTTATTTTGTTCTAAGATATCATTGATTGAGGAACAAAATAATTCACAAAATAAATTCCATATAGTTCTTTATTAAATTGTGAAAGCGTGTTTTACTATTATTGGTCTAGCAACCAAGATCAAAGAAGCTCCTTTGATATTCGTTCGAAGTGTGGATACCGCTAGAGGGTGAAAATCATCATCTTCAAAGTTCGTGTTCAAGCTTTGTGATCGTGATCAAGTCTTCAAGTTTCTCCACCAAAGATCAAGAGAAAATTCATAGCCATCAAGGGTTAGTTATTCCTCTATTCATCTTGTTGTATTTGATTTAATCATATGAACGGATCCATGGCTTTGGGTTTCTTAAAATTTTAATTTCTATATTCCGCTGCGCATGTTACTTGGAAACCCAACATGTGCCCCTCGCACCTTGAACAAGATTTTTTCCCCAAGATTCGGAAATGCCCCCTTTGGCTCATGCAACTTGAATTGAACCTAGAAAATTTAGGTTCCCGAAGTCATCATAGGCAGTCCTAGCGACGTAAGCCCAGCTTTGTGAAATTAAATATGGCCGTCCTCGACGTAAGCCCAGTTAAAATTTGGAATTTGAAATGGTCTTTTGCTTAATGCTTAATATGGCCGTCCTCGACGTAAGCCCAGTTAAAATTTGGAATTTGAAATGGTCTTTTGCTTAATGCTTATTATGGCCATCCTCGACGTAAGCCCAGTTAAAATTTGGAAATTGAAATGATCTTCTGCTTGATGCTTATTGTGGCCGTCCCCGACGTAAGCCCATTAGCTATGACTTAGAATAGTCGTTATAGGCTAGAGCCTTTGTCCCGGCAGTCCTTAGAGGGACGTAAGACCAGTTTTCCCGTCAATCTCCCCAAAGATGGAGTTGACCCCGGTCAAGCTATGACTTAGAATAGTCGTTATAGGCTAGAGCCTTTGTCCCGGTAGTCCTCAGAGGGACGTAAGACCAGTTTTCCCGTCAATCTCCCCAAAGATGGAGTTGACCCGGTCAAGCTATAACTTAGAATAGTCGTTATAGGCTAGAGCCTTTGTCCCGGCAGTCCTTAGAGGGACGTAAGACCAGTTTTCCCGTCAATCTCCCCAAAGATGGAGTTGACCCCGGTCAAGCAATGACTTAGAATAGTCGTTATAGGCTAGAACCTTTGTCCCGGCAGTCCTTAGAGGGACGTAAGACCAGTTTTTCCGTCAATCTCCCCAAAGATGGAGTTGATCCCGGTCAAGATATGACTTAGAATAGTCGTTATAGGCTAGAGCCTTTGTCCCAGCAGTCCTTAGAGGGACGTAAGACCAGTTTTCCCGTCAATCTCCCCAAAGATGGAGTTGACCCCGGTCAAGCTATGACTTAGAATAGTCGTTATAGGCTAGAGCCTTTGTCCCGGCAGTCCTTAGAGGGACGTAAGACCAGTTTTCCCGTCAATCTCCCCGAAGATGGAGTTGACCCCGGTCAAGCTATGACTTAGAATAGTCGTTATAGGCTAGAGCCTTTATCCCGGCAGTCCTTAGAGGGACATAAGACCAGTTTTCCCGTCAATCTCCCCGAAGATGGAGTTGACCCCGGTCAAGCTTGGACTTAGAATAGTCACCATAGGCCGTCCCCGACGTAAGCCCAGTAAAAATCTGTCCCGTGTAAGTCAACCCTCTCCTATAGAGTCAAGTTGACCGTATCCCCAGCAAGTCAACCCTCTCCCATAGAGCCAAGTTGACCATGTCTCGCCTCTGACCCCTAGAGTCATGCCTCTTTGCGGATCTAAGTAACCCCGCATACCTCCGAACTACGTTAGGCTTGATTCCCCGTGAACGGGATACGTAGGAATCCTATACCACTAGGTCCAGCCATGCAACGAAAATCGGTTAAAGCCGTCGTCCCGTCAGATTGGGATGCTTATTTCTATCGACAACCCCGCTCCTTCGAAGCGACGTTGCCGAGGGGCTCTGTAAGTACCCCAATCTGAAACCGACCTATCTTAGAGGTAGCCTTAGCACCGTTTCAGGGATAAGCTAATAGGCCAGGACCTCCCTAGGATAAGCTACAAATTCTAGGACTACTCTGGTATAAAATTGGAAAAATCCAGAAGCTCGCCAGGCTGAGCCGTACGGATGCTTTGGGTACTAGAGGGGCCTAGCCGTACGGCTGGTTTGGGCACCCTCAGTCCCCATAAATAGAACCCCTTGCTGATCATTTCAAGGGGGGAGAAACATTAGAACTAAGGTTACTCTGTCGAATCCACCTCAGAATAGTGTGAGTAAGAGTGAACAAAGAGTGAAAGAGAGAAAGGAAGATTGGTCTAAACCAAGATAGGTAAAGCCACCTTCTCCCCCTCCCTTCTCTTCATCTAAGAACTCTATTTATCTTTGATCTTGTCATTTATTGTTGATCTTTACATTCTTGCAAGTCTTGTCCATTCAATATATATATATATATATATATATATATATATATATATATATATATATATATATATATATATATATATATATATATATATATATATATATATTACTATTTAAATTTCCTAGTCCAATCCATGAGATGATCAAAGGTGCCCTCCATACTTTGTGTGGAAGAGGTTCAAACCTAGTTTGATCATGGCTTGTTGATTGTTCATTTACATTCTTGTCATGGATGATGCTCTTGTTGTTCATTTTGCTCATTTTAAGCTATGATGATCATGTTGAGGATAAAGTCTCAATCTTTATCCTCATCACCTTGATCTAGCCCAAAATTCCCAAGTTTGGGTAATAAAGATCCAATCTTTATGGTTTGTTCTTGTCCCTAAAGGATTAATCTTGCCTAGAAGAGCCATTTTGATGGTAAAGTTTCAATCTTTACTCATCAAATGGTCACTATGGCTCAAAAGGGCATATTGGCCACCTTTTTCATGTTTCTCTCATGATTGCCTTTGATCATGCCCAAACTCTTGTTTTTGGAGGTTCTTTGATGATAAAATGGCATAGGAATGAGTTGTTAATGTTGTTTTGTGTTGGAATAACAAACTGGAATCAGAACAGTTTGGTCCAGTTCAAGCAGAATGCTCTGTTTCTGCCTGGAACTGGACTGTTGCTTGAACAAACTGTAAAATCCCAGGAGTGGTCTCCCCATCCGTACGGCTACTTTGGCCGTATGGGGAGATTGACCATTTTGCCCTTCTGTCTTCTGTTTTCTTGTCAAACAAACCCCTTTTCAGTTGAAAAGATAAATAAAAAGTTAAAACAAAGATTTTCCGTTAAAACACACATGCACTTTTGTTAACTAACAAGGGAGACTCGGCTTTGTCCGAGGCAACTTGGGAGGACGTAAAAACTCTTCCCAAATTGTAACCTGATCTCCGAACCTTTGAACTCAAACCTTTGTCATTTTGTTGGGTTTAAAATTAACAAAATGTGGCGACTCCGTCAAATTGGTCCGGTTCCCGCGTTTGGTATTTCGCCCTTGAAACGTGCTCGTGTTTTTTTGGGGCGGGATCCTTACACTCTGCCTTACCCAGTATTATTATATATACTTGCGTTCACTTCAGGGAACAGAATACAGCTAGTAGGGAGGGCTTCATGATTTTTCAACAAGATCTCATTATTTTGCTCAGCCACAAGAAGGCATGAGATCAATTCAGAATACCTTCTAAAACCTTTTTCTCGATGTTGCTGTTGCAGGAGCATATTCGAGGCATGAAATGTGGAGAACGTTTTTTCTAGTATATCATTATTAGTAATTCATTCTCCACATAGTTTTAAATGTGATGTAATTAAAAACATCGCGAAATTATATTCACTTACGGTTTTAAAATCCTGCAAATGTAAATGGATCCACTCGTAGTGTGCTTTTGGGAGAACAACAAATATTTGATGATCATACCTTTCTTTTAAATTGTCCCAAAATACAAGTGGATCTTTTACATTGAGGTATTTTGTTTTTAATTCTTCATGGACATGGAGTCGGAGAAAAATCATTGGCTTAGCACGTTCTTGCATAGAGGCATTATTTCCGTTCTTGATGGTATCTCCCAGACCCCTGGCATCTAGATGAATTTCTGCATCTAAGATCCATGATAAGTAGTTCTTACCCATAATATCAAGAGCTACAAAGTCGAGTTTTGTGAGATTTGACATTATACAATTTTGAAATAACTTGAAATGAGACTAGGTAGATCTTACCGATACCGTACCTACTTCGGTAACTATAGCTCAGGATGTGGAACTAGAACGAAGTCGTGCTGATAACGTGTTATAAAACTGGAGAATTAAGAGCAGAATCTTAATAGAGAATATTTTGTTTCAAGACTATTATAGAGAGAGTATACAAGAAAGAGAAAGATAGAAGTTAGGAACTTCTAAGGTGTATTGAAATGAAAACTAGAGCCTACTATTTATAGGTGAAAATTGGTTTCCTCTGTAAGATTCAATAAGGATAAACACTATCCTTTAGTAAGGCTTCTTTAGTAAGCTTCTCTGAAGATATTTACCAAGCTTCCCTAAAAATCTTTACTGAAGATATTTACAAATCCTCCCTAGTAAGCTTCGCAAAAGCTTATCTTGTAAATTTCCAGTTCAAACGACATACACACAATAATATGAGAGTAGATCTTATGTGCCAAAATAATATGCCAATGCCTGTGCCACCACTAAAAAATTGACACATGGCAAATAGAGGTAGAATAGTTAACTTCTGTTAGCTAACAGAACAAGGAGAAATAAGGAAATTTTATATGTTAATTCAGCAACATATCTTTATCCCTAATTCACAGTAATTTTCTAAACTATTCTCTTCAATCACAAATCATCTCGTTTTTAATTGCACTAATAATCTAAATTCGACAATCAATTTTGCAACGGGAACCGAATCTCAATCCGAGAACCTCCTCTCTCTTGATGAAGAGCCGAATTCAATCGATAATATACAGAAAAAAAATCAAAGTTATAAAATTGACCAAACCCATAACAACATGAACACATAAATTTGGCAAACTTCCAAATCAAAATAGAGACAGGAAACTTTGTTTCTTTCACCAGAATTTGTTGGTATACAATGGTGCTTGTGTTAGGTTGGACTGAAGCAAGCAGGAAATCACAAATATCAGGGACGACTTCGCTTCTTCGTTAAGGGAGAGGAGGTTTTGACCCCGTTGGGAGAAATTCTTCTTTGACTCTTGAGCATAGGATCCAGTTTGTTTGTGAGTGAGGGAGATAAAAGAGAAGGCTCTTATCGGCGTTGAAGCTCAAAAAATTGGGCCGGAAGTCCGACTCTCCAGTTCAATTAGTAAAGGACTTTCCTTATCTCTCCTTGTCCGTTAACTAACTAGAGTTATCTATTCAACCTCATATCTGCCATGTGTCAATCTATTAGTGGTGGTACGGACATTGGCATATTATTTTGGCACAGAAGATCTACTCTCCAATAATATATTACAACACCCCACATTTTTTTAGAACAACTGACATTATTAGATATATACATGCGCTCGATAAGGTGGAAATATCCCACCCGCTAAATATCAGCCCCTGCCCAACCCCACCGGGCCCAGCCTGGCCCAACCCAACCATCCCACATTCCCACCCCCACCAGATTGGCGACGCCATTGTCCCTCCCACATCTCCAAACCCTAACTTGTCTCGCCGACACCTCACCCGTCGTCCCTTACGCCTACCACAACATCCGCTGCTTGACACTTGCTTTTCCATCCGTCGCCTTCTTATTCCTGTATTCAGAACCTAACCGCCACTGAAAAAATGGAAGGAACAACGGTGTGTTTCTTTATTTTTTTATTATCTTAAGATATCATGATTATAAATGTATCTGTAACGGTATTTTCTGTATCTTATGCAAAAATTATGTGTCTTTATCACTGCCCTTTGAAAGAAATTCACCGATTCAGAGTTAAGTGTTTATATCATGTATTCCCACATTTCAAATAAGTAAGTTACTTAAAAATATAAATAGTCTAAGTTTAAAAAATCATTTTTTTAAGAATTGTTTTTATTGACTTGTACTTTCCCGAGAAAATGGGAATACATCACTTCATCATGAAATGAGAGTAAAAACTTATGGTGAATTTGTTTTATGACATTATCATTTTAATGATTGTATTATCTTCATTTGATTAATTAATTTACATAGGAAGGATACGCGGAATTGTACAAGCGATTAAAGCCGATTATTTGGATTCTGGAGATGACAGGGAAGGACACGAATAATGTGTTGAAAACGAGCATCTTTACTGGGTTTACAGTTCGTAAGGATGAGGGTTTGATGATTATGACATGTACTCACGGGTGGGCTGACCTTTCTAGTCTGGTACTAAAGGGAAGGAGGTTAGATAAGAATGGGTGTATGCGTACTCTTAAGGTAGTTTACGTAGAGAAAAGGTGGGATGTTGCATTGTTAACTGTATATGATGGTGGATTGGATGACTGTGTGGCTGGACAATTTGCCCAGAATGGTTCCTTAGGAGTGGGTAAAATTGTAACAACCATCGGACATCCTCATGGACTTGTAGGATCGTTTCTTGTTGGGTATGTAGCATATAAATGTGTTGAGGATGTTACGCTCCCCACTACTATGAGAACATGTGAAAGGTTTGTTTATGATTCATATGAAAAGGCGCTACCACGCTACCGAATTATTGGTCATGTTTGGAATTCTCGATCGTTGAGTCAAATGGATCAAATGGATGATCCATCTTTGAGTTTTAAGAAAAACCTTCATCCCGAGCTTCCAATAATTCAATGTAGAGGGCTGAATTTCCACGAGGGTACATCAGGGGCTCCAATTTTTAACTCTTATGGAGAAATTGTAGGTATGGTGGTTATGGGAATATCGGGTTGTGACATAGGTGTGCATGTTTCGGTGCTTAGGCATTTTATGGAAGCAAAAACGGATCACATTGAGTTGAAAGGAACATGTGAAAATAAAAGAGACAAAGCTTCAAAGAAACGAAAGAAGGTCAGATTCAATCTCTCACCTTCGTTGTTTAGTCACATTATTCTATGCACATTATAATACAATATGCTTTAAAGTTAGGTGCAGTCATGGTGTTTGTTGGGTGTAATTTTCTCTATTAGTCCTTGTTTAGTCTATTTTTATTTGTATGCATTTGGTTTTGTTCTTCAATGTTTGTTGTTTCTCTTCTTTGAGCTGTACTTTGTACTCTGTGCGTTGCTCTTTTTTATATTTTTGTTCCAAAACTTTTATCAAAAAAGGGGGAAGTCATGAATTGACAATTGCGGACGAGAAATTCTCAGAATGTTCCCCTTCCCTTTTATTTGAATGTCTGTTGACTTTGTCAATGTTGTCCCATAGTTATGTAAGTTGTAGCTAGTTTTTCTATAATATTCCCTTTGAACCATGACGGGAACCCCTTAGATTAATCTCACTGCTCTTTTAAATCGCATCGACTGCCTGGAAAAGGAAAGAGGGCCTTTCAAATTTGTTGTGATAATCGTTTTTTAATGGCTTCTGTAGTTCCTTTGATTAGAAGTATGTGATTAGAAGTTGTGGATACCCCGGGGCGGGGCCATGGCTTTGCTAGAGCGTGTGGATTACCCTAGGATGTCTAATCGTGTTTTAGAGTTGCCACCCATGTTTTTTAGGAACGTAAGAAAACCTAATATTTATGAGCCTAAGTTTGATTTACGAAAACAAAGATTCTTTGGGATGAGGGGTTCGGGGGTTAGGTTACGAAATGGGAAGTACTTAAACACCCATTTCGCCCGAGCAACGTCGGTCTTGTTTGTTCATAATTCACTTTTAAAGATAAATGCGTTCTTCAATGTAATGAAAGAACCGTTGGTGTCATGTCCCAAATGGTTTTGGGTGATTGCACATTTGATTGAAAAAAGAAGAAGGAGAAAAGAGAAAAGCTTAAGACATTTACCTATAGTATCCTTCAAAAGGGAACCTCTCGTAAACCCTTGAAGAAGAGGTTGAACACTTTGAAGAAATCCCAAGAAAGAGTCTAGGAAAGAAGTGAGTAAAAGGTCTAAAAGTAATGATTTTTCAAGGGTCCTTCCTCCAATGATGGATTTGAGGGGTTTTTATAGTTGAAAAAGGACTGTTTTTGGAGCCAAACGGAGTCTCCAAGAAATTTTTCCCGGGCCAAATCATGTATAATGAGCAAGGGAGAGATTCTTGGGCAGAATCTGTAAATGACACGCCCCAGAAGCGCGCGCATCCCACCTAGGCGGCGGAAGGCGCGCGCGTCTGGCCTCAAGGGGCGGAGGCGCGCGACTCTGAGAAGCTATTTTTGACAGAATGGACTAGAAAGTTAGAACTGTTATTCAGTTTAGTCCCGGGACTTAACGGAGTCCGTCTGCAACTTAACCAAAGTAACAGAAACTAACAGAAAACACTTAAAAGAGGGAGAAACACAAAATCAAGTGTGAAATTGGGGTGAGCGGTCCAAGGTGGGGTGTCTACAGAGCCCCTCAATGGCGTGGGTTGCGAAGTAAACGCGCCGACGAAAGACAGACATCCGCCTAGGACATCACCAAAAAAAGGAGAAGACTCGATAAAAGCAGGAATTTGAAATTGCGGGGGATAGAGGTGCGCTCCCTGTGTGAGCGGCTTTGAGAGATAAGGGTGCGCTCCCTGTGTGAGCGGCTTTGCAAATAGCGGGATTTGTTTGTTGGAAGCGAGATCCGTTTGCTGGAAGCGGGACCTGTTTGCTGAAGTGCGGGACCCGAAGGACCGTTTGCTGAAGTTCGGGACCCGGAGGACCGTTTGCTGAAGTGCGGGACCCGGAGGACCATTTGCTGAAGTACGGGACCCAGAGGACCGGTTGCTGAAGTACGGGACCCAGAGGACCGTTTGCTGAAGTGCGGGACCTAAAGGACCGTCTGCTGAAGTGCGGGACCCGGGGGACCGTTTGCTGAAATGCGGGGCCTGGAGGACCGTCTGCTGAAGTGCGGGACCCAGAGGACCGTTTGCTGAAGTGCGGGACCCAGAGGACCGTTTTCTGAAGTGCGGGGCCCGGAGGACCGTTTGCTGCAGTGCGGGGCCTGGAGGACCATTTGCTGAAGTGCGGGACCCGGAAGACCGTCTGCTTTGGATGGATGTGGATTTTGTTTGATGAGGAAGCAGTGATTCTGTGGCTCATCCCGGACCAAATTGTCGTCATGAGTCGTACTTTGATGTTGACTGTTTGACTTTGACTTTTGATGGGGTGCGAGCATAGTTGACTGCGGAGTGCTTTCTGCTGGGGATGAATTGTAAAAACTGATTTTTGAGAAAATAAAAGACACCCTACTTTGAGTGGGAGTTTTTATCTTATTTCAGTTTTTAGACATGCCTTAAGGGCGGACCAAATTAATGTGTGCCCAGCCGAGTGTTTGCTGTCATCGTTTGAGCTTCTTTTGTTGCTGGGATTGATCTTTTCTGCAGGTTGAAGGCTCTGGAACGCCCGGTTTCTGTTCTAGACTGACAAAGGCTATTTCTGGAGCCTTCTTCTACTTGGGACGCGGGCGCTTCCTCTCTTGGAGACGGGACGCGCGGGCCTTGTAAACCGGTGTCGGGAGGCGCGCGCCTCTGGGAGGCGAAGTTCAGGGCCTGACATTTGCTGACCAAAAGATTCCCCAACAGCTCTAATATCATCTTCTGGTCGATAATTCAATTCCAACAGCCTTTTCCTGCCATTTTTGAACACCATTTTATTGCTTAATTTTGCTTGTGATCTTCTTTCCCATGGCTTCTAACCCATTTAGTCTTGATGCCGAGGTTGTCAAGAGTTACGAGAAGGATTTGTCGACCTTCGTGTATTCTTTCAAGACCCATCCCAAAAACGCTTTCATCAAATATTTCGGGTTTCGAATTCTTTTCACTTTGTGGACATTGAAGCCGGATTGGGACCTGTTGAAGGCTGCTGCAGCCTTTTGGGATTATGATAGTCATACATTCAACTTTTCGGCTAATGAAATGGTACCGACCGTCGATGATTTTGGGGCCATTCTGGGTATGCCTTTGGCTGGTCTGATTGCCATCCCTAAGTATCACCGCGGTGTTGTCGATTCTTGGGTTGACCTTCTGAATCTCCCAGTTGGGGAGGTGAAGAAGATGATGCACGGGACCGTTGTTGACATAACTGAGCTTCCGATGTCTTTCAGCTTGCATTCAGAAGATGTCGCGGTTCAGTCTTTTAAGAGAAATGCCATGGCTGTCTGCGTTTTCAGCGAGGTTTTGTTTGTCACTCCTTTGGGTACTGCGGATGCGCAGTTGGCTGAAATCGTGTTGTAGGCGAAAGGACAGCGATTTAGCATAATTCCGCTCATTATATGAGAGACCTTGCATGGTTTGGACGAATTGCACCGTACGGGTGAGATGCGACGGGGAAGCCCCTTGCTTTTGACCATATGGCTTCGGGAGCATTTTAGGCTTTATGCGTCAGATGGCGACCTTTCTCCTTTCGCTGTTCATAGGCGACGGTTGCTGATTAGAGATCTGACTGAAGACGGTTGGAGGAGATTTTTTGCTTCTCGTCTTACAGCTGACGTTGAGTGGTGCCCTTGGGGTCTTCGCCCTTTTGTGGAGTGAACCTCTGGTTTTCAGCATGTGGTTTTACCCGGGTTAAGAGATTCTTCGTTTTACCAACCAGAACGGGTTTTGAGGCAATTTGGCCGTCAACAGATAATTCCTTTTCCGAGGAACGGGAGGCTTCGTCTAGTTTCTTATATGGGTCCGGACTTTTCGAATGAGCTTCAGTCGGCTTGGGGAGATGATCGTAACCGTCGGGCTTCCGCTCCATTGTACCGGGGTAGTATATTCCTTCCCGAGAGTTACTTGGATCATTTGCTTGGTACCGTCTATCGCGGCATTACTTGGGTAGATGCTCTTCGGGCTGAGTTGCTGGGAAATGACTTTGAGCCCAGCAGTGCTTTGAGGTACAAGGAAGTTGCGACTGATGTGAACAACATTCTGACCGACCCTTTCGGTACCCCTTCGGATGACTTTTATGCTTGGAGGCGCTCTGCTGCGCAGAAGATATCGGTCCGTATCAGTGTCCCTAGGCCTCCCAAGAAGAGTAGGATTGATGGTCGTTCGGGTGGTCCTTCAAAGGCCAGGAGAAAATTAGATTTTTCCTAGTACCCCACGAGATTGCAATTAGAATAGACCGCTTGTTTTAAGATTAATGTTTTAATGTCTTTTAATAGCTCAACATTTCCATTGTAATGATAAAAGTGATTCAAGAAATGAATAAAAATTGCATCTCGTTAATTCGAAATGGTTTGGGTATTTTGTTTATGTTTTAGACCGCACCCGAAGGTTGCCTACGTTCCTCCAGTGTAGAGGTTCAGGTCTCCGTAGTTCAAACAAACGAAGACCATTTTTTTTTATGTGCACCATGTTTTTTGCCTAGACCGCCCTTTCGGGTTTTCAATCTAGCGGGCTTCTTTTTTGCACGTGCTCTAATTTTTGCCTAGGCCGCCCTTGCGGGTTTTCAACCTAGCGAGCTTTTTTTTTTTATGGTCTTCGTTTATTAGACGTAAAATCTCTTCAATTTATCGAGGTTGACTTCCTTTGGCAGCTGATCTCCGTCTAAGTCCACGAGTCGGACTGCACCGCCGCTTAGTATCTTTTTTACTACGTACGGACCGATCCATCGGGGTCCCCATTTTCCAAGGGGGTTCATGGCATTAGGAGGGTGTTGTCTCAAGACCAAATCTCCCACACTGATGTTTCGGGGCTTCACCTTTTTGTTGAAAGCCCTGGCCATTCTTCGTTGATAGGCCCTCATACGTTCGATTGCTCTGAGCCTCTTCTTGTCGAGTAAGGCTAGCTGTTCGTATCGACTTTGCATCCAATCGACTTCATTGACTTGGTTCTCGAGGAGGACCCGTAGGGAGGGAACTTCGAGCTCTATTGGTAGCACAGCTTCGGAACCATATACCAGTACATAAGGAGTTTCTCCGGTCGATATCCATATTGACGTACGGTAGCCCCATAACGCTAGAGGTAGCTTTTCGGGCCAATCCCTTCCAGTGGAGGCCATTTTCTTCACAATGGTATCGATTGTCTTATTAGCTGCCTCGACCGCGCCGTTTGCTTGAGGGCGGTATGGAGATGACTTGTGCTTAGTAATCTTGTATTCTACCAGGAACGCGTCCATATCTTTCTCAAAGTGAGAACCGTTGTTTGAGATGATCTCATGAGGAATGCCGTATCAGCACATGATGGGAGGTTTTCACGAATTCGGCCACTTTCTTGGCGTTGAGAACTCGGTAAGCCTGTGCTTCGACCCATTTTGTAAAATAGTCCACGGCTACTAGGACGAAAGATTGTCCGTTGCTGCCAGTAGGGTGGACTTTGCCAATGATGTCTATGCCCCAACAAGAGAAAGGCCAAGGCCTGGTCATGTTGTAAAGCTGTGAGGGTGGAGCGTGCTGCAGATTGGCATGGAATTGGCATTTGGCGCACCTCTTGACTTTCTCGATGCAGTCCCTTTCCATGGTACTCCAATAATAACCCATGCGGAGTATATTCTTGGTCAACATAAACCCGTTCATGTGGGGCCCACATTCACCTTCTGGATCTCATGCATTATTTCTTGAGCTTCGGTCTCATTTGCGCATAAGAGATTGATCCCTTCGTGGTGCCTTTTGTAGACTCGGTCCCTAATCAGTACATATCGGGAGGCTAGTCTTTGCAATGCCATTTGAGACTTCTTATTGCTACTCTCGGGATAGGTACCATCCTTGAGGAAATTCATGATATCCGCGTACCACGGGGAGTTTGCTTGGACTTCGTTGATCTCGATACTCATGCAGTATGCCGGGCTGTTCCTTCGGGAAATTTTGAAGGGCTTCACCATTTTACCCTCAGGTATTTCGACCAGTGAAGAGATGGTGGCTAGTGCATCAGCAAAGCGGTTTTTGTCCCTTGGCAGGTAATTGAAGGTGATTTCTTGAAACTGTTCAACCAACTCCTCGAGATGTTGACCATACCGTTGCAAAGTCGAGTCTTGAATCTTCCATTTTCCAGATGTCTGATTGATGATGAGCAAGGAATCACCGAATACTTCTAAACTTGTGACATTTCTCTCGAGGGCTGCTTCGAGCCCCGCTATGCAAGCTTCGTACTCAGCGGTCTTGTTGGTGGCTTCGAATTCGAGGTGGTGTAGACAAACCGCTGTGGACCTCTCACCCCGATTGCATACATAGTATTTTTATTTAACTTGTTTTTGTTAATTTCTGTTATTTCCGTCAAGTTCCTAACAGATTCCGTTAGTTTTGGACTAAACTGCATAACAGAGTTAACTTTTAGAGTCATTCTGTCATTCTGTTATTTTCACCCGCGGGCGCCTCCGACACTGTCAATGGGCCGCGCGCGCTTCTCGCCCCAAAGGCCGGACCCGCGCGCTTCCCACTTTGGCAGTAACGGATTGCACCTTATTTCCCTCCCTTTTCTTATTTACAAATATCTTCTTTAGTCAAAAACATCTTTCTTGATCATAAACATTTACTAGCTTTTATTTGTAACCTCCCAATCCCACATTTATAGCCCTTTTCATAAAAACAAAATATTTCCTTTTTATTTTATTTGATTTTCTTTTATTTCTTTCATTTATTATTTTATTTATCTTATTTTTGATTGGTCAATTCCATTTCACATGGATGATCATCTTTTCCCTCCAACCTTTCCCTCTCTTTTTTACCTATAAAAACAACCTTCTTCTACCTTAGAAAGGACCTCATTTTTAGACTTGAATTTTCTCTATACACACACTATACACAATTCTCTACACAAATTCTCCCAACAAGAGTTCTTCGTAACAAGACTCTACATAAAATTGTTCTACAACAATTTCTCCACAACAAAACACCATTTTCATGTCCACGTTTGAAGTCATCTTCTTAAGGTACAACTTCATTTTTCTTCGATTTTCTTCTTCTTAAATGTATGCAATCCCCATTAATGGGACATAACCAATATGACTACTTCACATATTGAAGTTAGTTAAGGTTATATCCCTACATTCCAACTCTACTTTAAGTCCCCCCCCCACTTTTATTTTATTATAATTGTTAGAATAGTTTGACATGTAATCTTTACCATTAAATAAATAGAACAATTCTCTTTTATGTTCCTTTGTAAATTTCCCCTTTCTTTCCATTGTAATTGTTAGCACTTCTTACATTAATAATTGAAGGACTTTTTTTTTTAGTATTAGAACACCAAAAGTAGCAAGACCCACGTAAGCGGGGCGGAGTGGGTGTTTAAGTACTTCCCACTCCGTCACCTAACCCCCGAACTCTTTCTCTCCCGAATCTCTGGTTTTCGTACAAAAATTGGCTTTCTTTAGGTTTTTCTTATGTTTCTCTAAAACATAGGTGGTGACTCTTAAAATCAAGTAGACATCCTAGGTAATTCACCGCTCTAGCCAAGCCGCGGTCCCCTGGGGTATCTACAGTGGTGACTCCGCTGGGGATATAGAGGGTTAAACTTACATTTTCTGCTTTTGGTGTTCTAATTTCTGTTTTCTGGGCATTCTGGTAAAAAGGATGGGAAGCGCTCGCTTCTGGCCTTCTTGGCCTAAAGCGCGCGCGTCCGACCCCTTCTACCAGAATCGCCCGCCTCTCATTTTGTTCTTCGAATTTCATGTTTCTGTGCTAACAATATCTGCAGGGGAAAGAATTTTTTATTTAGGGTCAAGGCAATCCCTTGAACCCGCTGATTTGCAGGTATTGCCCAGACGCGGGCGCCTCCACTTCTCTCAGTCTAACGTGCACGCCTCCCGAGTAGGCTTCTGAATGTGCGCGCTTCTGGGCATTTCCCAGAAACAGAAACAGTGAACAGAATGGACAGTTTTGACAGTGTGTGGGCACCGGGCCTGCATACACCCCCTTTTACTTTTGTTTATTCATTTTTATCGGTCACACGGGTGATTTGAAAGTTGTAAATTACGTGCTTATTTGTTTTTTTTTATTTCCTTTGAAAAAAAGATATATATTTTGTCGGGGGTGACCTTTAAGCCTCTCTTTAGCCGAGCACAAACCACACAATTCTAGTTAGGGTCTAACACTCCGTGACTCAAGTCGGTTTCCATGTGCCGCGATTTCCCTAAACTAATGTCTTCAAATCATACATGCCACTCGTTGTTTTGGACAAAATAAAACTCCGTCCCCAAGTGGTTATTATGGACGCTATAAAAAATCCGTCCCCGCATGTATGCTTTACTACATTAATTTAGTTTAATCCCGACACATGTAGGATTCACAAGCGTGGTCGAATCCGATGAGTATATGGGACCGCGAGAAGGTCTATATACTAGTGTGACGATTCCACTATTTTTTCTAGAAACCCCAAAAAGGACCACGTCCTTCCGACTTTTGTAAATAAAAAAAAAGATTCATTTTTCTTATATGGTTGAGTCTTTTTTCCTTTGTTTGTGGGTTAATTATTTTACTCAAAATATGTTTGTGGGGCCAACCTAAGATCAATCGTGTTCTCTCCATAGTCCAATGGCTTCCAACAGCAACAACAACAAGGGTGAGAATACTTCCGTGTCCAACGAAAGGCTCTTCAACATAATAAGAGCCATGGGGGAACAAATGGATAGACTTGTCGAGGATGCCCGCCGCAAGGATGATTTGTGGCAAGACCGTCTTGATCTCGAGAGGAAAATTCACGAGGAAGAGGTGTCCGAACTTAAGGCTCGTTTGCAAGAGTTCACCAACAACAAGGCAAAGGTCAACGATAAGGCATGTTCAAGTGGCTCGCCTCTCAAGAGTCACAAAGGCTCTACCAACGACCGTGTCTACACTCCCCTCCAAGGTATGACCGTCACCCAAGGCCTATGAAGATCTCAAAGCCAAGGGACAAGTTTCTCCTCTCCAAGGGTACAAGCAACCACAACCGTTACGTCGCAACCATGCCCACCACAAGTGGTGTGACTATCACCAATGCAGCGGCCACCTCATCGAGGATTGCTTCTCCCTCCACGACATCATCCAAGATTCGATTGACAATGGTGAATTTACCGTGGGTGAAGAACAACAGTCAGAGAGTGAGAACATGCAAGAGTCATCAAGGAAGGGGCTCAGATCTGAAATAGGGTCTCAACAAGAGATCATCCCACAAAGAAGACTACAATGACAATGGGGACTACAACAACAATCTCCGTTTCTCTTTCTCTACCTAGAAATAAGATATATATATATAAAAAAAAAAAAAAGTCAAAGTCCTCTTTAGTGTGCATTAAAGTTTTCTCTCGTCCCATGTTCAATGTCGAGTCTTATAATCAAATAAAAGTCGTTCTTATCCTCATACACTCCTCCAAGTTGTTCTATTTAATTCTTGGCAAAATGATGAAAAAAATGTCTAAACAAGTTTTGGAACGAAGGCCATCGTTTGAACGCCTAGGGGCTAAACACCAACGACGGCATCAACAATGAAGATATCAACAACGATGAAAGCAAGACAAAGAAAGGTGGAGCAATGATCATGAAGCAAAGTTTTCAAAAGGGGATTAAAAAAAAAACTCGCTAGGTTGAAATCCTCAAATCAACCTAGGCAAAAGTTAGAGCACAAAAAAAAAAAAAAAAAAAAAAAAAAAAAAAAAAAAATCCCCCTCATTTAAAGAAGTTCATATCAAGGATCAACATCATTCCACCAACGAAGGACGAAGCGACATCAATAATCATCACGACGAAGCAACAATTCCATCACGGTGAATGGAGAATCCACAAGAACTACGGTGACCTGAGCCTCTACACTGGAGGAACGTAGGCAACCTTCGGGTCCGGTCTCATGCAAGAAAGAAGATATGTTTAGCCCTAGCGCGTTATGGTGATCGGCCTTCATCTCAAACTTATCAAGACATCTTTGTACGATTCATTTGCCAATGAATTAATCACCTCAAGATTGAACAACTTTCCTAGATTTGGAATCACTTTCCGTTCCTTGTCGAGTCTAGGGCTTCTATTCTTTCTGCATACACCCAATTTCTTGAAATCAAATTGGGGCTTTCCTTCTCTTCTCTCTTAATGACTTACTTGCCTTCATGAGTCATTCAACAAATATATACAAAGTCAATACTAGGGACACTTCCCTAGTCGAGTCAATGTCACTCATCTTTAGTGACAAAAAGTCTTCACCGCAAAATCACATGTCTTATCTCCTCAGCCAGAGTCAATGCACACTTCCTCATTAATCGAGTAAAAAAAAAAAAGACGCAAAAGAGATGCCCACTAGATTGAAAACCCGAAAGGGTGGTCTAGGCAAAAAAATAGGGTACGTCATAAAAAAAAATGAGAGAGTGAGAGAGAGAAGGGAAAGAGAAATGGAGATCTCCGGCCTCTAAGGAAGACAACTGCACAAGCTCTACATTGGATCTCCTCAACAAATCAATTCCCCACCGAGTCAACTTTGGGATTGCAAAAGGCTCGACAAGATATGGCACCATCAAAGGTTGTCTTAGGTTATTGGCATCATTCTCCAGCAGTGTGCATTTTTGGGTTCATGAAAAGAAAGCCCGTGGTAACCAAGACCCATCCGAGAACGAGCCCATCATAAAAGGGCACGAGGTTGCACAAATAATCCATAGCTAGTCAATTGGCTTGGGCAGCAAATAGCAACAACATGTGTCTCAGTTTTCAAAGCTTCTGCAAGTATGTGCTTCTAAAGTACGCCGAAAGGCTCCCGAAAAATGGAGTAGCTCTTGCCATGTCCTTTCATGTTTGTTCTCTCGCACGAGGATGAGTCACTCTTGCTTTGCTCAACAAATGGTGACGCCCTAGGGGCTATGTTACTCAAGAACAAGGGCTTCTTTTGCTTCATTTGACAATCAATAAGCCCTAGGGGCTATGCTCGAGAAAGATATGTGAGACTACCCTCAAAGTCTCTCAAAAGGAATGTCGAGAAGCACCTTCTTGTCATGTATGCTCATACTTGTTCCCCCGATCAAGGATAGGCCCTTCTCGTTCCACTCCTAATCAATGGTGTCACTCTAGGGGCTACGATAAAGTTTTAAAGGATCCCTCGGCAAGAAGAAATTCACTTCACTGTCCCCAGCCAAGTCATGTGCAACATTGGAAGATTCCTCAATTCGGCACCAAAGGTCTCAAGGGGCTTCGCAATCTACAATCTTTTAGGATACGGCATACAGTAATACAAGCAAAGGGAAATATTGGGGCTTCGCAATAAATAAGCTTTTGGGCAGTGATACCCGAGCAATGCAATTTGGGAGTAGTCTTATGGCTCCATGAAAGGGATCAAGCTTCAATGGTCCCTCAACACTTCCAGGCAAAAGGCCTCTTGGTTTTAAATGAAGTCTCCGATGATATAAATGAATTTGATGATTCTTGTTAGAACTCACAGCGAGATTCTGAAGGAAGTCTTAGAGAAAAGGAAAAAGATTCAATATGCTAGACTCACCCGGCTGAGTTATAGCGGGCAATGCCAATATGTTAACTCTATAAGCAGAGTTACGGCCAATCCCAATGTTTCTGCAATACAGCACCCCCTTCTCCAAGATCAAAAGCACAGGCTGCATCCGAAGATCCGCCATCGGTTCAACTCAAGAAGACTCGAGCAAACATACCGTTCGAGACTTTATCACACCAAGACCTTATCATCTGCAACAACATCACCATCTCCCACGATACGTCTCCTGAAGACCATACTACATTTGGGTATCAATCACAAAAAGGGCCAATCCATCTACAAGCAAGAGATAGAAGGAGATCGCCTTCAAGAGTTCTACCCAATGGTGCATCTGCTCTCAATACAATGCCAAGATAAGTTGGAGCTTCACACCGAAAGGTCTCCACATCCCGCCATCTACAAACTTGATAAGCCCATGACATTTAGGGATTAGCAATCTCTCAAAGCTTGGTATCAATGATCTTCTCTTGGGGCTTGCCCACGTCGACAGCAAAAGACAGTTTATTTGAATGGGCTAAGAGTTGATTCATCTTGAGGCTTCATAAGCCACTCAAAGTTCAGCATTTGAGGGGATTTACAATCAGCAACCCCTTGGCATCTCGGCATCAATAGTCCTTTTAAAGCCCCATAAATGACAAATCTCTTGGGGCTAGACATCAATTTTCGTTGGACACCACGACAACAACGACAACATTCAAGCGAGGCAATCCGGACTTCGATCGAATATGACTTGATCTTGGGTTGGCTTTACAAACACACAATGGTTCAAATGGTTCACCCATGAACTAAAAAAAAAAAAAAAACAATTCTCACGTGTGTGCATATTCTTTCCCTTCTAATCTTAAAAAAAAAAAAAAAAAAAAAAAAAAAGAAGAGATTTTTCTTTTTCTCCTTCTATGTGCAAAAGTATGTGCTTCATTTTGCCTTGCTCCTAGCATTCCTCCCCCAGCATTCTCCATCATCCTTGAACTACGCTGGTTTGATTCCTTCCAAGGGATACGTAGGCAGCCTTTTGGCACGACCAACCCATCATCCGGAATACTGTCCCACCGATACTCCATCAAAAAACGAGTTCATCATCAAAGGCAGCGACACTCTCCACCAAAGCATCTACCACAACATCACAAATCCATCCAATGGCAATGGTAAGTGAAGGTATGAATACATCCGAAGCTTTCCTCAAATCACACCGCACACAAAATAACTTTCTCCATTCTTACAAAAATTCCCTCTCATGCAAAACTGCTTTCAAATCACATTGCACCACGAGCACAATTTCTCTCTTCATTTCACACTTCATGCATCTTCTTGCACAAACACATATACCTGCCAAGCACACACATAACAGGTACCACCACGAAGTCAACAGCATCCGCTACTCAAGGCATTTCATCCCCAGCAGAAAATGGTCCACAGTCAACCATGCCCGCATCCCCATGATAAAGTCAACAGAAACTGCAGCTCTAGACAGCAATTTGGTCCACGGTGATCCCGTAATTAGCAAACGGATCCCGCCATCAGCAAACGGATCCCGCAATCAGCAAACGGATCCCGCTTCAGCAAACGGATCCCGCCTTCAGCAAACGGATCCTGCTTCAGCAAATGGATCCCGCATCAGCAAACGGATCCCGCATCAGCAAACGGATCCCGCTTCAGCAAACGGATCCCGCTTCAGCAAACGGATACCGCACCAGCAAACGGATCCCACATCAGCAAACGGATCCCGCCCCAGCAAACGGATCCCGCTTCAGCAAACGAATCCCGCATCAGCAAACAGATCCCGCTTCAGCAAACGGATCCCGCTTCAGCAAGATGGATCATGCCATATCTTTTATATATCAATAAAGCCGCTCACACAGGGAGCGCACCCCCATCTTTCACAATTTCAAAATTCCCCTCTTTCATTAAATTGCGGCCGTGGTGGGCCGCCTCAAGCCACCACACCTTTTTGAAATTTTGTGGCCGTGGCGGGCCGCCTCAAGCCACCACACCTTTTTTTAAAATTTTGTGGCTGTGGTGGGCCGCCTCAAGCCACAACACCTTTTTAAAATTTTGTGGCCGTGGTGGGCCGCCTCAAGCCACCACACCTTTTTTTAAAATTTTGTGGCCGTGGTGGGCCGCCTCAAGCCATCACACCTTTTTAAAATTTTGTGGCCGTGGTGGGCCGCCTCAAGCCACCACACCTTTTTAAAATTTTGTGGCCGTGGTGGGCCGCCTCAAGCCACCACACCTTTTAAAAAAATTTGTGGCCGTGGTGGGCCGCCTCAAGCCACCACACCTTTTTCAATTTTTGTGGCCGTGGTGGGCCGCCTCAATCCACCACACCCTTTCCATCTGCGAAAGCCGCTCACACAGGGAGCGCACTCCTATCCTTTGTAATTTCAAATTCCTGCTTTATCGAGTCTTTGTTTTCTCTTGTCGATGTCCTCGGCGGTTGTCTTTCTTTCGTCGACGCGTTTTACTTCGCAATCCACGTCGCCGAGGGGCTCTGTAAACACCCCGTTGTGGACCTCTCACCCCGATTGTATACATAGTATTTTTATTTAACTTGTTTTTGTGAATTTCTGTTATTTCCGTTAAGTTCCTAACTAATTCCGTTAGTTTTGGACTAAACTGCATAACAGAGTTAAATTTTAGAGTCATTATGTCATTCTGTTATTTTCATCCGCGGGCGCCTCCGACACTGTCAACGGGCCGCGCGCGCTTCTCGCCCCAAAGGCCGGACCCGCGCGCTTCCCACTTTGGCATTAACGGATTGCACCTTATTTCCCTCCCTTTTCTTATTTACAAATATCTTCTTTAGTCAAAAACATTTTTCTTGATCATAAACATTTACTAGCTTTTATTTGTAACCTCCCAATCCCACATTTCTAGCCCTTTTCATAAAAACAAAATATTTCATTATTATTTTATTTGATTTTCTTTTATTTCTTTCATTTATTATTTTATTTATCTTATTTTTGATTGGTCAATTCCATTTCACATGGATGATCATCTTTTCCCTCCAACCTTTCCCTCTCTTTTTTACCTATAAAAACCACCTTCTTCTACCTTAGAAAGGACCTCATTTTTAGACTTGAATTTTCTCTATACACACACTATACACAATTCTCTACACAAATTCTCCCAACAAGAGTTCTTCGTAACAAGACTCTACATAAAATTGTTCTACAACAATTTCTCCACAACAAAACACCATTTTCAAGTCCACGTTTGAAGTCCTCTTCTTAAGG
Organism: Campanula takesimana; assembly: GCA_026119855.1. Taxonomy (NCBI): domain Eukaryota; kingdom Viridiplantae; phylum Streptophyta; class Magnoliopsida; order Asterales; family Campanulaceae; genus Campanula; species Campanula takesimana. The sequence continues at coordinate 1,236,606 of JAOWBW010000370.1, forward strand.
TACAACTTCATTTTTCTTCAATTTTATTCTTCTTAAATGTATGCAATCCCCATTAATGGGACATAACCAATATGACTACTTCACATATTGAAGTTAGTTAAGGTTATCTCCCTACATTCCAACTCTACTTTAAGTCCCCCCCCCCACTTTTATTTTATTATAATTGTTAGAATAGTTTGACATGTAATCTTTACCATTAAATAAATAAAACAATTCTCTTTTATTTTCCTTTGTAAATTTCCCCTTTCTTTCCATTGTAATTGTTAGCACTTCTTACATTAATAATTGAAGGACTTTTCTTTTTAGTATTAGAACACCAAAAGTAGCAAAACCCGCGTAAGCGGGGCGGAGTGGGTGTTTAAGTACTTCCCACTCCGTCACCTAACCCCCGAACCCTTTCTCTCCCGAATCTCTGGTTTTCGTACAAAAATTGGCTTTCTTTAGGTTTTTCTTATGTTCCTCTAAAACATAGGTGGCGACTCTTAAAATCAAGTAGACATCCTAGGTAATTCACCGCTCTAGCCAAGCCGCGGTCCCCCGGGGTATCTACAGGCGGATAGCGATTGGAGTATACATGTCCTTAGGATCAACAAGTAACATCCCTATGCCATATCCATGCTTATTGGCTGCGCCATCGAAAAAAAAGTTGCCACTTATTTTCTTCTGTTGTAGCACAAATTAAATGCTCGTCGGGGAACTGTACGTCTTCCCCCTTCACTTCGTCACACGGAAATTCAGCAAGCTGATCACTGAACACTTTCCCCCTGATGGATTTGAGTGTGACGTAAGTGATATCGTAGCCGGCGAGCATGAAATACCATTTGGCTATTCTTGTTGACATGAAAGGCTTTTTGAAAATGTAGCGGAGCGGGTCCAATTTTGCTACCAACTTGATTGGGAAGGCCTTCATGTAATGCTTGAGCTTTTGAGTAACCCAAACCAATGCAGCACAAGACTTCTCTAAGACAGAGTGGTTCTTTTCAGCTCCTTGAAACCGGCGGCTGACAAAGTAGATAGCATTCTCTTTTGTGGAGTCTCGCTGTTCTTGTGCTAACATAGCCCCTAGGGCTTCATCATTGACAGTGAGATAGAGCAAGAGAGGCTTCTCCTTGTGCGGTGGAACCAAAACTGGAGGGCATGTCAAGTAATGCTTCACTTCGTCGAAGGCTTCTTGGCACGCATCGGTCCATTCTAGAGCCACATTCTTTTTGAGTATCTTGAAGATCGGATCACACATGGAAGTGAGTTAGTGCACAAATCGACTGATGTATTGAAGTCTACCCATGAAACCTTTGATTTCCTTCTGCGTCTTTGGGGGAGGCATGTCAATGATTGCTTTGATCTTGGAGGGATCGGCTTCAATTCCCCTCTCAGTCACCATGTAACCGAGAACCTTTCCTCTGACGACCCCAAAAGTGCACTTTGCGGGATTGAGTCTCATTTTGTGTCGTTGAAGTCTTTCAAAGAACTTGCAAAGATAGATCAAATGTTGACCGTTGGTTCCCTTCGAATGGATGATTATGTCGTCTACATAGACCTCGATCTCTTTATGAATCATGTCATGGAATAGATCCGTAACAGCCCTCTGGTAAGTAGCCTCAGCATTCCTTAGTCCGAACGGCATGACTGTGTAGCATAAGGTCCCCCACGGAGTTGTGAAAGCTATCTTGTGTTGATCCTCTTCGGACATGAGAATCTGATTGTAACCGGCAAAACTGTCCACAAATAAGCAGACTTCATAGTTGGCAGTTGAATCGACGAGAATGTCGATGTTTGGTAGTGGAAAATCATCTTTCGGGGAAGCTTTGTTCAAATCCCGGAAGTCCACACAAACCCGAACCTTGCCGTTTGCCTTTCTGACTGTCACAATGTTGGCTAGCCAAGTCGGATACTCAATGACTTTGATAAAACCCACACTGAGGAGCTTTTCAATCTCTTCTTTGACTTGTAGAGACCATTCTGGCTTGATCTTTCTGAGCTTCTGCTTTACTGGCTTGGCGTCCTCTCTGATCGGAATTCTGTGCTCCGCGACCTTTCTGTCCAAACCCGCATGTCTTTGTACGACCATGCGAATACATCCACGAATTCTCTGAGCAGTGCAGTCAATCTGTCTTTGTCTTCCCCCTTGAAGAAGCTGCCAATCTTTGTTTCTTTCGGCTCTTCGTCGGTACCCAGATTAACAACATGCAATTCCTCATCAGCCCCTGGACCATTTTCACCACGACAACGAACCTGTTGAGCTAGTTCATTTAGGTATTTTATGTTTTCGTGGTCTATTTCATCATAATTTGAATCGTTATTAACTTGTTCATTAAGTTCGTTATTAGTTAATTCATCATTTATGATGTTTGCAATCTCGGGGTACTCAGAAATATCAAATTTTTCATTAGTAAAGAAAGGAAACACACGCTCGGCTATTGCCTCCATATCCTCTTGGGTGAGTGTATTAGAAACATTCTCGGACTCGAAAGTAAGTGTGAGCCGCTCTTCCTTTGTTGCTGTACGGGGTATGCAACCCATTTCTCGGATCAAGAAATCCTCGGATACTACTGGCCCCTTCGTTGAATACCAGTTGTTGATTGGCTCGGAGCTTGGCGTGATCTCACTGATGGTTTCCTTTCTGACAACAGTGTCGTAGATGGCGTTGACTTGACAATCGTCTATGATGGCAAATTCTTCGAACATGGAGGCTAGATCGGATAGTTCTTCCCCCACGGTGATCTCTACCTCGGACTCTATATTCACTTTCTTGCCCCACCACACTCGGGGTGACATTGGAGTAGGCTCCCTTTCTTGTGTCGGTATTTCACAATCAGTGAAGATCTCGAGACCGGGCTTTCTGACACCCTTGTCTTTGACCCACGGTTCGGGAAAGATCATGTACGGAACATCTTCCCCTTGGCGAACAAAGTAACCGTTTAGTGTGTTGCGGTAAGGCCTTAAGTCAGGGATTTCATATTGTCGATCTTCTTTGCGAGCTTGGGTCTTTTGATTCTTGACTGCTTGCTCGTATTTCAAGTAATCTTCGGTAGGCTCGTACCCCAGGCCAAACTTGTTCTTAACAAAAGGAACTTCTACGGGGTGTAATATCCCTTGTTGATGCTTCCCTAGGCCTAGACCGGGAAAGTGATTCATGTTCCTCATCATGCGGAGGATTTTAGGATTGCCTAGGGTCCATTGTCTGTTTCCCCCTTCTTTGTCGATGGTGTTGACGCTGGAGAGAGTGGCATCTTCTATCCCATGTTGGACTTGGTGAACGGGTTGTCCCCCATTTCTGTGGATGGTGACATTCTCGGCCATGATGGTGACTATCTCGTCCCCATTTCTGATCTTGACACACTGATGGAGAGTGGAAGGTACCGCATTGGAATTGTGGATCCAAGGTCAGCCTAGAAGTAAGTTGAATGAAGCAGGGACATCAAGTACTTGGAATGGGACGGACATGACCATGCTTCCAAATTCGATATCAACTTCTAACATTCCCATGACTGTACGGGCAGTGCTGTCGTACCCTCTAATAACTTGTGCGGAGGGTTGTAAATCGGAGTTTTTTAGCCCCAGTATGCCCATGAATCGGCTAGGCATTAAGTTGAGTGCAGAACCACCGTCTACTAGAACTCTTGAGATGGGTCTCCCCCTGTAGATACCCCGGGGGGAACCACGGCTTTAGGCTCGAGCGCGTGAGTTACCCTAGGATGTCTAACTTGTTTTAGAGTCGCCACCTATGTTTTGAGGAACATAAGAAAAACCTATTGATTATAGCCTAAGTTTGATTACAAAAACAGAGATTCTTTGTTTTGAGGTTCGGGGGTTAGATTACGAGATGGGAAGTACCGAAACACCCATCTCGCCCAACTTAAGTTGGTCTTGCTTGATCAAAATCTACATGAATGAAAATGTTCTTCTTCTTCTTCTTCTTTAAGTCATAAAAAGGGGGGTTTAAAATATGATTTGAAATGTAGGAGATAACCTCTTAACCAACCTCAATGAGATGAGGTGATCATTAGAGTCATGTCCCAAAATGATTTGGGTGATTGCACATTTGATTAAAGTAAAAGAGAGAGAGGAGATGAAGTAGAAAAGAAAGGAAAAGATGGACTTTTACCTACAATTTGAAGAACTTCAAATGTTGCTTGATGAGATCCTTGGAGAACCTTTAGAAAGTGATTTTTGTATAGTTTTTGTAAGTTCAATCTTCGGTCTAAGTTTTCGATCCTTGAAAATGGAGGTAAAGAGAGGTTTTTATAGGTGAAAGAGGGGTGTTTTTGGTGCCAAAACTCAGTCACCAAGAAATCCTTCCCGGGCAATATCCTGTAAATTGAGCAAGGGAGAGAATCCTGGCCAAAAATTTGTAACTGACGCCCAGAGGCGCGCGCTTCCTGCTTTGGGGGCGGGAGGCGCGCGCGCCTGGATCCTCCTGTCGGAGGCGCGCGACTCAAAGAAGGCAATTTTGACAGAATGGACTAGAAAGTCAGCCCTGTCATTCAGTTTAGTCCCTAGACTTAACGAAGTCAGTCAAGAACTTAACGGAAGTGATAGAAACTAACGAGAAACACATGAAATAGGGAGAAACACAAGATCAAATGTGCAATCGGGGTGAGCGGTCCAAGGCGGGGTGTCTACAGAGCCCCTCGGCGACGTGGATTGCAAAGCAAAACGCGTCGACGAAAGTTAAAAACACCCGCCGAGGACATCACCAAGAAAAGGCAAAGACTCGATGAAAGCAGGAATATGAAATTGTGAGAGATAGTGGTGTGCTCCCTGTGCGAGCGGCTTTTGTTGATAGAGAGGGTGGCATGATCCGTTAGGTGAACCTGCCGGCTGAATGTTTTGAATGAGGCCGTTAGTGAACCTTTTGATGAATCCGTTAGTGAATCCCTTGGGTGAGTCCGTTGGTGAACCCTTGTTGACGAATCCATTAGTGAATCCGTTTGATGAATCCGTTAGTGAATCCCTTGGGTGAGTCCGTTGGTGAACCCTTGTTGACGGATTCGTTAGTGAATCCGTTTGATGAATCCGTTAGTGAATCCCTTGGGTGAGACCGTTGGTGAACCCTTGTTGACGAATCCGTTAGTGAATCCGTTTGATGAATCCGTTAGTGAATCCCTTGGGTGAGTCCGTTGGTGAACCCTTGTTGACGAATCCGTTAGTGAATCCGTTTGATGAATCCGTTAGTGAATCCCTTGGGTGAGTCCGTTGGTGAACCCTTGTTGACGAATCCGTTAGTGAATCCGTTTGATGAATCCGTTAGTGAATCCCTTGGATGAGTCCGTTGGTGAACCCTTGTTGACGAATCCGTTAGTGAATCCGTTTGGTGAATTCGTTAGTGAATCCCTTGGGTGAGTCCCTTGGTGAACCCTTGTTGACGAATCCGTTAGTGAATCCGTTTGATGAATCCGTTAGTGAATCCCTTGGATGAGTCCGTTGGTGAACCCTTGTTGACGAATCCATTAGTGAATCCGTTTGATGAAATATTGCTTTGAAGTCTCGTGCCACTTGGAGTCCCACTTGACTTTTTGAATTGTGGGGTGCGGGCACAGTTGACCGCGACCAGAAAAATGTTCCAGCTGGGGATGAAATGTTGAGATTGACTCTTGAGGGGGGTGTGGCACCCGTGACAGAACTTGGGGAGTTCGGAATCCGTGGAGGACGGCCTACTTTTGAGTGGGAGTTTTTATCCTACTTTCAATTTTGACATGCCTTAAGGGCGGACCGGAAGAAGGTGTGCCCAACTGGGTGTCCGAGGACAGGGGCTGTGCCTTGGTTTAGGCCGGAGATCTCTGACAAGGTCCTTTTCTGAGGTGATCTAGACCTGGGAGGCGCGCGCCTTCCTCTGTGGGATTGTGACGCGCGCGCATTTGAGACCGCTGTCGGGTGGCGCGCGCGTCTGGGAGGCGAAATTCCGGGCTTGACATTTGCTGGTCAAAAGAAGACCTAACAGCTATAATATCATCTTCTGTTCGACCACTTGATTCTCACAGCTCCTTTCTGCCATTTTTGAACATCATATTATTGCGTAACTTTGCTTGTGATCCACATTTTCCATGGCTTCCAATTCTTTTGCCCTTGATGCCAAGGTTGTTAGTGAGTTTGAAAAGGACTTGGGCACTTTTGTGTATTCTTTCAAGACCCATCCCAAGAAGGCCTTCATTAAAGACTTCGGGTTCCGAATTCTTTTCACCTTGCGGACGTTGAAGCCGGATTGGGATTTGTTGAGAGTTGCCGCGGCTTTCTGGGATTGCGACATCCATACCTTCAACCTTTCAACTAATGAAATGGTGCCGACTGTTGACGATTTCGGGGCCATACTTGGCATGCCTTTGGCCGGTCGGATTGCCGTCCCTAAATATCACCGTCGTGCCATCGACTCTTGGGTTGAGTTACTGAATCTCCCTGTTGAGGACGTGAGGAAGATGTTGCACGGTACCGTGATTGATATAACTGAGTTGCCGATGTTCTTCAGTTTACACTCGGAGGACCCAGTGGTTCAATCTTTCAAAAGGAATGCCATGGCCGTTTGTCTCTTCAGCGAAGTACTGCTTGTTACACCCTTCGGGACTGCGGACGTGCAGTTGGCTGAGATTATTTTGCAAGCTAAGGAGCAGCAATTTAGTGTAATCCCTCTTATTGTAGGGGAGACGTTGCATGGCCTTGATGAGTTACATAGGACGGGCAAGATGTGTCGGGGAAGCCCTTTGCTCTTGACCATATGGCTCCGAGAACACTTCAGGATTTATTCTCCGGATGGTGATTTGTCTCCTTTTGCTGTTCATAGGAGGAAGTTGTTGATCCGGGATTTATCTGAAGATGATTGGAATAAATTCTTTGCCTCTCGGGTGACCGTTGATATTGAGTGGTGTCTTTCTTCTTGGGGTCTTCGTCCTTTTGTGGAGTGGACTCTTGGTTTTCAGCACGTGGTTGTACCCGGTTTGAGAGATTCTTCATTTTACCAGTCAGAGCGGGTTCTGCGGCAGTTCGGTCGCCAACAGACAATTCCTTTTCCGAGGGGCGGAATGCTTCGTCCAGTTGCTTACATGGGTCCTGACTTCTCGAGTGAGCTTCAGTCGGCTTTGGGAGATGACCGCAACTGTTGGCCTTTTGCTCCTCTGCATCGGGGAGTGTCTTCCTTCCCGAGAGCTACTTGGATTATTTATTTGGCACCCTTTACCGTGGCATCACTTGGGTTGATGTGCTTCGTGCCGAGTTGTTGGGAAAGGGTTTTGAGCCTAGCAGCACTTTGAGATATAGGGAGGCTGCTGCTGATTCGAGTAACATTCTCGCTGACCCTTTCGGTACTCCTTTGGATGACTTTTATGCTAGGAGACGTGTTGCAACACAGAAGGTTTCGGTGCGTATTAGCGCTCCTTCGTTACCCAAGAAGAAAAGGATTGAGAGACGATCGGGTGGTCCTTTGAAAGCTAAGAGAAAATTGGATTTTTTTTTAGTACCCTAAGAGATTGCGATTAGACCACTTTGTTTTAGGATTTAGTATTTTGATGTCTTTTGTTGCTCAATAAATCCGTTGTAATGGTTTGAATAGTTCATTGAATGATTAAAAATTGCATTTTTTTATTTGAAGTGAATTGGGTATTTTTGATATGTTTTAGACCGGACCCGAAGGTTGCCTACGTTCCTCCAGTTGGGAGGCTCAGGTCTTCGTAGTTCAAACAAACAAAGACCATTTTTTATTTTTTATTTTTTGTGTGCACCCAGTTTTTTGCCTAGACCGCCCTTTTGGGTTTTCAATCTAGCGGGCTTCTTTTTGCAAGTGCTCTAATTTTTGCCTAGGCCGCCCTTGCGGGTTTTCAACCTAGCGAGCGATTTTTTATTTTTTTTTTATGGTCTTTGTTTATTAAGCGTAGAACCTCTTGAGCTTGTCGAGGTTGACCTCCTTTGGCAGCTGGTCACCATCTAAATCCACGAGCCGGACTGTACCACCGCTTAGTATCTTTTTGACCACGTACGGACCGATCCATCGGGGTCCCCATTTCCCCAGGGGATTCATGGCATTAGGAGGATGTTGTCTTAAGACCAAATCTCCCACATTGATGTTTCGAGGCTTCACCTTTTTGTTGAAAGCTCTTGCCATCCTTTGCTGATACGCCCTCGTGCGTTCGAGTGCTCTTAACCTTTTCTCGTCGAGTAAGGCTAGCTGTTCGTATCGACTTTGCATCCAGTTGACCTCGTTGACTTGATTCTCGAGGAGGACCCGTAGAGATGGGACTTCAAGTTCGATAGGGAGTACGGCTTCAGAACCATAGACTAATGCATAAGGAGTTTCTCCTGTTGCGGACCGTATTGATGTGCGGTATCCCCACAATGCTAATGGTAGCTTCTCGGGCCAATCCCTTCCTGTTGAGGCCATTTTCTTGACGATGGTCTCGATGGTTTTATTTGCTGCTTCGACCGCGCCATTTGCTTGGGGACGGTAAGGAGATGACTTGTGCTTGGTGATCTTGTATTCTACCAAAAGTGCATCCATTTCTTTCTCAAAGTGAGAGCCGTTGTCGGAAATGATTTCATGAGGCACGCCGTATCGGCACATGATATTAATCTTTACAAATTCGGCCACTTTCTTGGCGTTGAGGGTTCGATAAGCTTGTGCTTCGACCCACTTTGTGAAGTAGTCGACTGCCACTAGGACGAATGACTGCCCATTGCTTCCAGCAAGATGAACTTTACCGATGATGTCTATCCCCCAACAAGAGAAAGGCCAAGGTGTGACCATGTTGTAAAGTTGTGAGGGTGGAGCATGTTACAGATTAGCGTGGAATTGGCACTTGGCACACCTTTTGACTTTCTCGATACAGTCTCGTTCCATAGTGCTCCAATAGTAACCAATGCGAAGTATCTTCTTGACTAGCATAAACCCATTCATGTGGGGTCCACATTCTCCTTCGTGCACTTCACACATTATCTATTGAGCTTCGGCCTCATTGGCGCGTAAGAGATTGATCCCGTCGTGGTGCCTTTTATAGACTCGGTCCCCAATCAGTACGTACCGAGAGGCTATCCTTTGCAGAGCTGCTTGAGACTTCTTATTGCTATTCTCGGGATAAGTGCCTTCTTTGAGGAAGTTCATGATATCCGAATACCACGGAGAGTTTGTTTGCATCTCGTTGATCTCGATACTCATGCAATATGCCGGACTGTTCCTTCGAGTAATTTTGAAGGGCTTCACCATTTTCCCTTTGGGCATTTCGACTAATGAAGCTATAGTGGCCAGTGCATCGGCGAAGCGATTCTTATCCCTTGGTAGGTAGTTGAAAGTGATCTCTTGGAATTGTTCAACCAGTTCTTCAAGGTGCTGACCATACTGTTGGAGAGTCGGGTCTTGGGTTCGCCATTTACCCGATTGCTGATTGATAAGGAGTAAAGAGTCGCCGAATACTTCTAGTTCTGTGATGTTTCTGTCGAGAGCTGCTTCGAGCCCCGCTATACATGCTTCGTACTCGGCAATGTTGTTGGTAGCTTCGAATTCCAGGCGGATGGCAATGGGAGTGTAGATGTCTTTTGGATCGACAAGCAATACCCCTATGCCAAAACCGTGTTTATTGGCGGCGCCATCGAAAAAAAGTTGCCACTTAATTTCCTTGGTTGCAGTACAAATTAAATGCTCGTCGGGGAACTGTACATCTCCCCCCTTCACTTCGTCACACGGGAATTCGGCAAGCTGGTCACTGAACACTTTCCCCCTAATGGATTTTAGTGTGACGTAAGTGATATCATAGCCGGCGAGCATGAAGTACCATTTGGCTATTCTTGTTGACATGAAAGGCTTCTCGAAGATGTAGCGGAGCGGGTCCACCTTTGCTACTAGCTTGATCGGAAAAGCTTCCATATAGTGTTTGAGCTTTTGAGTGACCCAAACCAATGCTGCGCATGACTTCTCTAAGACAGAGTAATTCTTTTCGCCTCCTTGGAATCGGCGACTGACAAAATAAATGGCGTTCTCCTTTGTGGACTCTCGTTGCTCTTGTGCTAACATAGCCCCTAGGGCTTCATCATTGACAGTGAGATAGAGCGACAGAGGTTTCTCCTTGTGCTGCGGAACTAGAACAGGAGGGCACATCGGTCGAAGGCTTCTTGGCACGCGTCGGTCCATTCTAGAGCCACATTCTTCTTGAGTAGCTTGAAGATTGGCTCGCACATGGAAGTGAGTTGGTGCACAAACCGACTGATGTATTGTAGTCTGCCCATGAAACCTTTAATCTCTTTCTGCGTCTTTGGAGGAGGCGTGTCAATGATTGCCTTGATTTTGGAGGGGTCTACTTCAATTCCCCTTTCAGTGACCATATAACCAAGAACTTTGCCTCGGATAACCCCGAACGTGCACTATGCAGGGTTGAGCCTCATCTTGTGTTGACGAAGTCTTTCGAAGAACTTGCGGAGATCGATTAAATGTTGACCATCGGTCCCTTTGGAGTGAATGATCATGTCGTCCACATAGACCTCGATTTCTTTGTGAATCATATCGTGGAACAAGTCTGTCACAGCTCTTTGGTAGGAAGCCCCAACGTTTCTTAACCCAAATGGAATGACTGTGTAGCAAAAGGTACCCCACGGTGTTGTGAAGGCTGTCTTATGTTGATCTTCTTCGGCCATGAGAATCTGATTGTACCCAGTGAACCCATCCACGAATGAGCGAACCTCATAGGCAGCAGTGGAGTCGACCAGCATGTTGATATTAGGGAGTGGAAAATCATCCTTTGGGGAAGCTTTGTTTAAATCCCAGAAGTCTACACAAACTCGAACCTTGCCGTTTGCCTTCCTGACTGTCACAATGTTGCCTAACCATGTCGGATACTCGATAACCTTGATGAAACCCACACTGAGGAGCTTCTCAATCTCTTCTTTGACCTGCAGAGACCATTCTGGCTTGATCTTTCTGAGCTTCTGCTTTACTGGTCTGGCATCTTCTCTGATCGGAATCTTGTGCTCTGCTACCTTTCTATCCAAACCCGGCATGTCTTTGTATGACCATGCGAACACATCCACGAACTCCCGTAGTAGTGCAGTCAATCTGTCTCTGTCGTTCCCCTTGAAGAAGCTTCCAATCTTAGTTTCTTTTGGCTCTTCTTCGGTACCCAGATTAACAACATGCAATTCTTCGTCAGCCTTTGGACCATTCTCACCACGACTACGGACTTGTTGAGCAAGTTCATTTGAGTATGTTATGTTTTCGTGGTCTATTTCATCATAATTTGAATCGTTATTAACTTGTTCATTAAGTTCATTATTAGTTAATTCATCATTTATGATGTTTACAATCTCAGGGTACTCAGAAATATCAAATTTTTCATTAGCAAAGAAAGGAAACACACGCTCGGCTATGGCCTCCAAATCCTCTTGGGTGAGGGTATTAGAGACACTCTCGGACTCGAAAGTAAGTGTGAGCTGCTCTTCCTTTGTTGCTGTGCGGGGTATGCAACCCATTTCTTGGACTAAGAATTCCTCGGATACCACGGGCCCTTTCGTTTAATACCAATTGTTGATCGGCTCGGAGCTTGGCAGGATCTCACTGAGAGTCTCGTTTATGATGACAGTGTCATGGATGGCGTTAACTTGGCATTCATTCATCATGGCAAGCTCATCGAACATGGAGGCTAAATCTGTCAGTTCTTCCCCCACGGTGATTTCTGTCTCGGATTCTATAGTCATCTTCCTTCCCCACCATTCACGGGGCGACATGGGAGTTGGTTCCCTTTCGGATTTCTGGATCTCACAATCGGAGAAGGTTTCGAGGCCGGGATTTTTGACACCCTTATTATTAACCCATGGCTCGGGAAAGATCATGTATGGAACGTCTTCCCCTTGGCGGACAAAATAACCATTCAACGTCTTGTGGTAAGGCCTTAGATTAGGGACTTCGTAACGACGGCCTTCTTTACGAGCTCGGGCCTTTTCGTTCTTGATTGCTTGCTCTTGTTTCAAGTCTTCCTTGGAAGGCTCGTACCCCAAACCGAATGTGTTCTTGACAAATGGGACTTGCACGGGATGTAGGATTCCTTGTTGATATCTCCCTAAGCCTAAACCAGGGAAGTTGTCCATATTCCTCATCATGCGGAGGACTTTGTGATTGGTGGGGGTCCATGATCCGTTTCCCCCTTCTTTGTCAATGGCGTTGATTGAGACGCCGGAGAGAGTGGAGTCTGGTAAACCATGCTGAACTTGGTGGACGGGCTCACCTTTTCTGTGGATAGTGACGTTTTCAGCCATGACGGTCACTATTTCATCACCATTTCGGATCTTGACACATTGGTGGAGAGTTGATGGTACGTCATTAGCACTGTGAATCCATGGTCGTCCCAAAAGTAAGTTGAACGAGACCGGGATATCAAGCACTTGGAATGGAACGGACATGACCATGCTTCCAAACTCGATGTCTATTTCGATCATACCCATAACTGTACGGGCGGTGCTGTCATAACCTCGGATTACTTGAGTAGAAGGCTTCAAATCGGAATCCTTAAGCCCCAGTATGCCCATGATTCTGCCAGGCATGAGATTGAGTGCAGAACCACCGTCCACTAAGGCTCTTGAGACGGGCCTCCCCCTTGCTCGTACCTTGAGGTAAATAGCTTCGTTGTGGTCGGAACCAAATGGTGGAAGGTCCATATCGGCAAAGGTGATGACGTTGCCAAAATGAATGTGACCAATCATTGCCGTGAGGTTCTCGGGAGTAGTATCGGGAGAAACTGATGTATCATCGAGATTGCGGATGACAAGATCTCGGTGTTTCTTTGAGGATGCAATCAGGTCCCACATAGAGTTGTTGGCTTGAGTTTTCTTGAGTTGGACAAGTAGAGGATCTTCGGGAGTGTTGCGATCTTGCGGCCTTTGAGAAGAGGAGCTCGGTGCGGAAGTGGAAGGGTTGCTTGCTATGACTCGACCGGATCGAGTTAGCATGTTGACGTTCCCATCTTGCTTCTTTTTCCTATTCTCTAGTACTTCCCTCATTACCTCATCGTAAGTCACTACATAACAAGAATTGTCAAGTTTATTCATAACATTGGGGCCCCCATTCACAATTGGGATTGAATGGGTGGTCCCCTCGAGCTCTCCTATCTCTATTACATTGACATGCTCATCATTAGTCACTACAAATTCTTTCTTATCTATGAGATCTTGAATGACATTACGGAGAACGAAGCAATCCTCGGTGGTGTGGCCACTATATTGGTGGTAGCCACAATATTTGTGGTGAGCATGATTGGGGTGGATCGTCTTGGGTTGGTACCCTTGCACGGGTGTAACTTGACCCTTTTCCTTGAGGACCTCGAACACTTCGGTTTGAGTCATGCCTTGGAGAGGCGTGTAGACACGGTCACTTCGGGACTTCTTCCCTTGAGGTGGAGGAACCTTTTTGTAATTCCCCTTGTCAATAGTGACGGCGTTGACCGAGGCCTCTTTTGTGGAGTTGGAAGCGGCCTTATAGCGGTAAGTAGGAGTGGCCTTCTTAATCTCCTTGAGCAAGTCATCCATGCGTACCCCCGCCTCATACATTTGGGAGAAGTCGGAGTAGCAAGCCCCACTTAGGTGGGTGCGGAGATCAATCTTGAGACACTTGAGAAAGATGTCCATTTGCTCTTTTGTGTTTGGCCTCTCAACAATTTCAGAGAGTTTATCATTCCATCTCCTTGTGAAGTCGATGAAGGACTCATTGTCTCGTTGAGTAGTGTTCTCTAGCTCTTTCCTTGTGGGCCGGTGAGTGGTGTTGCCTTAGTATTGGTTCTTGAAGGCAAGCATGGCGGAGTCCCAATCAAGACGGACAGTGAGCGGGAGAGTAGCATACCAATCTTTTGCCGCCCCCTCGAGAGTGAGAGGGAAGCATTGAGCCATCACCTTGGGAGAGACCTTCTTCGGAACCATTGCCCAAATATAAGTCTCAATGTGAGCCATGGGACAAGAGTTGCCCTTGAATTTGCTTATGTCCGTCATCTTGAACTTATCGGGAAGAGCGGCCATAGTACTCATGAGGATGGATGATTGATAAAGGCTTGTGTCGGAGCCTTTCCCCATGTTGAGCCCATTGAATTTTTGGTCGATGTAGGCCATGATAGAATCCACCATTTTGGGCTCATTGTTCTCGGAACTTGGTTCCCCCATTTTCTTGGTGCGGGTGTTGACATACGGACTTTTGAACAAACCCTCGGTCCACTCGGATTCATCATCATTGTTCTTGTTCTTCCCCTTGGCAAGGTTAGTGAGCTTTTCTTTCATTAGCTCCATCTCGGCCTCATGGGCCTCCCTTTGGCTGTCGAGGTGGGATTGCCAAATGTCGTCTTTGCTTTGTGCCTCCTTGTTAAGGGTGGAGACTTGCTCTTGGAGGAGTTGGACCATAGTTGAGAGCAGTTCGAGAGACATGGTGTTGCTGCTGCCGGTCATGGTTGATGTTGGAGCTGTTGGAGTGATCTCTTCACGGACTAACCGATTTGCTGAATCCCGGTAGTCTGTAAGTACCAATTGAACCTATATTGCAGAAGAGGCCCTTGTCAGTCTTGAGTAACACTTGCGGTCCATGAAGAGGCTTAGAACACACAGTTTGGCACACGACTCGAACCACATAAGAAAAGACTCTTTTTTTTTTTTTTCTAAGAAAATAATGGAATCGTCACACTAGTATATAGACCATCTCGCGGTCCCATATACTCATCGGATTCCATCGCGCTTGTGAATCCTACATGTATCGGGATTAAACTAAATTAATGTAGTAAAGCATACATGCGGGGACGGATTTTTATTTTCGTCCAAAATAACCACTTTTGGGGACGGATTTTTATTGCGTCCATTTCAACAAGTTGGCATGTATGATTTGAAGACATTAGTTTAGGGAAATCTCGGTACATGGAAACCGACTTGAGTCACGGAGTGTTAGACCCTAACTAGAATTGTGTGGTTTGTGCTCGGCTTGAATATGAGGCTCAAAGGTCACCCCCGGCATGTAGTCTTGAACTACGCCACGGGCTGAGGTTTACCGCTTCTAAAGAGCCAAGGTCTGGTGGAGCTTGAAACTTTCTAGGACGGGCCTCGACGGATTTGGGGTTGGACTTGTGCGACTCGATAGTGAGCAGTTCATAGGAATATGTGCATGTAGTGTGAGGTCTAACAAGTGACAATTTTTTTTTTTTTTTTTTTTTTTTGAAGAGAAAGAAAACAAACACATAAGCACATAAATTACAACTCCCGAATCACCCGTGTGACCGGTAAATAAAACACAAAATTAAAACAGTCCGAGGGTTCAATTCTGTTCTGATGCAGGCAACTGTGCCCACACCCCACTGTTCTGCTCAGTCACTGAAACCTGTTTCTGTTCTGGAAACCAACCCAGAAGCGTGCGCCTCTGAATGTTGATGTGGGATGCGCGCGCATGGCGCAATGCTTATGGGAGGCGCTCGCTTCTGGTCACACCTGTCAGAATGTCAGACTTTGGACTCAGGGGATTGCCCTGGTACTATGTTCATATTGTAACCCCTGCAGAAGTGATTAGTACAGAATAGCATAAGAAGAAGATGAAGATATGAAGAAGTGGGCGATTATGGTTCTTGATGCGGGATGCGCGCGCCTGAGGCTTAAAAGGCCAGACGCGCGCGCCTCCCCCATCAGGAATCAGAATGCCCAGAAAAGATGTAGATTTCGATCAGAATGCAAGTTTAACCGTCAAATACTCCCCAGCGGAGTCGCCACTGTAGATACCCCGGGGGGAACCACGGCTTTAGGCTCGAGCGCGTGAGTTACCCTAGGATGTCTAACTTGTTTTAGAGTCGCCACCTATGTTTTGAGGAACATAAGAAAAACCTATTGATTATAGCCTAAGTTTGATTACGAAAACAGAGATTCTTTGTTTTGAGGTTCGGGGGTTAGATTACGAGATGGGAAGTACCGAAACACCCATCTCGCCCAACTTAAGTTGGTCTTGCTTGATCAAAATCTACATGAATGAAAATGTTCTTCTTCTTCTTCTTTAAGTCATAAAAAGGGGGGTTTAAAATATGATTTGGAATGTAGGAGATAACCTCTTAACCAACCTCAATGAGATGAGGTGATCATTAGAGTCATGTCCCAAAATGATTTGGGTGATTGCACATTTGATTAAAGTAAAAGAGAGAGAGGAGATGAAGTAGAAAAGAAAGGAAAAGATGGACTTTTACCTACAATTTGAAGAACTTCAAATGTTGCTTGATGAGATCCTTGGGAACCTTTAGAAAGTGATTTTTGTATAGTTTTTGTAAGTTCAATCTTCGGTCTAAGTTTTCGATCCTTGAAAATGGAGGTAAAGAGAGGTTTTTATAGGTGAAAGAGGAGTGTTTTTTGTGCCAAAACTCAGTCACCAAGAAATCATTCCCGGGTAAAATCCTGTAAATTGAGCAAGGGAGAGAATCCTGGCCAAAAATCTGTAACTGACGCCCAGAGGCACGCGCTTCCTGCTTTGGGGGCGGGAGGCGCGCGTGCCTGGATCCTCCTGTCGGAGGCGCGCGACTCAGAGAAGGCAATTTTGACAGAATGGACTAGAAAGTCAGCCCTGTGTTAGTACCCGACCTGAAAATGAGTTTATTAGGACTTTCCCAAAAATACAAGGACTTTATAGGAATTAGAAACCTTGCAAAGACTTGTCCCGGATTCCCAAAATATCTCATTTATGGCATAATCTATCAAATTAGGTAGCAAATAGTTTCCTTAAAACCATGCAGAAACCCTAGCTTAAGAATCAAGTCAGCCTGCAGACTTGGCCACGCGGCCAACCTTGCTCCGCGTTGATCTTGGCCACGCGGCCACTCTTGTCACCGGCTTCAACCATGGCCAGGCGGCCAACCTTGCGCTGGATGATCTAGACCATCAGATCCTCCCATCAGTTTACTATATAAATCAATCCCATGCTATTGGTTTAAGGATCCGATTTTGAGAGCTCTAAGTACGAATTTTTGAGTTCTTAAACACAATTTTGCTCTCTAATTAGCATTCAAACCTCCAAGAAGATCAAGGTTTATTTCTTGCCAACATAGGTAAGTTTTCTAACTTTTTTCTTCATGTTCTTGCATTATTCTCAATGTAGATCTTTTATATTCATGTTCTTGCATGTTTATTCATAGTTTCTTCATGAGCTTTACATGTTCATTCATATGTTCATATATGTTCTTCGCATGTTCTTCGTGTTCATAGATTAAAACCTTATTTATGCTATATTTAGGGATGCGATCTTCATAATTACATGTTATTTCATAGCCGATGATGATCGAGGGTTCATCAACCCGAGGATGATCTAGGAACTATTTCTAAACCCTAATCTTTAGGTAATTCCCCCTCATTATGCATGATCCCGATTCTTCTGCCTATTCTAATTCTCTGCGAACTACGCTGACCTGAGCTTCTCACATTGAGAGGAACGTAGGAAATCTTCGGATCCGGTCTAAATCACTAACACACTACTAACA
This sequence comes from Campanula takesimana, assembly GCA_026119855.1. Lineage (NCBI taxonomy): Eukaryota > Viridiplantae > Streptophyta > Magnoliopsida > Asterales > Campanulaceae > Campanula > Campanula takesimana. Next base: position 1,254,038 of record JAOWBW010000370.1, read on the forward strand.
CATTCATCATGATAGAAAGACCGATCAATTCGGGCAATAGGAGTGATAACGTCCAATATTCTTCTCTTGTTGTAATTTGACCCCCGAACCCATTAAACATGCTTTTTTCAATGTTTTGGCTTTAATTAAAACGGCGTGGCGACTCTCATAATTTTAATGTCGTTAAGAATATTCCCTTTGTAAATAAAAATAATCACAAGATACTTCCCATGCGTCGCTTCATCAGAAAGGGGTATTCACAGTGGCGACTCTGCTGGGGACTGCTTTGAAACTTTTTCAAACTTAGTGGGTCTAACTTTCGTTCACATCATGATGTTTGCCATGTTCTCACATGCACATTACACTTTGCCATGTTCTCACATGCACCACACACTTTGCCATGTTTACACATACACACACCTGCCATGTTTACACATGCACACACCTGCCATGTTTACACATGCACACTTGCCATGTTTTCACGTGCACACACTTGCCATGTTTATACATGCACCTCACATACTTTCCATGTTCACACATGCACCCTCCACACACTTGCCATGTTTATACATGCATCTCACATACTTGCCATGTTCACACATGCACCCGCGCACCCCGCAATGTTAATACTTGTACTTTGTCGATACTTGTACTTTGTATATACCTTGTACCGTGTACCCTTGTTATCTTCGCTTTAGTATTAGGGTCAAACAAAACTCTGTTATGCTCCCCTGTACATGGCTCTCTCTCCCTCTCTCATGCATTGCATTGCATCATCCTAACATCAAAAGCTTCTCTCTTTTCTCCTTAAAAAGAATTAGTTTCTTGCCACACACTACCACAGTCCGTGTCAGCACTGCACAGGTCCCCATTACCCGGAGTATTCGATGTGCAGGAATTTATGTGCTACTGCCGCACTCTTTTCGAGTCACTCATCTATTCCACTCACCGTATACGGTGGGAACCTTTTACCTAACCCGTGTCAACCCACACTAGTATAGGTAACACACCCAGGTTTTGACCGGTTGGTTTGGCTAACTTTTTCTTAATAGTCAATTAACGTGCTGTCTATGTCGAGTCATCCCCAAGTCAATGATGAATCGAGATCTTTGAGAGAAAGTGCACAAAAAAGTGATTTCCCTACAAGGGACGTGCCAAGGTGAGATGAGTGTTTATTGTCAAGATCTCCGCTCATCATTAACTTGCGTAGGATGTAACATAGACGTCACGTTAAATGCCTTTAAGGAAGGGTTAGTCGTAGGATCCGATGGTTGGTGGAAGCCGCATGCCCTATAGGACCCTCACCCAAATTGTCCGTTTGGGGGTGTGCAATGCAGGTGAAAAACGAGGGGTCTATAGACGTAATGATGGCCTCCACTGATCGTAGTCTTCTAACTAGTTGCGAAAAAGGGGTACCCCTTCCAACCAATTAGGATGTAAATAATGTATGTTTTTATAAACTAAAATATACTTTGCATGAGCCTTCCCCCTCTCCTAAAGCTCCATTGCCCTTCAATCTTTCAGCAAAGCGAGTTTGGATCCGTTCGGGTGGTCGACTACAACGTAAAGCTTCTACTCCATCCACGTTCTCAGTCTCGTCATCAGCAATGTCAACTCCCGCTTCAGCTTCAGCCTCTGCTCCTCCTGCCAGTACCGCCGAGCTCAACACCGAGGCTACTCTCAATGGTATTCCCCCAAGCCTCCAGAACTTCCTAGCCGGTCTCGAAGCCAAGATCAGGAATCTCGAGGAAAGCAACAAGATGTTGGAAGACCAGAACCAACAGTTGAAGGGTCACATTCAACAAAAGGGGACTAAACTGGTGCCCGATGGAGAGAATTTCATTTATGTCGAGGATGAAGAGGTCAATACCAACTGTCCCCCCAACACCAATGCTACTGCCTTCCCATTCCCAAGCTACCGCAATGTTCCACCTCCTTCTCTCTACACCCAACAAGGTTTCACTACCATGAGCAAGAACAAGGCTGTCTATGAACCTTCCCCTGAACTGCTTGGTGGCTACCTCTCCGCTAGCAAACTACCCGCACCCTCGTTGCCTCTGAGTATTGGGATGGCTGCTGCTACTGCTTCCACTACTCCCCCCGTCATTCTGTCAGAAACTATCCCCGACATCTCCAATCACCCTGTGGTTATGGCCATGCAAGAGCAAATGCGAAAGTTGATCGAGACCGTGGATAAGCAAAGTGCACCGACTACCAAGACAATCAACCCTAGCCAAGTAGGGGCTCTCCCCAAGGATTTCAAGATGCCTAAGGTGGCAATGTTTCATGGTGACTCGTGTCCTAAGACTCATTTGGATAGTTATGTGTTGGCCATGAGGGCTCGTGACTGCACCAACGAACAAATGGCTCGCGTATTTCATAGCACTTTGGATGGTATAGCTCTGCGTTGGTTCTTGGGGCTAGAACCGAGCGAGAGGCAAACTTGGGATCAGATCAGCGCCATTTTCTGTGAGAAGTATCAAGCTAACTTGGATTGGCACGTGAATCGAACAGATCTTGAGAACACTATGCAAAAGCCCGGCGAGGCTATTTGTCACGACCCGAAATCTAGGCTCTATTTTATTAGTAATAAATAATTATTATTTATTTATTTGCTTAATTATGTATTTAAATTATTACTTAATTTATAATTTATGAGTTATAATAATTCTTGCCTAGCATTTTATTTGGGCTAGTGTAGTATTGTTGGGTCTTATTTGTTAGTGGGGAGAAATTGTTGGTTGATGGGGAGGGGGTCTAGTTGTAACTTTTAAAATAATTTTCCCCTACTCCCCTCACCTCCCTCACCTTCTCCCTCACTCTTCCCATTCTTCTTCCCAGCACAACTCTCTCTCTCTCTCTAGCATTGTGGGTAAGTTTTCTTCATCTTCCTTCTCTCCTCATTTTCTTCATCTTCTACTAGTTATTTCTCATTTCTTAAAACGTGAACCTTGTTTAGATCGTCGATAGGATCGTAGGAAGCCAAAAAGAATTGAAATCCATCAACTTTGAGAAAATCCAAGTAAGTTACTTTTCCCCCATTTTGATGCTAAATTGTTCATATCATGTTTAGATAATGTTTGATGTGTTATATTCGAAGTTTGGTTGGGTTTTGAATTTGTTTGGAATTTATTTTGGATTTTGATCAAAAATGGTGATTTATGAATGTTGGGTTTGATTCTTGATATTGGTTGATTAAATGTTGTTAAAGGAGTCTTTTTAGACTTATAAGTTGTTTTGGTACATTAGTACATGAGTTGGAAGGTGGGATTTTGGTTGAATGTGTTTTGGGTTTGAAAATGGAAGAACCCATGTTGTTCTTCCCGATTTCTGGCAATTCAGATCATTGGGCGGCCGCACAAAAATAGATGGGCGACCGCACATCTATCTGAAAGCTTTTGTTCCTATTTTGAGGCATTTTGGGCGACCGCACAGTCCCTTTTGGGCGGCCGCCCAGAAACCCTGAAAGTTCTCATGGGTTAAATTTGGGTGAATGAAGGACGCGTTTTGGTCCAAGTCTAGGGTGTCCTTCTAGTTGACCTTAGTGAACATTGTAGTACACTCTAGTGATAGAATTGGGTCCCTTGTGATCAAGTTTGTGTTTGAAATTAATTAAGTGTTAATTGGGATTTTGGGACACCTTATTGAGGTATTGTTGGTTTGACTTATCTTTGTGATGATTATTTGGTATATGTTTGGGCATCTTAAGATGTGTTCGTGATCGTTCCAATCGAATTGATTTTCGAGTAAGACTGGTCTAGGTTTTGGGCGATGTACTATAGTGCTTAGAGGGTTGTTATTGAACACTAAGGTAAAGCGTGAATTGGCGATTGGGTACCTACGATTTGATTAATCTTAAGGTGTATTCATTCTGGATTCCTACTTTGGAATTTTAGGTATAATGAGATGGTTGAGTTCATAGTCCTAGTATATCTTTATGAGTAAATGTTTATGGTCGTTTCGGTCATAGTCCTTGTACTATTTGTGAGTTACCGTTTGGGTTGAGTTCTTTATGTGTAACTTGTGGGCATCATCTTTGGAATGTATTTGGTAGGGTTCCTCTTTATGGAATTATTGTGTTCTAATAATCATTGTTGTTGTGCTCATTTATGAGATACTTCTTGTGTTCGTTGTTGTTGAACTCTTCATGAGTAATCGTTTGCATCTTTTATGGTGATTAATTGGTATGATTCCCTACTTTGGAATCAATGGTTGTTTATTGTGCTAGTATTTTATTACTTAGCCTTTACTTGAAAGTCCAGCTGGTATTTTGTGTGTGTGTTTGGGCGATGCGAAACATTATGATGGCACAGCCAAGTCCATTGTGATTGTTGACCATTGTTTTGCCCCATTATTACCCTCCTCCAGATTGGCCTTGGATGTGAGAAGAGCTAGCTCCTTTGTGTGCATTTTAGCTATACTTGGAGCATGACTTTGTGGCATGTCTCCCGTCCTTTGTGACACTTCATTTGGTTATTGGTTCCAGTACCGGGTTTCTCTTCAGCTTTTATGCTACTATGAAGATGGTTTGTTTGATTGATGGGTTGATGGGTCGCTTCTGACCGGGGGTTTTCTCTTCGGCTTTCATGCTATTATGAAGATGTTGATGGTTGATTATTGAAGCTGCGCAGCGATCCTTTATTTGGATGTTCCGGTTTGGAAAACCTTGGCTATGTATCCACTTATGAGTGTTTATTTCAGCTTTATGTGTTGCATGATGAGCTGGTCGTTATTTCCAACCGGTATGGGACGGTTGGCGATAGGGAGCCTCTCATTTGTTGTTATATGTTTATTTATATGATTGATTATTGGATGTTACCGTTCGTCAGCATGTCACTTATTATTCCGCTGCTATCTGTCTTATGTTAATTGCTATTGGTCATTGCATATTAGCATGTCATGTAGTTGTATTAGTAACTTACTGAGATTTTATCTCACCCCGTTTATTTCCATCTTTGTTTTTCCTTAACCCCCCCCCAGGAGGAAAAGGATTAGGATTCGCGGATCGAGGAGGACGTCGAGAGGATTGAGATTTTGGGGCAGGTTGTTATGGATCGGTTTACATTATGTAAATGTATAACCTTTTGGGGATAGTTTTACCATTATTGACGTCATTAAGAATTGTAATATTTTGTATCTTGGGTGTGAGCTTGTGGAGCTTACACTAGTTGTTTTATGGTGTTGTTAAACTTGGATTTTCCAAACCTTGTATTAAAAATCTTTTGGGTCAAAATGGAATTTTTAACTTCTATATTTTAGAGTTTTGGTTTTAAGTCGACTTCCAGCTCGCGGTCTCGGGCCCGAGGGGTCCGGGGTCGCGACAGTTGGTATCAGAGCTATGGTTTAGCTCTAAGTATAAGTCTAGGTGAACTAGAATGACCTAGGAGGGTAGATGGATTCGGAGTGAGTAACGATGAGTATTTTATGCAGGTATTTGTTTGTGATGGCTAGAAGAAGAATTGGTGAAGCTTCTAGTGGGACTCAGAATCTTAATGGTCTAAGGGAAGAAAACCGTGCAGTGTTTCAGGACAGGTTTGAAGTGGCCATGAAAGCAATTCATGACCAAGGGCCGAGAGAGGAACATGTAGCACCTCCGCGATATGGGTTGGAGCAGTTCTTGAAGTTGAAACCAAGGGAGTACGACGGTGAGCCTGATGTGAAGAAGGCCGAGCTATGGATAGAATCAATGGAGAAAATCTACGAGGTCTTTGGTGGCACTGATGAGGATAGGGTTCTGTTTTCAGCTTATAAGCTCGTGGGGACTGCGAAACATTGGTGGAAGGCACTGAAGACCAGTTGGGATGCGACTCTTGTACCATATCCTTGGGAGTGGTTCGTGAAGAAATTCAAGGATCATTTTATCTTTTTAGTGAATCAAAACCGGAGAGAGATCGAGTTCCTCAGCTTGGAGCAAGGCATGATGTCAGTAGCACAGTACTCAGCTAAGTTCACAGAATTAGCCAGGTGTTGTGAATACCTTGTGCGGACCGAGGAGCAGAAAGCGATGAGATTGATCAGGGGTTTGAAGACATCCATCCGGACTCAGCTTATAGCATAGCGGATTCAGACTTATCAGGATGCGGTGGATCGAGCCTACTTAATTGAGCAGGATATTGGGGAACACAAAAGGAAGACTGAGATGGTTAACCCGGGTAAGCAAGGAGGGCAGAGTAAGTCGCAACGGCAACATTCGGATAACAGAGGTAATTCTGGAGCGCAAACTCGATACAGAGGGCAACTTCAAGGGCAACCGACAGTAAGAAATCAAGGTTCTAATAAGGGGACACGAAGTGGGAAAGTCTGCAGCTTCTGTCATAGGAAAGGACACTCAGATGACAAGTGTTGGAAGAAGCAGGGAAAATGTGTGAAGTGTGGTCAGTTGGGACACTTCGTTAAAGATTGTCCGAGGTTTAGAGTTCAGTCATCGGGGACAGGAACTGGAATACCACAGGGTCAGAAGAGGGATGCTTCGGGGAAGCCCAAGGTTTCATGTAGAGTATTGGCAATCGATTAGCACTCGACGGGTGATTCATCAGTTTCAGGAGGTATTAATTTATGTCGAGAGAGCGAGCGCGTGCATTTTAGGATCATTGCATTCTCATGTTTATGTGCATTTAGTTGCATTTATTTCTTTTGAGTCTTTGACTTATGTGTTGTAGGTGTCTACTCCTCTGGAGGGGTTTAGGGTATCTGATGAAGTCTTATGTGCTTATGATGTGCTTAAGTATGGTTATGTCTTACCTGCTAAATTAGCCATGTTGCTATTACAAGATTTTGATGTTACTATTGCTTTAGTCTATTGTTGTAGGGGGATTGTTATATTCTCCATTCCTAATTTCAAAAAAACTGTTTTGGACCGTTCCTTTGGGTAGAGTTATACCTATCTTTCCTAATATTTTGTATCTTGGGTGTGAGCTTGTGGAGCTTACACTAGTTGTTTTATGGTGTTGTTAAACTTGGATTTTCCAAACCTTGTATTAAAAATCTTTTGGGTCAAAATGGAATTTTTAACTTCTATATTTTAGAGTTTTGGTTTTAAGTCGACGTCCAGCTCGCGGTCTCGGGCCCGAGGGGTCCGGGGTCGCGACACTATTTATGATTTTTACAAGAGGTGGAACCATCGGTTGTGTGAGGTCCAATACCCACCAAAGGCGAAGGAACAGAAACAGATTTTCTACAAATGCTTGCTACCAGAGATGAAAGAAGCTATAGGTAATGGTTACTTCCCTGATTTGCGGGAAATGGTTGACGCAGGAGTAAGGTACGAAGCAGGGTTCACTGGGATTGTGCCGCCAAAGGAAAGTCCAAAGACCAACAACAACAACTCCTTCCGCTACAAGGCTCCTACTGCGCCTGCGCCTCCTAGGGGTGGAAAGGAGGCCGTCGGCCAAGTGAATATGGTCCAGAAAGAGGTCCCGTTAGATGTTCAAGCCGTAACAAGGAATGGGGCTCCGCCGCACAGAGAGAGGGAGCACTTTGATGATTTTGGTATGCCCATGGGGAAAGTTTTTGACGTGTTAGTCAAGAGAGGTCTTATCAAGCCTTTAGAGAATTACCAACCCGCCTACCCAAGAACTGATTTGGACGCCTCCAAGTTCTGCAAGTATCACAAGCACATCGGGCACACAACGGATGGTTGTATTCAATTGAAGCACGTAGTACAAGGGTTGATCAATGACAAGAAGATTGAGAAGCCGAAGGGTCCTAATGTGGTGAATAACCCTCTTCCTAACAATGGGGGTGGGGTGAATATGGTGCAAACATGCGAGATTAGTATCCTAGAGCTCATGGATTCCCTTGACAAGATAGGGCTCACAATGGTGGATATCTTCATGGCATTGGTGACGCTAGAAATGCTTGAACCATTAGAAGGACACCTTCCCCGCCTTGGTTACGATTTGTCGAAGTTTTGCCACTACCACAAGTGCACCGGTCATACTACCGAAGAATGCTTTGAACTCAAGAAGGCCGTGCAAGAGCTCATCCACAAGGAAGTCATCGAAGACCCTAGAGATTATGTAGCTAGCAATGTACTTATGGTAGAACTTAGTGAGATCACTGATCCGGCCGAGCCTGTTGTGGCGGACTGTGATGAGATGGGTTGTATTTCAATGACTAATAATAAAGAATCTTCTTGCTACTTGTTGTCTTTAGAAGAACTAGTGAGTGAAGTCAAATCCCTAGAGGAAGAGAGTCCCAAACCCTCTCAACCTCTTTCTTGGGCCGAAATCTTTGAGGAGGCCGAAAAGACCGAAGTTTCGCCCCCTTGTCATGACTCGCCATTGTCTTTGGAGGAGCTACGTGCAGAAGTTTGTCTCCTTACAAGATCCGGTCAAGTGTACCAATCCGACCCGAGGGGTGCAAAGAAAGTCTTTGGGAAGGAACCCGAGTAAGCCGACCTAGACAAAGAAGACCCTATCCTCACTCAACTCAAACAAACCCAAGCCCATATTTCACTATGGTCCCTACTCACTTCCTCCCTAGCCCATCGCCTCATGCTCGAACAAAACCTCGCCGCCACCATGGTACCATCCACTATTACCCCGGAGGACATCACCCACATGATTGCTAATATCCACTATGGAAACATCATCACTTTCTCGGAACTAGACAAGCCAGTGTTCGGAGTTGATCATAATGAGCCTTTATACATCACTGTCGAAGTAAATGGCAAGAAGATTCCCCGTGTATTCATTGACAATGGTTCTGCTATTAATATCCTGCCTTCAAGGATGATGGATGTGGTTGGCGTTCATGGTGTTGATTTACGCCCATCCAAGCAAACCATCAAAGCTTATGACTCTACATGCCGCGCCGTGATAGGCGAAGTCACCTTGCCCATTACCATCGGAACAAAGATCCTGCCGACCGATTTCCACGTCATTGACATCCCCGCAACCTTCTCACTCCTCCTCGGCCGGCCATGGTTACATCAGTCGGGCGCTGTCCCATCTTCCCTGCACCAGTGTGTGAAGTTTCAATCTGGTAATGAAGTGACCATCATCTACAGCGATCTCGTAACTGCCCAAGGGACGGACACCAAGGGCATTCCTGTCTTACAGATTCAGCATGGGGAAGAGATCCGACTCTTCAACGGCTTCGAAATAGTCGCTCAAGCACAGATCTGCACCATCGACCTCACCAAAACAACGGATAAAGTGGCACCTGTTGTCAAGATACTGCGTAATATGGGCTTCATACCGGGGCTGGGGCTAGGTAAGAACTTGCAAGGCCCCACAGAATTGGTTGAAGAGGTTGATCATCGAGGGTTGTTCGGTCTAGGATACACCCTTACTCTTGAAGACAAGATGGAGCAACAAAGGATGGATTTGCTTAAAAAGATGAAGATCCCCTACAAAAAGCCTGAAATGCAGCCATACCGCCTGTCCCTGAATAGCTACTTCGTCAGGGAAGGCGAGGAGTTTTCGTGTTTTGAGTTCGCAGAGCCATGGATTGACCACACCGGAAAGTTGCAGAAAGGGTTCGAGATTTTCAGAGATGTGGAATTCGATCGGTCCAACATGAAGCTGACTTACATGGAATATGACAAAGCCACGGGCAGAGTTAGAACCATCAGGCATGAGTACTCCACCAAGGTTGCAGATGACTTGGCAGATCAACTTGAAGCCGCAACCCTTGACAAGCCAGCAATAGAAGCCGCAGAAACTCCAAGTTTGACTGAGACGTGGGACGGCCAATATCTGCTTCAACATATGGGTAATCTGGGGCTGCACGAAGACATGGTTGCCGTCATTGAAGATGATTCTGAGGATAAGGTGGACCCAAGGACATTGGTGGCACCCATGGGGGACAAGCTCAAGAATTGGTGCATCATTGGGGGACCTATAGCTACTCCGGAATTTATGATGGGAACACTGGGGCTTACTCCTTCTCCTGTCGCCGCTCCTGCAGCATCTCCTGTCACTCACCCAAAATCCCAGTCCCCAGAGTCTAGTGTTTTACATTTTGAATTTGAGTCTTCCTCTAAATCTGACGACCTTACGTCTGAAGACTATGATCTTGTTGCAAACGCTATTTTCCCTTTTGCCATGAATGAAACCCTCGACCTTTCCGAGTATCCCTCCATAGTTACTCTTTTAACTGATAAATTGGCTAATAATCAAACTAATGATATACATTTAGTTAATAATTATCCATTAGAAGAGGCGGACACAGACCAATTAAATGATGAATACATTAAAGAAATCTCAGAACAGGTTATTAATCAAAAAGAATCTCGAGCCCAAGCTGCCGATGAGGTGTTAACATGCGTGAATTTGAGGACCGAAGCCGAGCCTAAGGAAACGCAGATTGGAAGCTTCTTTAGCAGAGCCGAAAGGGAAGCACTGATTGAGCTACTCAGAGAATATGTGGATGTGTTCGCATGGTCTTATAAGGACATGCCGGGGCTCGACAACTCGATCGTAGAGCACAGAATCCCGACAGCACCAGACGCTAAGCCAGTCAAGCAGAAGCTGCGCCGCATTAAGCCGGAATGGTCTTTGCAAGTGAAGGAAGAGATTGAGAAGCTACTCCGTGTGGGTTTCATCAGGGTGATCGAATATCCAACTTGGTTATCAAATCTGGTGACTGTCAAGAAATCCAACGGTAAAGTCAGAGTCTGTGTGGATTTTCGGGATCTCAACAAAGCTACACCAAAGGATGACTTCCCCTTGCCAAATATCGACATGTTGGTGGATGCGACCGCCCACTATGAGGTCAAGTCGTTTGTGGATGGGTTTGCCGGCTATAACCAAATTAAGATGGCCGAGGAGGACCAAGAAAAAACAGCTTTCACCACCCCATGGGGGACTTTTTGCTATACTGTCATGCCATTTAGGCTGAGAAACGCTGGGGCTACCTACCAACGGGCAGTTACGACTTTATTCCACGATATGATCCACAAGGAGATTGAGGTGTACGTGGATGACATGATTATACATTCAAAAGGGGCTGATGGTCAACACTTGATAGATCTCAGAAAATTCTTCAACAGGTTGAGAGAGCACGCCATGCGTTTGAACCCGGCGAAATGCACCTTTGGAGTTCGTAGAGGGAAAGTATTAGGTTACATGGTCACCGAGAATGGGATCTAAGCCGACCCAAGGAAGATTCAAGCCATCCTAGAGATGAAGCCACCCCGTACCGAGATGGAGATAAAAGGATTCATGGGACGCCTGCAATACATCAGTCGGTTTATCAATCAGCTGACCACCATCTGCGAACCAATTTTCAAGTTAATGAGGAAGACAGCCAGTGTGGAGTGGGATCATGACTGCCAGATAGCCTTCGAAAGGATCAAACAATATTTGGTGAATACCCCAATCCTGCGCCCGCCGCATAAGGAGAAGCCGTTGCTACTATACTTAACTGTGACAGACACCACCGTCGGAGCCATGTTAGCGCAAGAAGCCAAAGATACCCGGATTGAGAATGCAGTATACTTCGTCAGCCGAAAGTTACAAGGTAGCGAGCTCAATTACTCCGCGCTCGAAAAGACCTGCGTAGGCCTAGTATGGGTGGTGACGAAGCTCAAGCACTACATGGTGTCCCATCCGATCTTACTAGTCTCGAAAATGGATCCTATCAAGTATCTGTTCGATAAACCCTCCCTTTCTATGAGACTCGCTAAATGGTCAGTATTCTTGGGAGAGTTCGACATTACTTATGTACCGAGGAAGGCAGTCAAGGGGAGGGCAATGGCCGATTAGCTCGCAGACTCTCCGAGCACCGAGACAAGAGGACCCGACCCCGAGTTCCCGGATGACGACATTTTCTCAATTGAGGTCGCAGAAAGGTGGCAACTATTCTTTGACGGAGCTGCGAACAAATGAGGGAATGGGGTCGGACTCCTACTTATTGATCCCAAAGATGAGCACACTCCCATAGCCATCAAGCTGAATTTTTCGGCAACCAACAACGCCGCCGAGTATGAGGCGTGTATAGCCGGATTGGAGGCCGCCCTAGAACGCAACGTGAAAGAGTTAGAAGTGTATGGAGACTCAGCTTTGATTATTAACCAAACGGCGAAGAAATGGAAAACTATTGATCCTTGCCTGCAGCGGTACCAAGGTTACATGGATGAGTTGATAGCACAGTTCAAAGAAGTTACCTTCCATTTCCTGCCACGAGACAGAAATAGGTTCGCGGATGCTCTAGCTACATTGGCCTCCTTAGTTGAAATTCCAGAGGGAAGGTCCGTGAAACCATTCAGGGTCGGACGAAGGGAGAACCCCGCCTATTGCTGCGAAATCCAGATCGATGCCGAGGTAAACGGAGATCAATGGTACGCCCAAATCTACAAATTCCTTAAGCACGGAGAGATGTCCTTTGACGGAGATGTGAAGGCCAAGAGTCTGCAAGCACTCAAAAGGTTGGCGGGGCAGTTTGTGCTGTTAGACGACACTTTGTACAAGAGGCATTACGATGGTCTGTTGCTCTTATGTGTCGACAACAAGAAAGCTGAAGCAATAATGGAAGAAGTACACAACGGGTTGTGCGGACCCCACATGAATGCAAGGATGCTTAGACAGAAGATCACTCGGCTGGGCTATTATTGGATTACCATGGAGACAGACTGTATTCAATGGGTTCGACGGTGTCACAAGTGCCAAGTATGCTCCAACCTCAACCACATCCCCCACACGAATTGTATAGTTCCACCACTCCTTGGCCATTCGCCACGTGGGGTATAGACATTATTGGGAAGATCTCGCCAGCCGGTAGTAATGGTCATGAATTCGTCCTCGTCGCGGTCGACTACTTCACAAAGTGGGTCGAAGCTCAGTCTTATAAGGTGCTGAATTCTAAGAAGGTAGCACAGTTTATCAAAGAGAACATCATGTGTCGGTATGGGGTTCCTAACCTCATTATATCAGATAATGGCAGTCATTTCGAAGCCGAGTGTGCTCGCCTGCTTGTAGAATTCAAGATTGAACGAAAGAAATCTTCCCCATACTACCCACAGACTAACGGCGCGGTTGAGGCGGCCAACAAGACGATAGAGCAGATAATTCGCAAGATGGCTTCGCAAGGACGGGATTGGCCCGAAAAGTTACCATTAGCACTTTGGGGGTACAGAACGTCAGTTCGCACCGCTACTGGAGAGACCCCTTACGCTTTGACATACGGCATGGAGGCAGTACTCCCTATTGAGTTGGAGGTGCCATCTTTGAGGATCTTGCTCGAGAACCAAGTGAATGAGGTAGAATGGCTTCGTAGTCGCTATGATCAATTGGCAACACTCGACGAACGCAGATTGAAGGCCATGGAACACATCCGGGCCTATCAAAGGAGAACGAAAAAAGCCTTCAATAAAAAGGTCAAGCCTGTGGACATAAAGGAAGGAGACTTGGTGCTCAAAGCACGCTTACCCAACAAATTCAACCCCCTCGGGAAATGGGCCCCCACTTGGGTAGGGCCGTTTGTAGTATAGAAGATCTTCTCCGGAGGAGCGGTCAGAATGGCAGATTTGGATGGCAACCCGTTCAAGGAACCGGTCAACCTCAGCAAGCTCAGCGCTACTATGACTAGACTCCCCTCTTAAAAAAAAATGTTTACTACGCAAAAAGAAGCCCGATAGACTGAAAACCCGCAAAGGGCGGTCTATGCAAAATAAGGGTGCGTACAAAGCTCGCTAGATCGAAAACCCGCGAGGGCGGTCTAGGCAAAAGTTAGAGCATCCCCCTTCTATCTTCCCTTTCTTTAAAATCATTCTAGTCTGACTGGAGTGAACTACGGTGACCTGAGCCCCTTAGTCCTATTTGTAAAAGGGGAACGTAGGCAGCCTTTCAAAAGGTGCGGTCTAAAAAACAAATAAACATCCAAATCTTGTTAAGCAATAAAGATAGAAGTTGTATTTTCTGAAAGCAAAAACTTTTATTTCCATAGTCATTGCATTTTAACACTTATTTGATGAGTCTAAGCTTGACATACTTTTTGAATGAATAACCTATTCTGAAATTGAAACTAAAACAAAAGTAAAATAAATTAAACTAATGTGTCTGCAACGACCATGGAGAGACACTCGGGATTACCCCTTAGTGCCATTTGTGCCCTCGGTCTCTTTCTTCTTGCTTTGCCCACGGTGAACTTTCTTCTTGCTAGGATTCCCGCAAAATCTTCTTTCAAACTCGCTAACACCTTTAGCCTTTCCATTAGGAGCCCCTTCGCCCTTCCTCTTCTTTGACGCCCCCACTTCTTCTCCGCCTCCGTTAGCCACGCTCTTACTCATCCTCCTCTCATAAGCCTCAGCTTCCTTAATCCTCAAGGAAAAACTTGGAGCACAGGATCCTAAAATAGTGCCCCTTAGGGTCTCTAGAGTCTGCTCCGCATGCCCAAGTCTCCCCATATACCAGTCCAAATACTCGCGTGGCAGGAAGGTGTTGCTAGAGCGTGTGAGGAAGGTCCTACGACTAAATCCGGCCTCGCCCCACATCTGAGAAAGAAGGACTGAGACACTATCATCCAACTGAAGTACCCCAAATGGAAAATCATCTCTCTCCTCGTCCCAACCCTCCGGGATGGTCTGCACCAAACCATACTGACGAAGCACTCTAGAGGGATAGTAAAAGGTAGTCCCAGAAAGGGTCGGAACTTTGATCATGTGAAGTCCCACTTGTTTCTCCCTCACAGAGTGAATGTGCCAATGGGGCACCACCCACTGAATGTCGTCAGTCACCATTTCCGCCAAATACTTTTCCCAACCTTTGAGAGTCATGCCCTCAAACTGCTCCGCCATGCCTCTAATGCGGTGCATCCATGGGGCCACCTTCAGAGAAGCCGTCGGTTTATTCACTCGAAGCCTCTCTTGCAACCATATGGTCAAAATCCTATCACTACCACAAGGCATCCCACCATAAGCCGCGAGATGGGGAATCCCACAGAGCATCTCCCCAAGAATGGCTGGTACGATGTCATAACCTAAACGAGCCGAATTTACCATGCCCAAACACCCCTCACTAGCAAATCCAACCTCAGAAGGGAAAAGAATAGAGGCAAACAGACATAGCGCAAGATGGTCCAAGGAACGGTCAGAGGCCACATCCATGTGTATAAAGTGTTGTGGCATCCAAGAAAGGTCGACATAACCGCCCCTAGCATACCTATCAAAATCATCCGCGGACACGCCAAAGGTCATCAACTTGTCCCTCAAGCAAACGAAGTCAAAGGGCAAGGCAACTTTACCCTTCCCTTCGTAGCCACACAATGCCGCGATGTCCTCATAAGTGGGTGTTATCTCGTTGAATGAAAAGTTGAAGAGATGGAGGGTATCATTCCAAAATCTCCCACAGGCTTGCAAGAGGTTGGTATTGGAGTTCATGTGCAAAAGTGACCAAAGACACTTTATCCCATACCGTTCATCAAGTTTCCTACGACTCGAACCAGGAAGTTTGGCAACCCACTTCTCCAAAGAGGTTATAAAGACTTTTTTCTCAAGACTTGTGATCCTAGCCTCTTGATCCATGGCAAAGAGCAAGCAAATTGGCTAAAAGGAACTCAAAAAACTGCTCAAAAGGTTGCTGGTACGTTTTTGTGGCTGCAAAGGGTTCATTAAATAGGGTACGGACTCCCACTCTTGCCAGGAAAAGGAAAGCAGAGCCGACTACAGACTTGGCCACGCGGCCACTTGTGATATTGGAAGATATGGCCACGCGACCAACATTGCTCCGTGCCTTGCCATGGCCATGCGGCCAACATTGCTCCGTGCCTTGTCATGGCCAGGCGGCCAACATTGCTCTGGGCCTCACCATGGCCAGGCGGCCAACATCGCTCCATGCAGAAATCCAGTTTGTTTCCTCCCACTCCGTGACGGATCCATGCAACTACGTACCTGCCCCCTTTCCGAGGCTCATGCATTGTATAAAATTAGGAACATTTGTAAATTAACTAGTTTGCACAAGTAGGCTCCCACAATAAATTTGCATTTTAGAAACATGATATACATACATGCATTTTATACATTGGTTCTATACATACATATCCCTCTGCTCTCTACTAGCTAACAGTGTAGGAAATAAAGATAGAAAGATGGGCCCCGCCTAATCAGAATCCTCCTCCGTGGTGTCTCCGCGCCGCGCTAAAGCCCGAGAACTACCGGCACCCAAACTCCGTCCCCGGACCGCTCGACCACCAATGTGAGAAGAACCCGCGCCGTTCGGAGACCGCTCACGACGCTGGGGTGACGCAACGTTGTCCCTCTGACAAGTACATGAATGGTACGCTTCCCTCAGTAAGCGCATCAACACGTTCTCCCGCCGAGCCGAACGGATGTATGCCTCCTGAGTCACCTGAAAGGGAAGCCAAGGCAAATGATTACAATGCAGAAAGAAATAGGTGTGTGCAAACATGACTAATACAAAGCACAAAGCCGTACCCCAGCATCGGGTGGAGGAATGAATGTCTCCTCAACAAGATCGGCATCAGTCGGCTCCAAGCTAAGCTCCACCTCCCGGCCGCCCCTCATCACTCTCACGCTACTCGAGCGAAGGGGAATGTCAACCAAAGGCCGACTCCGACCAACGTACCGGGCCGAGCTCGATCCCTCTCCCGATAGCATCCGAGCCCGAACCTGAGGGCTGATCAGCCGTGTCCGCACGTAGCCAGCATAGTCGTCACTCCCTCTGTAATGCTCTGCCGGAGTGGGAGCCAAGATAGTTGCCAACCTCGCGGGACGGATCATATCCCGAGGAGGGTCATAAGGAGCCCACGGTAACGCACCAGCCCTGTGCTGACGAACCACCCTCTCTCCAAGATACATGGCCTCCCCGGTGAGACCCACAAGCAGAACCCTAGAAGCGGTCAAATCCACTACGTAGGGACCCACCGAAGCCTCATTGGCCGGGCTCCATGGGTAAAATCTAACCCCAACAGGCTCAGACATCGCGAACACCCTCCTCAGATCAGCAGCATCCACCGTCTTCCTATCCCGGTTTCTGCGGGAAGGAGCCCTGTTACCTTTACACCAGTATGACATGATGGGAACAACCTTGTTGGCACTCATCACCAACTGAAAAGGGGCGACACCGAAGATCTCGTACACCCAAGCCTGTGCATACAATGAAAAAAGACATTTCAGACCAAAGGATAGAGCAGAAATCTCAACAATGTGAAAAAGAAGGGTAGTCAAGAGCATACCTCAAAGGCGAACTGGAACCCATCAAAGGCCAACGAGCTAGCCCTCGAGCAATGGTCCAAAGCCCGGTAAATCTCAGCCAAACCAGCTCCGCCCCAAGAAATCCCACCGACCTGGTCCAAGTCCACAAAAGCCCCTAGCAGTGAGTACCGGCAGACGGTAGCCCCACTGGGAAACAAAATCTCTGAAAAGCTGTACCATAAGAACAGCCGGACCAAGCAATCCAAATCATATTCCCCCCTACTAAAGGCCTCAATAGCCACCTCCACCAAGCGATTCACCTTCCCGGCCTCCACTCCATAACCCTTGACACCTCCTCCCAGGTCGGTGTCGACTCCCAGCAGAGCCTGTCTATAGTCCCGCCGCTCCGCCAAGTTCTCATCAAAAGGCAAAGGGGTACCAGTAAACCTCAACCCTGTGATGGCCACAAAATCCGTCGGCGTGATGGTAATCTCTCCCCAACTGAAGTGGAAGGTATGGGTGGTATCCCACCAGAACTCCCGGCACACCTCTATCACCGCTGCCACCTTCAGGGTAGCCCCAACCATGCGGACACTGTCAAAGAATGGGCCAAAGCCCATAGCCTCGATCCGAGCATGCAAACCGCCCGGTCCCTCCGCCAGGGACGCCCACAGTTTGCCCACAGTCACTGTGGACCCACGAGCCTTGATCCTCTGCAGGTAAACACAGCACAGGTATGTTACCATTCTAGCAATTTACAATTCTAGCAATTTAAATTCTAGCATTCCATTATTCGAGCATTTCATATTATGTGCATAAAACATACAAATATGCGAGAAGGAGAGGAGTGAAAATTCGAAATTTACCTCTCGCGTCTCCGGAAGCCCCATCGACCAATGACGCTCAGAGTCGATGTAAAAATCGTAATCTTGGTCAAACGTTGACCGCAGCAAATTATCGCGATAATTCCGAGTCGCGGCCCGTGGTCTCAAACCGCCCCGTGGAATCAAGGGCGCCGCTTCAAAGCCCGCTCCTGGATCAGCCCCGACATTTCATGCGCCCTGAGCATTACCGTGCCCCTCTCTTTGTTGCTCTTGTTGTGGAATCATATACCCACCATGGCCCGGAAAATCTCTAAATAACGCCTCATTGATCCAATCCGCCATATCTTAAAGAATTATGTGAAATGAAATCTTCAAAATTATCAAAATCCGAGCTTTCTCTCTCTAAAAACTCAATTTTCTCTCCCTAACTCGTCAACAATGGAGGAAGGAAGAAGAAGAAAGAAGAAAGAAGAAAGAAGAGGGGATGTGTCTGGTGATGTGACCAAGGAGTCAGCCCATCGGCAGCCTTGGCCACACGGCCACTTTCGCCCTTGCAACCCCAGCCGTCAGATCAGCGGTCCGCGTGAAGGAGATCTGACCACTCAACGGTCTTGGCCACGCGGCCACTATTGCAAATTCGTGTGTTTGGCCACGCGGCCAACCTTGCCCCTTCAGATAAAATTCCACTTTTGCCCCTGATCTTTTCCCTTTAATTCATTTTAAATGCCTTTAACACTACTTTGACTGATATTCGTTACCTTTGGGTACGGAAAGCCCCTTAAAATTTCCCTTCTTCACCAAATATTTGCTTAGGATTCGTATGATTGTAGAGACTTCGGCGCCTCTATGACATACCATCCTAGATCAATCGTAATTGGCAGAAGCCTCGGCGTTTCTGTTTGCGAAAGATCCAGCATCTATTATTGAGATTCGTATGGTTGTAGAGACTTCGGCGCCTCTATGACATACGCATCCTAGATCAATCGTAATTGGCAGAAGCCTCGGCGTTTCTGTTCGCGAGAGATCCGACATCTACTAGTTTAGCGCGTTCGGCAGGAACCCTGGCGATCCTGATTGCGTTTACCATTCCATCTTGGGATTATTTAGACAGCGTAGTCCTTATTTTTCCAAATAACTTCATTGCTTACGAATGATTCGTTCTTCGTACAGGATAGTGCCCGTAGGTTTATTATCCCTAGCAGGAGTCTGATATCTCGTTTTATCCCCAGTAGATCTCCGAACTACGATCGGCTTGATTCCTCGGAGGATACGTAGGAAACCTGAAAGGGTTCAGCCACCCGACCGACGCGGTCATCTATCATCCCCAGCAGGTGCATTTTCCCCAGCAAAAGACGTTGCTCCCCATCAGAGGACAGTCATTTCCAATTTCCCATCCGATTTGAACTACGTTTGGCTTGATTCCCCCGCGGATACGTAGGTCGCCTGCCAAGGTTCAGCCGTTCCCTTACCTTTCATCTGTTTTGAAACTCATGTTTCAGACGGATCCTTCTTTTATCATCGACCCCACATTGCCTTGCAAGAAGCGTCGCCGAGGGGCTACTGTTAGTACCCGACCTTAAAATGAGTTTATTAGGACTTTCCCAAAAATACAAGGACTTTATAGGAATTAGAAACCTTGCAAAGACTTATCCCGGATTCCCAAAATATCTCATTTATGGCAAAATCTATCAAATTAGGTAGCAAATAGTTTCCTTAAAACCATGCAGAAGCCCTAGCTTAAGAATCAAGTCAGCCTGCAGACTTGGCCATGCGGCCAACCTTGCTCCGCGTTGATCTTGGCCACGCGGCCACTCTTGTCACCGGCTTCAACCATGGCCAGGCGGCCAACCTTGCGCTGGATGATCTGGACCATCAGATCCTCCCATCAGTTTACTATATAAATCAATCCCATGCTATTGGTTTAAGGATCCGATTTTGAGAGCTCTAAGTACGAATTTTGGAGTTCTTAAACACAATTTTGCTCTCTAATTAGCATTCAAACCTCCAAGAAGATCAAGGTTTATTTCTTGCCAACATAGGTAAGTTTTCTAACTTTTTTCTTCATGCTCTTGCATTATTCTTAATGTAGATCTTTTATATTCATGTTCTTGCATGTTTATTCATAGTTTCTTCATGAGCTTTACATGTTCATTCATATGTTCATATATGTTCTTCGCATGTTCTTCGTGTTCATAGATTAAAACCTTATTTATGCTATATTTAGGGATGCGATCTTCATAATTACATGTTATTTCATAGCCGATGATGATCGAGGGTTCATCAACCCGAGGATGATCTAGGAACTATTTCTAAACCCTAATCTTTAGGTAATTCCCCCTCATTATGCATGATCCCGATTCTTCTGCCTATTCTAATTCTCTGCGAACTACGCTGACCTGAGCTTCTCACATTGAGAGGAACGTAGGCAATCTTCGGTTCCGGTCTAAATCACTAACACACTACTAACACATTCATCATGATAGAAAGACCGATCAATTCGGGCAATAGGAGTGATAACGTCCAATATTCTTCTCTTGTTGTAATTTGACCCCCGAACCCATTAAACATGCTTTTTTCAATGTTTTGGCTTTAATTAAAACGGCGTGGCGACTCTCATAATTTTAATGTCGTTAAGAATATTCCCTTTGTAAATAAAAATAAAATCAAGATACTTCCCATGCGTCGCTTCATCGGAAAGGGGTATTCAGACCCTGTCATTCAGTTTAGTCCCTAGACTTAACGAAGTCAGTCAGGAACTTAACGGAAGTGACAGAAACTAACGAGAAACACTTGAAATAGGGAGAAACACAAGATCAAATGTGCAATCGGGGTGAGCGGTCCAAGGCGGGGTGTCTACACCCCCTTGCCTTTACTTTGAGGTAGATGGCTTCATTGTGTTCGGACCCAAATGGCGGGAGGTCCATGTCGGCAAAAGTGATAACATTGCCGAAGTGAATGTGACCTATCATTGCTGTGAGGTCCTCGGGTATCGTGTCGGGAGAGACCGATGTGTCATCCAAGTTCTTTATGACGAGGTCTCGGTGTCTTTTTGATGATGCAATAAGGTCCCAGATGGATATGTTGCCTTGCGTCTTCTTGAGTTGTGTTAACAAAGGATCTTCAGGTATGTCGCGTGCTTGCGATCTTTGAGAAGAGGTGTTGGTTGCTGCGGTATTGGGAGGGATTGCGCTCGTTGTTACTCGGCCACTGCGAGTGAGCACGTTTACGGTCCCTTGTAGCTTCTTCCTCCTATTCTCTAAGAGTTCCCTCATAATCTCATCATAAGTCACAACATAACAAGAATTATCAAGTTTATTCATTTCATTGGATCCCTCATTCACAATTGGGATCGAATGAGTGTTTCCTTCAAACTCTCCTACCTCTATTACATTGACACCACCCTCATTAGGGATTATGAATTCCTTCTTGTCTATGAGGTCTTGGATGGTGTTGCGGATGGAGAAGCAATCCTCGGTGAGGTGGCCGGTGCATTGATGGTAGTCACACCATTTGTGGTGGGCATGATTGGGACGGAGCGGTTGTGGTTGCTTGTACCCTTGAAGAGGGGTGATTTGTCCCTTGGCCTTTAGAGCTTCATAGGCCTCGGTGATGGTCATGCCATTGAGAGGAGTGTAGACGCGGTCGTTTTGGAACCGCTTGCCTTGTGGTGGAGGAACCTTCTTGTAATTCCCCTTGTCAGTAGTAATGGCATTAACAGAAGCCTCTTTGTTTGAACTAGAGGCGGCCTTGTATCGGTAAGTAGGAGTGGCCTTTTTAATCTCCTTGAGAAAGTCATCCATGCGTACCCCCGCCTCATACATTTGGGAGAAGTCGGAATAGCAAGCCCCACTTAGGTGGGTGCGGAGATCAATCTTGAGATACTTGAGAAAGATGTCCATTTGATCTTTTGTGTTTGGTCTCTCAACAATTTCAGAGATCTTGTCATTCCATCTCCTTGTGAAGTCAATGAAGGATTCGTTGTCTCTTTGAATGGTGTTCTCGAGCTCTTTCCTTGTGGGCCGGTGAGTAGTGTTGCCTTGATATTGATTTTTGAAGGCAAGCATAGCGGCATCCCAATCAAGACGGACAGTGAGCGGGAGAGTTGCATACCAATCCTTTTCCGCCCCCTCGAGAGTGAGAGGAAAGCATTGAGCTATAACTTTTGGGGAGACCTTCTTCGGAACCATAGCCCAAATGTAAGTCTCGACGTGGGCCATCGGGCATGAGTTGCCCTTAAACTTGCTAATGTCGGGCATCTTGAATTTGTCGGGGTGAGCGGCCATCGTGCTCATGAGGATGGATGACTGATAAAGGCTTGTGTTGGAGCCTTTTCCCATGTTGAGGCCGTCGAATTTCTGATCAATGTAGGCCATGATGGAATCGACCATTTTGGGGTCATTGTTGTCGGTGCTTGGTTTCCCCACTTTTTTGGTACGGGCACTGACATACGGGCTTTCAAACAAACCCTCGGTCTACTCGGATTCCTCATTGTCATTAACCCCCTTGTTCTTGGAGAGCTTGAGGAGCTTGGCCTTTAGTTGGTCAACCTCGGCCTCGTGGGCCTCCCTTTGACTGTCAACATGAGCTTGCCACAAGGCTTCTTTGGTTTGAGCCTCTTGGTTAAGGGTAGAGACTTGTTATTGGAGCGTTTGAACCATGGCGGAAAGCTGTTCGAGAGTCATGGCGTTGTTGGTGCTGGAGTCCCCGGCCATTGATGATGTAGAAGCTGTTGGAGTGATCGGTTCACGGACAAGCCTGTTGGATGAATCTCTGTAGATGCTGAGAGTACCAATCAGACCTATAATTGGAGAAGTAGCCCTTGTCAGTCTCCGTTCACACTTTCGGTCCATGAAGAGGTTGAGAACACACAGTTGGGCACACGACTCGAACCACATAAGAAAAAAGACTTTTTTTTTTTTAATAAGTCGGAGGGAATGGGTCCCTTTTGGGGTTTCTAAAAAGATAATGGAATCGTCACACTAGTATATAGACCATCTCACGGTCCCATATACTCATCGGATTCCATCGCGTTTGTGAATCCTACATTTGTCGGGATTAAACTAAATTAATGTAGTAAAGCATAAATGCGGGGACGGATTTTTTATTAGCGTCTATTATGACCAATTAGGGACGGATTTTTATTTCGTCCATAACAACGAGTGGCATGTATGATTTGAAGACATTAGTTTAGGGAAATCTCGGCACATGGAAACCGACTTGAGTCACGGAGTGTTAGACCCTAACTAGAATTGTGTGGTTTGTGCTCGGCTTAAAGAGAGGCTTAAAGGTCACCCCCGGCATGTAGTCATGAACTACGCCACGGGCTGAGGTTTACCGCTTCGAAAGAGCCAAGGTCGAGTAGAGCTTGAAACTTTCTAGGACGGGCCTCGACGGGTTTGGGGTTGGACTTGTGCGACTTGATAGTGAGCAATTTATAGGAGTAATGTGCATGTAGTGTGAGGTCTATCACGTGACAATTTTTTTTTTGAAAAGAAAAGATAAAAAACACATAAGCACGTAAATTACAACTCCCGAATCACCCGTGTGATCGGTAAATAAAACACAAAATTAAACAGTCCAAAGGGTTCAATTCTGTTCTGATGCAGGCAACTGTGCCCACACCCCACTGTTCTGTTTAGTCACTGAAACCTGTTCTTGCCCTGGAAATTGGCCCAGAAGCGCGCGCCTCGGGCTAGTGTTGTGGGAAGCGCGCGCCTGGCGCATTGTATCTGGGAGGCGCCCGCTTCTGGGCTCACCTGTCAGATTATCAGAAACTTATGGACTCAGGGGATTGCCCTGGTCCTGATTGTGTGATGGAACCCCTGCAATGTTTGTTAGCACGAAATAATATGAAGAATAGGAAGAACACATGGAAGGCGGGCGATTCTGGAATTTGACGCGGGACGCGCGCGCTTTGGACCATGAAGGCCCGAGGCGCGCGCTTCCCATGTCAATTTCCAGAATGCCCAGAAAAGTGAATTATGAACAGAAACACAAGTTTAACCCTCAACCAGTCCCCAGCGGAGTCGCCACTGTGGATACCCCGGGGCGGGGCCACGGCTTGGCTAGAGCGCGTGGATTACCCTAGGATGTCTAATCCTGTTTTAGAGTCGCCACCCACGTTTTTGAGCAACGTAAGAAAACCTAATGTTTATGAGCCTAAGTTTGATTTACGAAAACAGAGATTCTTTGGGATGAGGGGTTCGGGGGTTAGGTTACGAAATGGGAAGTACTTAAACACCCATTTCGCCCGAGCAACGTCGGTCTTGTTTGTTCATAATTCACTTTTAAAGATAAATGCGTTCTTCCTATTAAAATGATGATAAAAAGGGGTTTTAGAGTTAAAATGTAGGGAGATGACTCCTAGGCCAATTCAATGTAATGAAAGGACCGTTGGTGTCATGTCCCAAATGGTTTTGTGTGATTGCACATTTGATTGAAAAAGAAGAAGAAGGAGAAAAAGAGAAATGCTTAAGACATTTACCTATAATATCCTTCAAAAGGGAACCTCTCGTAAAGCCTTGAAGAAGAGGTTGAACACTTTGAAGAAATCCCAAGAAAGAGTCTAGGAAAGAAGTGAGTAAAAGGTCTAAAAGTAATGATTTTTCAAGGGTCCTTCCTCTAATGATGGATTGGAGGGGTTTTTATAGTTAAAAAAAAAGACTGTTTTTGGAGCCAAACGGAGTCTCCAAGAAATTTTTCCCGGGCGAAATCATGTATAATGAGCAAGGGGGAGATTCTTGGGCAGAATCTGTAACTGACACGCCCCAGAAGCGCGCGCATCCCACCTAGGCGGCGGAAGACGCGCGCATCTGGCCTCAAGGGGGGGAGGCGCGCGACTCTGAGAAGCAATTTTTGACAGAATGGACTAGAAAGTTAGAAATGTTATTCAGTTTAGTCCCGGGACTTAACGGAGTCCGTCTGGAACTTAACCAAAGTAACATAAACTAACAGAAAACACTTAAAAGAGGGAGAAACACAAAATCAAGTGTGCAATCGGGGTGAGCGGTCCAAGGCGGGGTGTCTACAGAAGTATGTGATGCATTTCTGAAAGGAAGGACCCAAGGAAAATGTTGAAGTGTTGATTAACACACAAGAAGAGAGATTTGACCTTTGAGCTTGTAGCTGCTAGTGATGATTTATTGCCAGATATACTTGTTGTGATTTTTATTATGGAGTTGTTACTCCTTCGCTTTTTTCCTTTTATTGTCAACAATTTTTTATCTTAAAAAGAAAATCTACCATGAAATAATGGTCGCCAGATAAAACACGTGTACGTTATTGTTTTCTTAGAATATACTCCCCCGTCCCAAAATGATCTTCACATTTGACTATTCAAACTTTTTAAGAATGCGAACACTTGCTTCACTAGCAATGTGTTGCCTATGCACTTCTAAGTCTAGATTATAGAAATAGGAGGAACTTTTTGGGACAATGAGAAATGGCAAATGGGAAGATCATTTTGGGACGGAGGGAGTACTATTTACCATTCGTTGCAATTTAGTATTTCACTTTGCACTGGCAATCTTGGCATGATACGGGCCTAGCCCAAAGTAAAACACTAAAGTTCACTGTAACACCCCGAATTTTCTTATAATATCTGAGCATTTAATGGCATTAAATATCAATAAATAACAATAATAAATACTTCAATCTAGGGTTCACCACGGCCCCTTATGTAACCATAAATTCAAAACAATAGCGGAAGCGTAACTTTAACTTGTCTTGGTAAGTAACAACCCTAACCATCAATGTACTTCATCTTACATCAAATAAATAAACGTACTTAAACTACTAAATACTGAATCTTCAATCCACCGTCTTTCTACGGCTGCTTTCCTTGTCTTGTCCTTCTACTTAAATCCTGAAAACAAAATTTATAGAGAAGGGATGAGCGAACGAATGCTCAGTAAGTTCATACGTGGCCTCTCCGGTTACTAAGGAGAGACGACCAGAACGAATACTATGAATAACTTTACAAAGATAGGTTCAGTTACTTTTGGATTCAAGGCTGCAGAACAATACAGTCTTATTACTTTTAAGATTTTACTTTCAAAGGATTATGGCACTACAATCCAATGGGATTTATTCAAGTTTCCGTCAATTCCTTTGTAGCGACCCCAAAACCCGTTTCTATTTATTTTATATTTTTGGGGATTTTTATTTGACTTATATGTGCATTTTATGTGTTGCATCATATTTTATGATTTGCATATCATACTTGGTTATTTGTGTTATTTACTTAGTTAGTAAAAATAATGATTAAAGGAGTTAAATGATTAAGTTGAAACTTTAGGGTCCTAGTTGAAAATGTAAGTTTAGGGGCTAAAGTGTTAACTTTAGAAGTTGGGTGACCAATTTGTAAAAATGGGGTAAAAATCTTTATAAGAAATTTTCTTTCTTTCCCTTCTCTGTGTATGTATGTTCTGCAACTTTCTACGTTTCCTTAGGTCAAGAGAGAAAAAGGTAAATTCGACCCATTTTGATTTAATTCTTTTTATTTACTTACCCGTTTTAAAAACTAATTATATAAAAATGATCAGGGCGTCGAGTAGGTCATTTCTAGCCGAACAAAACTTATTTCAGCGATACTTTTTCCGGAACTAGGTAAGTTACTAATTCCCCTTTAAATGTTAAAATAGTCATATATGCTATATATGATACTCCTACTTGTTAATTTTGTGTTTTGTGTAATATTTGCTATACTTGTAATTTTGGGACAAAAGGAGTATATGAATTTGGTTGTAGTTGAGTATGGGAAATGGTTTAGAAGCATGTTGTAGTCTAATGGAAGTTGTTAATGAGAGTTGCTAATGTTGTGTATTAAATTGTGCAGTATATGTTATGCTTGTGAAACAAAAGGAGTAAACTTTGGTTAAGTTTTTAGGCCTGCCGGGTGATGTGGGCGGCCGCCCAAAAATGGGTGTGCGGCCGCACATCTATCTGAAGGTTTTTGTTCTTGGGACAGAGCATTTTGGGCGGCCGCACAGCCCTGTTTGGGCGACCGCCCAGTTGTCTGGAGAAAGTTTAGAGAGTTCAAACTAAGGGGTGTAGAGGTCAATCTTGATCTAGTTTTTGGGTAGTGTCCTAAAGTACTTAAATGATTGTTGTGGATTACTAAAGTGGTAGAATTGGTTCCTTTGTGAACCCAAGTGTTGTGGAATGTTAGTAATGGATTAAATGTCCTTTTTATGGACTCTTTATACGGATTCTTTGTGTGCATCTTGTGATGTATTTGGCTTAGTTCCTTCTTGGATTAAATGCCCCGGGTTTTGTTTAGCAAGTATTTATTACTGTGCTTCTTGTTAAAAGTCCAGCTGGTCTTGTTGTGGAGTCAGCCAATGGAAGAATTATAGTGGTACAGGTAACTCCACTATAAGGTTTTCCATTGGAGCTTGTGAGTCAGGCGGTGGAAGAATTATAGTGGCACACAAGCCAAGTTCACTATAAGATGTCCACTGTGCCTTCTAGTTTCCCCAGTCCAGATTGGCCTTGGATGGGATGAATTGCTCCCTTTGGTGAGTATTTGGGTTATGACTTTGTGTCATATTTCCCTCTCTGGTTACTTGGTTCTATGGGTTATGAGTTGGTTTTCGGGATCCCGACGGCTTCAGCTATTTATGCTGCTCAGATGGTTTTCTCTGATGGGTTTCTCAGTTGGTATTCTCATCAGTTATGGTTATTGGTTAAACCTTGGCTTTGGTATCCACCGGAGTGTGGGCAATGTGATATATAACTTGATGTTATGTGCTATATGCTATATGTTTACTTGTTGATATTGTTTCCTTATGATCATCATATCAGCATGTAACGTAGTTGCATTTTAGTAGCTTACTGAAATTTATTCTCACCCTTATTTGTTTACTGTTTTAGATAAAGGCGGGTCCAGGGGATAGGACACTCGGCACGGGAGGACGTTGGTTTGGTTGGTAAGAGTTGGGACTTGTTTTGTTGAAGGTTACATTATGTAAATGTAAACCCTTTGGGGTAGAGTACCCGTACTTTCTTATGATTCCATCTATTTTGGTAAAGGTTGATGTATGTATATTTGTTTAAAAGTTTATAAGCCTTTGGGCTAAGGATTTCCGCTGTGAAAGTATTTGTTTAAAAGTTTGTTTCAAGTTAAGTGAAGTCTTTGAACTTCAAGTGTGTTTTGTTTAACTTTCTAAAAGTATATTTTGAAAAAATTTTCTAAAAAGGTTTTATAACGTCTTCCGTTCGTGTCCCGAGCGTGGGGCCAAGTAGGACCACGGGTCTGGGGCGCGACAGTTGGTATCAGAGCCTGGTTGTAGATTGTCTAGAATGACTAAATGACCTAGGAGGGTAGTAGAGTATAGAGTGAGTAACGTTGAGTGTTTGAAGCAGGTATTCATTAAAAATGGGTGAAACTGACGGAGATCAGGCCGGCTCTTCGGGGCAAGGGGATGCCAGAGAAGAGGCTCGAATTATGTTTCAGGGAATGTTTGAAGCAGCGATGAAAACTTTAAGTGATCAGAGGCAAGAAAGGGAACAGGTACCACCAAGATATGGCCTAGAACAGTTTCTGAAAATGAAGCCTATGGAATATGATGGAGAGCCCGATGTATCTAAGACTGAAAGGTGGATTGAATCGATGGAAAAGATCTTTGATGCTTTGAGATGTTCGGAGGAAGATCAAGTCAGGTTTGCTACCTATAAACTGAATGGAGCGGCTGAGCATTGGTGGAAAGCTTTGAAAACAAAATGGGATGAGACTCATGTACCTTATACTTGGGAGAATTTTCTGGGGAGGTTTAAAGAACACTTCATTCCTCGAGTAGATCAAGACAGGAAGGAGATGGAATTTCTTAACTTGGAGCAAGGTTCTATGTCAATTGCTCAATATTCAGCTAAATTTTCAGAGTTGTCCAGGTATTGTACTCACCTAGTGGCAACTGAGGAGAGGAAGGCTACGAGGTTTGTGAAAGGTTTGAAAACTGTGATTAGAACTCAGCTAGTATCCCATAAGTTGCAGGATTTTCAGGATGCAGTGGATCGAGCTTACCAGGTGGAACATGACATTGAGGAACATAAAAGGAAAATGGAATTGTTAGGCGCTGGGAAGCAGGTTAGGCAACCACAACGTGGTGATAATCGAGGAAATCAAGGTGGATCTTCGCAATTTAAAGGGTCTTCTCAAAGACAGTCAGGTAATAGAAATCAAAGTAACACTTCAGGGAGTCAAAGTAGAGGAGTTTGTAATTTTTGTCAGAAAGAAGGACATTCAGAAGAGAGATGTTGGAAGAAACAGGGCAAGTGTTTGAACTGTGGTCAGTTAGGACATTTTCAGAGGGATTGCCCTAAGTATAGGATGCAAGCATCGGGAAGTGTGGTTGGGTCCTCTCAGGGTCAGAAGAGGGATTCCTCAGGCAAGCCTAAGGTTCAGGGTCATGTTTTTGCTATTTCTCAGCAGCAGGCTTCGGAGTCCTCTAATGTGATAGGAGGTATTATTTCTGTGTCTAGTTTGAGGGCACGTACACTTATAGACCCTGGCTCATCGCATTCTTATGTGTCTTTGCATTTTGCTTCTCGATTGCATAAGTCTTCTGAATCTCTACCTTATGTGTTAGAGGTGTCAACTCCTATAGGGGAGTGTTTGGTGACCAATGAGGTGTTGCATTCTTGTGATGTGCATATACGTGAGCATGTTTTACCTGCTGATTTAGTTATCTTACCATTACAAGATTTTGATGTTATCTTGGGTATGGATTGGTTGGGTAAATATCATGCGTCTGTTGATTGTGCTAATAAAGTGGTCACATTTTCTATCCCAAATGTTCCTAAATTTTCTTTTGAAACAGTTCCCTGGGGTAGAGAGATTCGAATTATTTCTTATATGAAGGCTAGAAAGTTGTTGAACCGTGGTTGTGCGGGGTATTTGGCTAGTGTTTTGGATACTACAAAAAGGGTTCCTGATATTGGGGATGTGCCTATTGTTAAAGAATTTTCAGATGTATTTTCTTCTGAGTATGCTATGCCTCCTGACCGGGAAATAGAGTTCTGTATTGACTTACTTCCAGGTACGGCTCCTATATCTGAGGCACCTTACAGAATGGCCCCAGCTGAATTGAAAGAGTTGAAGGTTCAGTTGCAAGAGTTACTTGATCGAGGATTCATTTGTCCTAGTGTATCCCCGTGGGGAGCTCCAGTATTGTTTGTTAAAAAGAAAGATAGGTCCTTGAGGCTGTGTATTGACTACAGAAAGCTGAATCAGGTAACTATAAAGAATAAATATCCGCTTCCTCATATTGATGATTTATTTGATCAACTTCAGGGGTCAGTTGTCTTTTCAAAACTTGATTTGAGGAGTGGGTACCATCAGTTGAAAATCCGTTCTGAAGACATTTCTAAAACTGCTTTTCGTAGTAGATATGGCCATTATGAGTTTCTTGTTATGCCTTTCGGGTTGACTAATGCTCCGGCTGTTTTTATGGATATGATGAACAGAGTCTTTAAACCTTATCTTGATACCTTCGTGGTTGTATTTATTGATGATATTCTGGTTTATTCCAAGTCCCGGGAGGAGCATGAACAGCATTTGCGAATGGTTTTATCTATTCTTCGTGAGAAGCAGTTGTTTGCTAAATTCAGTAAATGTGCTTGTTGGCTCAATGAAGTATCTTTTCTTGGGCATGTGATCTCCAATAAAGGTATAGCAGTTGATCCATCCAAAGTTGAGGCTATTGTGAATTGGAGGAAGCCAGAATCAGTTACAGAAATTCGAAGTTTCTTGGGGTTAGCTGGGTACTACAGAAGGTTCATTGAGGGGTTTTCTAAGATTGCAACTCCCTTGACTCAGTTGACTCGAAAGAATATTCCTTATGTGTGGGATGAAAAGTGTCAAGCTAGTTTTGAAGAGTTGAAGAAGAGATTGACTACAGCTCCTATTCTCGCCCTACCTAATGGTAATGATGATTTGGTAATCTATAGTGATGCTTCTAAAGAAGGCCTCGGGTGTGTATTAATGCAGAATGGAAGGGTGATTGCATATGCTTCGAGGAAGTTGACTCCGAGTGAGCAGAATTATCCTACTCATGACATGGAGCTTGCAGCTATTGTCTTTGCATTACACAAGTGGAAACATTATCTTTACGGAGCAAAGTTTGAGATTTTCACAGATCATCAGAGTTTGAAGTATCTTTTCTCCCAGAAAGAGTTGAATAATAGACAACGAAGATGGATGGAGCTGTTGAAGGATTATGATTGTACAATTTCCTATCATCCGGGCAAGGCAAATGTGGTAGCTGATGCTATTAGCCGGAAGTCTTATGTAGCTTCATTAATGGTACGGGAATGGAAGATGTTAGAGGATGCTCGAGATTGGAGTCCTTATGAATCAAAGCATGGAGCTATTTTTGCGAACGTTCGAGTATTTCCAACTTTAGTTCAACAAATAAAGGAAGCTCAGAAGGATGACCCGGAATTGGTAAAGATTATGGATAAAATCAAAGAAGGTAAATTTGAGGATTTCTCACTCAGTCCTGAAGGGGTATTGACTTTCAGGGGTCGGTTGTGTGTACCTAATGTTGATGGGATTAAACGCCAAGTTCTTGATGAAGGCCATAAATCAAGGTATACTATTCCTCCCGGGAGTACTAAAATGTATCAGAATTTGAAGCAACACTTTTGGTGGAATAATATGAAGAGAGAGATAGCGGATTATGTATCCAAGTGCTTAACATGTCAACAAGTCAAAGCTGAACATCAAAGGCCTGCAGGATTGCTTCAACCATTAGAGATTCCGGAATGGAAGTGGGAACATGTTACCATGGATTTTGTGACAGGGTTACCTCGTACTCGAAGAAGGTTTGATGCAGTTTGGGTGATTGTTGATAGATTGACAAAGTCTTCTCATTTTCTACCTATTGAGATTGGTTATTCTATGGAAAAGCTTGCAACTTTGTACATTAATGAGATCGTGAGATTACATGGAGTTCCAGTGAGCATTGTATCTGATCGTGACCCTAGATTCACATCTCGGTTTTGGCAAGCGTTTCAGAAGGCTTTGGGTTCAGAGTTGAGATTTAGTACAGCTTTTCATCCTCAAACAGATGGCCAGTCCGAGAGAACTATCCAGATTCTTGAGGATATGTTGAGGGCTTGCTCAGTTGATTTTTCAGATTCGTGGGATATTCATTTGCCTCTTGTAGAGTTTGCTTATAATAACAGTTTTCAGTCCAGTATTGGGATGGCTCCTTATGAAGCCTTGTATGGAAGGAAATGTCGGTCTCCTATCTGTTGGGATGAAGTGGGAGAAGCCAAGATTTGGGGTGTTCAGATGGTTAATGATTCAGTTGAGAAGGTTAAATTTATTCGAGATCGTTTGAGTACTGCCCAGAGTAGACAGAAAAGCTACGCTGATCATCGGAGGCGAGACCTTGAGTTCGAAAAAGGTGACTTTGTGTTTTTGAAGGTTTCCCCTAAGGTTGGTATTCGAAGATATGGGAAGAAAGGCAAGCTTGCTCCGAGGTATATTGGTCCATTTGAGATTCTCGGAAGAGTGGGGGATCGAGCTTATCGTCTTGCATTACCTCCTTCTCTTGATAAGATCCATAATGTGTTTCATGTTTCTATGCTTCGGAAGTATGTGTATGATTCTTCTCATGTTTTATCTGAGATACCCGAGGATATTGAGCCGAGTATGTCTTATGAGGAACATCCGGTCCAAGTCATTGATTCGAAGGTGCAAGAATTGAGAAACAAAAGTATCCCTCTTGTTCGAGTTGTGTGGAGGAATCACAATGTGGAAGAATCGACTTGGGAACTTCGGGAGGAGATCGAGAGGAAGTACCCTTGGTTGTTTGAGGGCCTCGGTAAGTAACCCTAAAATTCGGGACGAATTTTTTTTAGGGGGAGTGATTGTAGCGACCCCAAAACCCGTTTCTATTTATTTTATATTTTTGGGGATTTTTATTTGACTTATATGTGCATTTTATGTGTTGCATCATATTTTATGATTTGCATATCATACTTGGTTATTTGTGTTATTTACTTAGTTAGTAAAAATAATGATTAAAGGAGTTAAATGATTAAGTTGAAACTTTAGGGTCCTAGTTGAAAATGTAAGTTTAGGGGCTAAAGTGTTAACTTTAGAAGTTGGGTGACCAATTTGTAAAAATGGGGTAAAAATCTTTATAAGAAATTTTCTTTCTTTCCCTTCTCTGTGTATGTATGTTCTGCAACTTTCTACGTTTCCTTAGGTCAAGAGAGAAAAAGGTAAATTCGACCCATTTTGATTTAATTCTTTTTATTTACTTACCCGTTTTAAAAACTAATTATATAAAAATGGTCAGGGCGTCGAGTAGGTCATTTCTAGCCGAACAAAACTTATTTCAGCGATACTTTTTCCGGAACTAGGTAAGTTACTAATTCCCCTTTAAATGTTAAAATAGTCATATATGCTATATATGATACTCCTACTTGTTAATTTTGTGTTTTGTGTAATATTTGCTATACTTGTAATTTTGGGACAAAAGGAGTATATGAATTTGGTTGTAGTTGAGTATGGGAAATGGTTTAGAAGCATATTGTAGTCTAATGGAAGTTGTTAATGAGAGTTGCTAATGTTGTGTATTAAATTGTGCAGTATATGTTATGCTTGTGAAACAAAAGGAGTAAACTTTGGTTAAGTTTTTAGGCCTGCCGGGTGATGTGGGCGGCCGCCCAAAAATGGGTGTGCGGCCGCACATCTATCTGAAGGTTTTTGTTCTTGGGACAGAGCATTTTGGGCGGCCGCACAGCCCTGTTTGGGCGACCGCCCAGTTGTCTGGAGAAAGTTTAGAGAGTTCAAACTAAGGGGTGTAGAGGTCAATCTTGATCTAGTTTTTGGGTAGTGTCCTAAAGTACTTAAATGATTGTTGTGGATTACTAAAGTGGTAGAATTGGTTCCTTTGTGAACCCAAGTGTTGTGGAATGTTAGTAATGGATTAAATGTCCTTTTTATGGACTCTTTATACGGATTCTTTGTGTGCATCTTGTGATGTATTTGGCTTAGTTCCTTCTTGGATTAAATGCCCCGGGTTTTGTTTAGCAAGTATTTATTACTGTGCTTCTTGTTAAAAGTCCAGCTGGTCTTGTTGTGGAGTCAGCCAATGGAAGAATTATAGTGGTACAGGTAACTCCACTATAAGGTTTTCCATTGGAGCTTGTGAGTCAGGCGGTGGAAGAATTATAGTGGCACACAAGCCAAGTTCACTATAAGATGTCCACTGTGCCTTCTAGTTTCCCCAGTCCAGATTGGCCTTGGATGGGATGAATTGCTCCCTTTGGTGAGTATTTGGGTTATGACTTTGTGTCATATTTCCCTCTCTGGTTACTTGGTTCTATGGGTTATGAGTTGGTTTTCGGGATCCCGACGGCTTCAGCTATTTATGCTGCTCAGATGGTTTTCTCTGATGGGTTTCTCAGTTGGTATTCTCATCAGTTATGGTTATTGGTTAAACCTTGGCTTTGGTATCCACCGGAGTGTGGGCAATGTGATATATAACTTGATGTTATGTGCTATATGCTATATGTTTACTTGTTGATATTGTTTCCTTATGATCATCATATCAGCATGTAACGTAGTTGCATTTTAGTAGCTTACTGAAATTTATTCTCACCCTTATTTGTTTACTGTTTTAGATAAAGGCGGGTCCAGGGGATAGGACACTCGGCATGGGAGGACGTTGGTTTGGTTGGTAAGAGTTGGGACTTGTTTTGTTGAAGGTTACATTATGTAAATGTAAACCCTTTGGGGTAGAGTACCCGTACTTTCTTATGATTCCATCTATTTTGGTAAAGGTTGATGTATGTATATTTGTTTAAAAGTTTATAAGCCTTTGGGCTAAGGATTTCCGCTGTGAAAGTATTTGTTTAAAAGTTTGTTTCAAGTTAAGTGAAGTCTTTGAACTTCAAGTGTGTTTTGTTTAACTTTCTAAAAGTATATTTTGAAAAAATTTTCTAAAAAGGTTTTATAACGTCTTCCGTTCGTGTCCCGAGCGTGGGGCCAAGTAGGACCACGGGTCTGGGGCGCGACATCCTTGGTAACGTACATTATAACCTCAATGCCAAAGGTACAATTTGTACACCTAGCTTCATCAGCCAATAGTGTGGGTCGTAACATATATGGTATCCACACACATATGCTCGGGGTCTAGAATCATCCTTGTAATCAGACAATTCCTGAGAGAAGGCATGTGATCACTCATGCAATCCCTAGTTTAAGGACGAGTCTTTTCTAACTGGACTGTCCGTCAATGTCTTTTCTAACTGGACATTGGATGCCTTAACGAGTAAGTGGTTAACTTACAAGTTAAAATTGAGAACATACCATGGTACAAGTATGTGATACAAGTTTCAAACTTCGATACTTAGTAGATCGATGGGGACATCACTAAGTATAGATTCTTTCAAGGAACGTTCAATAACGCAGAGTTCATTCAAATACTATCATGCCATACTGATAGTTAACTTTAGAAAGAAATACCGAATTCCAATAAACAGGAGTTCAAATACTGTAAGGAACGTAATCCCTTACCTGAATTGCTTTTCCTCGCAATCTCCTCTCTGTGAAAATCTACAAGGCACGGAGTAATTTACTTTAGTACTCTCTACATTGTTAACTATTTTTACTTAGTTAACTGAGAGATGCGTTTTAACTTCTTTACTTCGTTACTTCTTTCTTTACGTTTAAGTTTCTGACTTTGATTTACTAGTCAGTCCTTTAACTTGATATAATTGCAATTAAGTCCTCTAACTTTGGGTTAATTACAATTTGGTCCCTCCATTTTGGGTTAATTGCAAATTGGTCCTTCAACTTTAGTTCAATTACAATTTAGTCCTTCCACTTTGGATTAATTGCAATTTAGTCCTTCAACTTTAGTTCGATTGTAAATTGGTCCTTCACTTTGGATTAATTACAATTCAGTCCTTCGACTTTCCTTTAATTACAGAAGTTCCTTGGACTTTGGTTTCGTTCATAAGGTCCCCTAAGTTTCTCTTTTTACTCACTTAGACCCCTCTATCTTCCAGGTTTCCCTTTTTCTTTCTTCTAACTTTAATTCTTTTCAGTTTAGTCCTTTTCTGTTAGGAAACTAACTGAAATTTCTAATCTTTTTCTTTCTCGTTAACTTTTTAACTTTCAAGGTCTTCCAAGTACTATTCTATTTTCTCAAGTTAATTTTTTCTAACTTGTCAACAATCCTTTTAACGATTTTTGTTTTCTTTCCATTAGAAACTTAACGGAAACACTAACTTTCCGTCCCAATTCTTAACATCTTCAATCAAGAATCAACACCCATAATTCCTCATCATGGCCGAAACATGCATGATCTAAAATCCATTGATTTGATCAATTTTCTAGTTCTTTAAATTTTTCTAAATTCCCAAACATCAATATTATTTACAATACACTTAACGAGGATCAATTAAATCAACAAAAATCAATTTTCCATGGCTTAGGGCCATTCGGCCGAATCATGTTCTTGGGGAAATCCATATTTTTTCTTCTTTTGATAAACCCAATTCAACCTCCATGATTTATATGTTCAATTCCCAAGCATTGCATAATATAAATCAATTCAATTCAAGATTATAAAATCAATCTTAAAATAAACTAGTATCAAGATTACTATAATTTTTTCATAGCATTTAGATCAACTTCATTAACCCTTTAAAATTTATCATTAATCACTAGCATGCAAAACCCTAATATTTATATTCTCAATTCATGCATAACTTATGATTTACTAATCCAAATTCAACGAAACAAATTTTGGAGAGTAGGATTTAGCGTTACCTTGAGAATGATCGGATTGTATCTCCAAAACAATGGCCGGAAAATTTCTTCTCCCTCCTCCTAGTGCTCGGCCGGCGGCTATAGGTAGAACTAGGGTTTTGTTTTCCCTTTTTTTTTTTGAGTTTTATGATAATAAGA
The DNA here is from genome assembly GCA_026119855.1 of Campanula takesimana. Classification (NCBI taxonomy): domain Eukaryota; kingdom Viridiplantae; phylum Streptophyta; class Magnoliopsida; order Asterales; family Campanulaceae; genus Campanula; species Campanula takesimana. Next base: position 1,290,870 of record JAOWBW010000370.1, read on the forward strand.
ATTCCTAATTTGACTAACACATTAATTTATACTTGGATTGATTGATTCTTAATTGGGTTGGGTTTACTCATACAATTTCGGGCCAATCCAAATTCCTTGGGCCCACTTCTTTCAATAACTCTATAACTCTATAACTCTAATTATTGATTAATTAACTTTGTAAAACCGAAAATAAAATAAATAGAAAAAAAAAAAAAAATAACCGGTTATTACATTCTTACCCCCTTAAAAGAAGTTTGTCCTCAAACTTTGACAATGCTTAATCCGCGAAGATGTCCGGGTACAATTCGCGCATTTCACTTTCTTGTTCCCATTTCGCTTCTCTTTCTGAGTGATTGCTCCATTGCACTTTTACATAGGGAACCGTACGCTTTCTTATGACCTCGTCTTTTCTGTCGACGATCTTGATTGGTCGCTCATCGTACGTCAAATCTGCCCGAACTCTTAACTGCTTGTATTCTATCACATGACTCGGATCATGAATATATTTCCTTAGCATGGAGACATGGAACACATTATGCACTCCAGCTAATACCGGCGGTAACGCCAATCGATAAGCCACTTCCCCGATCTTATCAAGAATTTCTAATGGTCCCACATATCGTGGACTTAACTTTCCCTTAATCCCAAAACGCATAACTCCCTTCGTAGGCGATATCTTTAGGAATACTCGATCCCCTGGCTGAAATTCCAGTTCTCGCCTTCTATTGTCTGCGTAAGATTACTGCCTACTTTGCGCAGTCTGTAGCCACTTACGAATCTGTTGTACCTTATCTGCCGTGACTTGTACAAGTTCCGATCCACTTAATCTCCTCTCGCCGACTTCGTTCCAATATGCCGGTGATCTACACTTCCTCCCATACAATGCTTCATATGGTGCCATCCCAATACTGGCATGAAAGCTATTGTTGTATGCGAATTCCACTAACGGTAAATGTTCGTCCCATGCATTTGGCCAATCTAACGAAGTAGCCCTCAGCATGTCTTCCAGTGTCTGGATAATCCTTTCCGATTAGGGCTTCTCTCACCTCGTTTACCTCTTATGCCTCTTTAATCCTGCCCAACAGTGCAGGCTGTAACGTCAATCTAGCCAAATATCCATTTACTTCACCACTAAGTTCACCTCCTTGACATCATTCCACATACTTACCCCCTTAGAGATCAACGTCGCCAACATTCCGTGATTCTTTCTACTTAAGGCATCTGCCACCTTGTTAGCTTTCCCAGGATGGTACAATATTTCACAGTCGTAATCCTTGAGAAGTTCTAACCACCTCCGTTGTCTCATATTCAATTCCTTCTGCGTGAAGATATACTTAAGGCTCTTGTGGTCCGTAAAAATCTGGCATTTCACGCCATACAGATAATGTCTCCAAATTTTCAATGCAAACACTACTGCTGCTAATTCCAGATCATGGGTCGGGTAATTCCTTTCATGCACTTTCAACTGCCTAGATGCATAAGCTATCACCTTCTCATTTTGCATCAGTACACAGCCTAGTCCTTTCAACGACGCATCACTGTAGACAACAAAACCTTCCGTCCCTATCGGTAGTGTTAATACTGGTGCGGATACCAGTCTATTCTTTAATTCTTGAAAACTTCGTTCACATTCTTCTGACCGAACAAACTTAGCTGCCTTCTGCGTCAGCTTCGTCAATGGTCCAGATAACTTCGAAAATCCCTCTACGAACCTTCTATAGTAACCAGCTAAACCCAAGAAACTTCTTATTTCGGTTACTGTAGTCAGTCTTTCCCAATCCATTATTGCCTCTACCTTCGTTGGGTCTACAGAAATTCCTTCTTTCGACACTACGTGCCCCAAAAATGCTACTTTCTCCAACTAGAATTCCCATTTCTTAAATTTCGCATACAATTTCTGTCTCCTCAAAATCTGCAGTACTAACCTTAATGCTCTTCATGTTCTTCCTTGGTCCTCGAATACACCAAGATATCATCAATGAATACAATCACACACTTATCCAGAACTTCGGAAATATCCTATTCTTAAGTTCCATAAACGCTGCCGGCGCGTTAATCAACCCACACGGCATCACTACAACTCATAATGACTATACCTTGTTCTAAAGGCTGTCTTAGTTATATCATCCTTCTTCACTCTTAGTTGATGATAACCAGACCTCAAGTCTATCTTCAAGGAATAACACGCTCCACGAAGTTGGTCAAACAAATCATCTATTCTGGGCAACGGGTATTTGTCCCTTACCGTCACACGGTTCAATTCACGATAGTCGATACATAACCTCATCGACGCATCCTTCTTCTTCACAAATAATACCGGTGCACCCCATGGTGATACACTCGTTCTAATCAAGCTCTTATCCAACAACTCTTACAGTTGCTCCTTTTTATTCTCCAATTCTGACGGAGCCATTCTATACGGCGCCTTCGATATTGGTGACGTCTCAGGTACCAAATCGATAGAAAATTTTACTTCTCCTTATGAAGGTATTCCCGGTAAATCCTCAGGAAACACGTCCTTGAAATATCTAATCACATAAAGTGATTCTACGGCTACTTCCTTCTTGCTCGTATCACCAATGTACGCCAAGAATCCTTCTCATCCTTTCTTTAAAAGCTTACGAGCCTTCATTACCGATATAAGGTTCGATCGGGTTCTAGGTTTCGTTCCTTAAGAACATCACTCTTCTCTAGATTGTAATCTAAAGTGGACTTCTTTCTTTAAAACAATCCACATGGGCATGGTATGGAGTCAACTATAGTCCATTCCCAAGATTACATCAAATTCTTCGATGTCCTAAACTAATGAGATCAACCTCATGTTCTTCCTCGTCCATTTTCAAAGGACGCTTCCTAGACATAGACGTAATAGGGATCGATTCTCTAGTTTGAATACCCATAACTAAAGAATTCTCTAACGCCTCATGAATTAAATACATATTCTTAGCCAAGCAATCATTTGGCACTTCTTATCAGAACCTTGCCCTTTGACGTCGTTCTTATTACCATCATTTCTATTGCCGTAGCCTTTATTCTGGTACTTACTTGTACTACCTTCCTTTTCGCGATCGTCAGTAGCCTTCCGCTTATTATTATTCCCATCCTTTAGATTCCGTCGACTCTTTCTCAGTTGACTCTTCTTCTCTTCTCGCTTACCGCGATAACTATTCTGATTCTTTCTCTACTATCCTTGCCCTATCCAACACTTGGTCATAGGTTGGTAGAATTAATGGAGTAATTCTGTATTTGATTCGGTTGCTCCAACCAGCTTCAAATTTTCGAGCCTTTTGCGCTTCATCATCGAAGAGTGTTAGGGTAAATTCTAGAAATTCGATGAATCTAGTACCATAATCGTTCACCGTCATACTTTCTTGAGTTAGCATCATAACTTAGCCTCTCTGGCGTTTCGAACACTTGCCGGATAATATGGTACTATCATTAGTTATCATGAATACGAGACTTTTTCACGTACTCTCATACTATAGCTCGTCTCTACATACTAACATTCAATTTATAGGTCATTCACTAAACCACTGGTCGTTTCAACCGACCATCACTATCTTCATTAGTCAACTTTACCAGACGTATGGGTCGCTTCATTAGACCATTTCTATTTTCATAGGTCATTTCAATAGACCAAAATCACTTTCATTGGTCGTTTCAATAAACCATTCTCACTTGTTCCAGGTTAACTCGCACATTTAACACTATTACTCACGTCAACCCAAGCATTTTATTATGCCTAATACTTACACATAAATATGCCGTCCCCAAAAGACGTAACTTTTACAAAAGATCGGTCTACTAGATTTCTTGGTCATTCCAATAGACCAGTTCTACTTAGGGAAGTCATTTCACTAGAATTTACTTATTAATCATAGGTCGATTCACTAGACCTACTCTCATTCACACTTGGTCGTTTCACTAAGCCTATTACTCTTATACTTAACCGTTTCAATAGGTTATTTTATTCTTGTTTCGATCGCTTCAATGGATCAAAATTAACTTTACTTGGCCGTTTCACTAAGCCAAATACTTTCTCTTGACTGTTTCAATAGGTCAATTTATTCTTTCTTACTTGACCATTTCAATAGGTCACTTTGGCCGTTTCACTAAGCCAATTACTTTCTCTTGACCGTTTCAATAGGTCAATTTATTCTTTCTTACTTGACCGTTTCAATAGGTCACTTTATTCTTGTTTCGATCATTTCGCTAGACCAAAACTAATTTCACTTGGCCGTTTCCATTGCCATTTCTATTGTTTCCACTTCTGGTATTCATCTGTAATTTTACTTTCACTTTAGAACAAATTCGTGTTCTTAGCAATATTCATCACTACACAATACGTGCAGTATGCATGGTATACTTAACTTATTCTTTTACTAACGGGTACTTGTTAGTTTTGATTCATGTTCGTAGGTCTTTTGTACTAGACCATTATTCAGATGTGGTTAGTTTACTTAACCTTTCTTCTCCGGTTCAGGAGTTTTCATACTTCATAATTTACAACCGTTTTACTTGGTTGATTATTATTTCTTTACTTCACTAGTTTTTATTACTTAACTAGCTTTAACTTATTCCAATGGTCGTCTTACTTCGTACCATGGTCACGGAGATTATTTCAATCACTCCGACGTTTTCCCTTGTCTTTTCCCGACAAGTTAACTTTTGTCTACATAACAATAGTAAATTCAAAATTTTGGGTGTTTAAATTAAATAACTAACTTTATTAAATTAAGGTGTGAGATTTAAACATCTCAAAATACACCCAAAATCCAACTTAACATAAGGAAAAATTCTAACTGCATTACCTACTAATAACAAAATAAAAGAATCTATTCTTATAACTATCTGTCATTAATTGCATCACTTCCCACAGTGTGCATGTTCTGCTGCAAGTTGGTCATATTTTTCTTGCAATTCTAACTTCTCAGCCCAAATCTGATAGCCTGAAGTCCTAAGCTCTTCCTCATAAGCTTCTTGCTCATCTATCTTCTTTTTCAGTTCATTATTTTGTTCTATCTCATCCACCAGTTGTACACTGATTCGATTCCATTCGCGGTTAGCTCTAACCACATGGCTTTCTAGGCTTTTGACCTTCTTCAGCTGTACTGCTAACTTTCCTTCCACATACATTATGTCCTCATCGCGTTCTCTGATGACATTCTGTAGACTGCCGACTCCTCGAGTCTCCTTCCTAAGCTCTCTTTTAGCTGAGCGAAGTTCCTTAGTTAGCTGCTTAATAATCTCCTCTTTAGCTTCTATTTCTTCCCTTAGAGTGGCACTGTACCTTACCGACTTCATGGGTCTCCTCGGCATGATCCTACACACACCAATAGTAAACTTAATTAGTACATAGCCCCAAGATTCCATTATAACATATTAATAGAATGTAAATAGACATACAATGAAGAGATTCCTATTTCCCAAAGTATATTCATACTTTATGTATGCTCTTAGTATTATTCCTAGAGTTAGACTTTACCACTCGGACTTCCTCAAGTAAGATCTTATTCATGTCAAGTACTAAGTTCTCCCATTAGTCCTAACTTTCAGTTTTCTCCCATAAGACCTAAAGCCATTGCTCTGATACCAACTGTAACACCCCGAATTTTCTTATAATATCTGAGCATTTAATGGCATTAAATATCAATAAATAACAATAATAAATACTTCAATCTAGGGTTCACCACGGCCCCTTATGTAACCATAAATTCAAAACAATAGCGGAAGCGTAACTTTAACTTGTCTTGGTAAGTAACAACCCTAACCATCAATGTACTTCATCTTACATCAAATAAATAAACGTACTTAAACTACTAAATACTGAATCTTCAATCCACCGTCTTTCTACGGCTGCTTTCCTTGTCTTGTCCTTCTACTTAAATCCTGAAAACAAAATTTATAGAGAAGGGATGAGCGAACGAATGCTCAGTAAGTTCATACGTGGCCTCTCCGGTTACTAAGGAGAGACGACCAGAACGAATACTATGAATAACTTTACAAAGATAGGTTCAGTTACTTTTGGATTCAAGGCTGCAGAACAATACAGTCTTATTACTTTTAAGATTTTACTTTCAAAGGATTATGGCACTACAATCCAATGGGATTTATTCAAGTTTCCGTCAATTCCTTGGTAACGTACATTATAACCTCAATGCCAAAGGTACAATTTGTACACCTAGCTTCTTCAGCCAATAGTGTGGGTCGTAACATATATGGTATCCACACACATATGCTCGGGGTCTAGAATCATCCTTGTAATCAGACAATTCCTGAGAGAAGGCATGTGATCACTCATGCAATCCCTAGTTTAAGGACGAGTCTTTTCTAACTGGACTGTCCGTCAATGTCTTTTCTAACTGGACATTGGATGCCTTAACGAGTAAGTGGTTAACTTACAAGTTAAAATTGAGAACATACCATGGTACAAGTATGTGATACAAGTTTCAAACTTCGATACTTAGTAGATCGATGGGGACATCACTAAGTATAGATTCTTTCAAGGAACGTTCAATAACGCAGAGTTCATTCAAATACTATCATGCCATACTGATAGTTAACTTTAGAAAGAAATACCGAATTCCAATAAACAGGAGTTCAAATACTGTAAGGAACGTAATCCCTTACCTGAATTGCTTTTCCTCGCAATCTCCTCTCTGTGAAAATCTACAAGGCACGGAGTAATTTACTTTAGTACTCTCTACATTGTTAACTATTTTTACTTAGTTAACTGAGAGATGCGTTTTAACTTCTTTACTTCGTTACTTCTTTCTTTACGTTTAAGTTTCTGACTTTGATTTACTAGTCAGTCCTTTAACTTGATATAATTGCAATTAAGTCCTCTAACTTTGGGTTAATTACAATTTGGTCCCTCCATTTTGGGTTAATTGCAAATTGGTCCTTCAACTTTAGTTCAATTACAATTTAGTCCTTCCACTTTGGATTAATTGCAATTTAGTCCTTCAACTTTAGTTCGATTGTAAATTGGTCCTTCACTTTGGATTAATTACAATTCAGTCCTTCGACTTTCCTTTAATTACAGAAGTTCCTTGGACTTTGGTTTCATTCATAAGGTCCCCTAAGTTTCTCTTTTTACTCACTTAGACCCCTCTATCTTCCAGGTTTCCCTTTTTCTTTCTTCTAACTTTAATTCTTTTCAGTTTAGTCCTTTTCTGTTAGGAAACTAACTGAAATTTCTAATCTTTTTCTTTCTCGTTAACTTTTTAACTTTCAAGGTCTTCCAAGTACTATTCTATTTTCTCAAGTTAATTTTTTCTAACTTGTCAACAATCCTTTTAACGATTTTTGTTTTCTTTCCATTAGAAACTTAACGGAAACACTAACTTTCCGTCCCAATTCTTAACATCTTCAATCAAGAATCAACACCCATAATTCCTCATCATGGCCGAAACATGCATGATCTAAAATCCATTGATTTGATCAATTTTCTAGTTCTTTAAATTTTTCTAAATTCCCAAACATCAATATTATTTACAATTACACTTAACGAGGATCAATTAAATCAACAAAAATCAATTTTCCATGGCTTAGGGCCATTCGGCCGAATCATGTTCTTGGGGGAAATCCATATTTTTTCTTCTTTTGATAAACCCAATTCAACCTCCATGATTTATATGTTCAATTCCCAAGCATTGCATAATATAAATCAATTCAATTCAAGATTATAAAATCAATCTTAAAATAAACTAGTATCAAGATTACTATAATTTTTTCATAGCATTTAGATCAACTTCATTAACCCTTTAAAATTTATCATTAATCACTAGCATGCAAAACCCTAATATTTATATTCTCAATTCATGCATAACTTATGATTTACTAATCCAAATTCAACGAAACAAATTTTGGAGAGTAGGATTTAGCGTTACCTTGAGAATGATCGGATTGTATCTCCAAAACAATGGCCGGAAAATTTCTTCTCCCTCCTCCTAGTGCTCGGCCGGCGGCTATAGGTAGAACTAGGGTTTTGTTTTCCCTTTTTTTTTTTGAGTTTTATGATAATAAGAATTCCTAATTTGACTAACACATTAATTTATACTTGGATTGATTGATTCTTAATTGGGTTGGGTTTACTCATACAATTTCGGGCCAATCCAAATTCCTTGGGCCCACTTCTTTCAATAACTCTATAACTCTAATTATTGATTAATTAACTTTGTAAAACCGAAAATAAAAAAAAAAAATAAAAAAAAAAAAAAAAAATTAACCTGTTATTACATTCACTATAGAAAGAAGCGTTGGTTGTATACCATGAATTTTAAAACAGTGTATACCAGGACTCGAGAGAAGAATGTAGCTTTTCCTAGTGTTACAGATATGATTTTGCAATGCAGGGGCTTGTTACGGAAAATGGAGGAAGCAGTGCTTGATGATGAACCAAAATGCCTCAGTGGATCGCATCGCAAAGCTCTTTTGAAGAGAATTTTCTAATTTGGCAATCCAGTTATTATAGTAAATATTTTAATTAGCATGTTTAACCCTAGGTGTTCTTCCTAACTGTGATACTTGAGCAACCTATGGTGTGGGTAGTAAAGCAAACTTAACCTAATGTGTAAGTATAGGCTCAAAGCAAACTGGAGACTGCCTCTATTACTAGTAGAAGATTAGCTTATGTAGTAGATTACTTGGCTAGTTGAATGAGCACTTCCGCAATTAATTACGCCCTCCGTCCCAAAATAACTTTTATTAGTTGAACCTATTTTCAGTATTTCTTTTTATGTATTATTATGTGTTTGCAGGGGAAGTTGTGCAACAGCTGAAGTATTTGGAAATCCTGTCTTAGTGGGATGTTCTCTTTTGTTTGGTTTTTCATACTACCTATGTAACGAACCGAAAACCCGCCTCTATTTTCTTAGTAATAAATATTTAATTATTTATTTATTTCTTATTTATTTATTTAAATTATTTATTTATCTAAATAATTTTGTGTGCATTTTGTGGGATAATGTTTTAGGCCTAGCATTTTAATTAATCATTTGTGCTAGTGTAGAATTATTGGGTCTTAGTTGTTAGTGGGGAAATGGGTTTAGAGTTAGAGGGGGCCTAAGTGTAACATTTTTTTTAATAATTCTGCTTACTCCCTCCATCACCTCTCTCCTCCCTCATTTCTCCCTCACTTCTCCCTCTCTCCAGCACACACTTTTCTCTCTCCCTCCTCCATTTGTGAAGGTAAGTTTTTCTCTCCCTTCTCTCTTCAATCTAACCATCTTCCTCTTGTTATTTCTCATTTCTTAAAACATGAAACTTGTTTAGATCGTCGTTAGGATTGTAGAGGGCTAAAAATATTCGAGTTCCAGCAACTTTGGGAAAATTCAAGTAAGTTGCTTTTCCCCTATTTTTATGCTAAAATGTTCATATCATGTTTATATAATGCTTAAGTTGTTATATTTGATGTTTTATTGAGTTTGGAATTTATTTGGAATTTATTTGTGTTTTTGGTTAAAAATGGTGATTGTTATGAATGTTGGAATTTAATCTTGGTTTTGGTTGATAAATGGTGTTATTTAGGTCCCCTTTTTAGTTAGATGTTGTTTGGGTACTTTGAGGATCAAGTTGGGAGTGTTGATTGTGAGAAATTTGGTTTTGGGTAATAAATGGAAGAACCCATTTGGTTCTTGCCGTTTTCCGGCGACCTGGGTGCGTGGGCGACCGCCCATGAGTGGTTCGGGCAACCGCCCATGAGATCAGTTGATCCGGAGAATTTGAGTAAAAGTGAGTGGCCGACCGCCCACTTTTGGGTTGGACGACCGCCCATGAAGTCAGTTGGTTTTGGGCTTGGGTGTGGGTTTTGGGCGACCGCCCGGACTGGCTTTGGCGACCGCCCATACCAGCTGTCCTGAGTACCTTTGTTTTCGAATTTGTTTTATGGTTCAAGCCCGATCTAGGCTCGAAGTATCACCCTAGTTGACTTAAGTTAATACCGTGGAACACTTTAGTGCTTGATATTGGTTCCTTTGTGAACAATGGTGTTATGGAATTTGATCAAGTATTGTTGGGAATGTTTGGGCATCTTATGATGTGTTCGTGATTGTTCCAATCGAATTGATTTAGGAAGCCATGGAAGAAATTGTTGTTCTTGAAGTGATTTGTGAAGATTAGGTGATGGATTGTTGGATTGGGATGATGAGTTATGTGTTGTTTGATATATTTGGAGTTAAATGGGGTCTTAATGGAGTTAGAATCGGTTTGGGTCGAGCTCCACAATGGTGGGGAGGTATAAGGGTTGTTATATCAAGATTTAGGACAAAAGGAGTGAAATTCGGGTGTATTTTGGGGTCTGGGCGACCGCCCACTTAGTTTTGGGCGACCTCCCACTAAATCAGCCTCATTTAGCTTGGCAACAGCCTTCCGGGCGACCGCCCACTCAATTCCGGGCGCCCGCCCACTTTTTCCAGAATTTAGGTTGATCTTCCGGAGGCCATAACTTCTTCGTCCGAACTCCGTTTTAGGCGTGTAAACTATCGTTTCGAAGCTCTCTTAGAGTACTACAATATGGGATAGGTTGTTCAGTTAAGTTCTAAGTTTTATACTTCGGGATTTTATTGGGTGTTTGAGGTTAAGAATTGGTTCGTTGATGAACGGATGTAAGACGTGAATTGGTGATTGGGTACCTACGATGTTGACTAGATTTAAGGTGTATTATTCTGTCTTCATATTTGGAATTCTAGGTGCAAATATGGGGAGTTAATAGTCCCAGTATATCTTTATGAGTAAATGTTTAAGGTCATTTTGGTAATAGTCATTGTGCTATTTGTGAGCGACCGTTTGAGTTGTGCTCTTTATGAGTAACTTGTGAGTATCATCTTTAGGATGTGTTTGGTATGTGCCTTATCTTGGAGTCATTATGTTTTGATGGTCAATGTAGTTGGGCTCTCTATGAGCAATCTCGTTTATCGTTGTTGGATTCTTTTATGAAAAACTTCTTGTGTTCATTGTTGTTGAACTCTTCTTGAGTAATCATTTGCATCTTTTATGGTGATTAATTGGTATGGTTCCCTACTTTGGAATCCTTAGTTGTTTACCGTGCTAGTATTTTATTACTTAGCATTTATTTGAAAGTCCAGCTGGTATTTGTGGTTGTGTCGGGCGATGTGAGATATTGTGATGGCACCGGCCAAGTCCATTATGGTGTCGACCATTGTTTTGCCCTTATTTTCCTCTTCCAGATCGGCCTTGGTTGAGACGTTTTGGAGCATGACTTTGTGGCATGGCTCCTGTCCTTTGTGGCACGTTACTTTGTTATTGGTTCCGGTACCGGGGGTATTCTCTTCAGCTTTTATGCTACTATGAAGATGGCTTGATGGGTTGATTGATTGATTGGTCGGTTCTGACCGGGGTTCTCTTCAGTTGTTATACTGCTATTGTTGATTGGTTGATCGGTTGAAGCTGCGCAGCGATTGTTCTATCAGTTTGGTGAAACATTGGCTCAGTATCCTTTGTTACATGTTTATTTTAGTCTTATGTGCTGCATGATGAGTTAGTCGTTATTTCCAACTGGTATGGGACAGTTGGCGATAGGGAGCTTTCTCATTTGTTGTTATGTGATTTACTTGTTCAGATATATCGTTGATTTGCATGATATTATGCCATGTAGATGCATTTAGTAACTTACTGAGATTTTATCTCACCCCGTTTCTTGTTTCAAATTGTTTTTCCTTAACCCCCCCCCCAGGAAAGCAAGTGGTAGCGTTGTGAGGTCCGTTGTAGCGGGAATCTTCTGAGCAGGTTGATCGCATTTGGGATAGTTGCCCTTCGGAGCCTTTACGCATATTATTGTGGGTTCGTAGTCGTTCAGTGTTTTGTGTATACGGTTGCACTTTGGGTATTTTTGTTAATAGTTGTTCTTGCTTCCGCGTTTGTTTCTAGTCTCCGAGTTATAATCTCATTGAGGTGTTGCTTGATGGTATAGATTTCATAGTTGAATTCACGAGCCCGTGTTTGGTATTTTTTATTTTGGAGATGTATATTATGTAAATTTTATGTTTATGGATTGTTGAGATTTTCGGGGCGTGACAGTTGGTATCAGAGCAATGGTTTTAGATCTTGAAGGAGAATAAGAACTCTGATATTGAATAGGGTTCAATACTTGGGTGTTATAACTTTGAGCGGTTTAGGAAACTAAGTTTTCTTGGAAGACGAGGTTAAGTGATGGTTAAAATTCCAAGTAATAAATACCTAGCAAGCGCACTAGTTACCGTAGTAGTAACGCGCGAAAGCGAGGGTTGATCCCACGAAGACTCGTTGGACAAACAAGTATATTTAGTTAGTGCAAAAAGTAACCAAGGGGGTTTTTGATTGATTTTGATTAACCTAAATTACTACTAAACAATGAAAATAAATTACTAAATTAAAGATCACTAAGCAAACAAGGATTTAATTCAAGATTACGAAGATTCACAGATTGGGGTTCACAACTATCTCCTCTCTATACTATTTTATGAAAAAGACTATTAAACTTGTTCAAGAAATCGTTCACTTATTTAAGAGTTGGGACGGTCTGGTCACCGGATTGCAACCCTATTATTATCTCTATGTGAAATATTCCGTTAAGTCAACAACACACAAAAACAATTTATTAAGTTCTTAAGAACACTTGATCTTAAATTCTCTTGATTTCCGCGAAGTCCTCAATTAAATCTAATCACAAGAATATGATTCAATATCTAAATTATTCACGCTAGTGAAACAATCTAAACCAAGATGATTTAAAGCCCAAAAATATCAAGTCATATTAATGAAATCTTCAAATTAATTAAGCTCTATTCTTATGAACAAGAACAAGATTAATATTTGATTAAGCCCAAGTTATCATAGAGATTTGATAGTTATTACTCCCAATCCATGAATAAAGAAATTAGCTAATCATCGACATAGCAATAAACACAAAAATATAATTAAAAATCATAAACCTGGATAAAAGCTTGATGATGAATAATCTCCCAAAATCTTGTTTACAACTTGAAACTTGAATAAAACCTAAAACAATGCCCCCTTCAAATAAAATACTGTAGTCTAATATTTATACCAAGAGAAAACTAGGGCCAAAAGTAGGAAAAAATAGGGTTAAAACCCGTCTGGCAAGGAAAACCCGAAAACTGTACGGAATGACCAAGCGGGCGCCTGGTTGACCCCAGGCGGGCGCCTATTTGGCCAGTAACTTTTGTCCTTTAAACCACATAACAAGCGGGCGCCTGGTTATTGAGCGGGCGGGCGCCTGGTGCACTTTTATGCCTTTATTTATTTTTTTCTTCTTTTCTTCACCTCTTTGACATGCTTGACCACGGTTGACCTTTGACTTTGACTTTGACTCGAACAATAATCAATCTTCAACAAATTACAACCTACGGACTTTGCAACCACACAAAATACACTACAAAGTGCCTTAAAACATTTCAAATCCAACAAAGTTCCATAAATCATAAAAGACCAAAAAATACATCCAATCTAAACTATATTACAACCAAAAGCTGATGAAATTAATACTAAAATGCGGAGATAATACATGTGTAAACCGCTCCATCAAATTCCCCCACGCTTAGATCATTACTCGTCCCAGAGTAATATTCCTAATCCCCACATCTAAACACCGGTCTATTAAGCGTAGCATGGAGGAAAGTGATACCTATCTCCTCTACAACTCCCATCAATCAAACCCAAAACAAAATAAAGAAAATCAACCGGAGTAAAAAGGACTCCGCTCCTTATAACTCCCCAAAAACAAATAATTCATAAAAATGGCCCTAATTGATAGCACTCCAATAATAAGGAAATAATACGCATATCCAACTAGGGCCCACTCAAAAAGCTAGGGGGATCTAAAACGTCCTACGTTTCCCCCACGCTTATCTTACACTACATCATCCCTCAAACAAAAAAATCAAAGCCATAATAAATAGCAATGACTTACCTCATAATAAACTCCATCGCCCCCTTATGACTCCAACAAGAAATACGAGTATTTTCTATCCTATTCGCCTCTAACCAACCTCCTACACCAAACATGTCCTACCCAATCACTCCAAACCGCCCTTGTGACGCCACGCCAAGCAAAAACAAAAAAATCACTCAGTTTCTCTCCTTTTGCCTAGGCGCCCTTTCGGTTTTTCACCTAGCCTCTCTTTTCTTTTCAATTTTTTTTTTTTTTTTTGGATAAAAACTATACAGCAAAACAAGTGATAGAATGTGCATCGATCAACAACCAATCCAACCAATACCACCACCCCCCAAACTAAATAGAGCATTGTCCCCAATGCTCGTCACAACTAAGCATAAAACAAACACGGGGAGTGGAAATACCTCGAGCTCCTCACTGCGGTGGCGGTCCAAAGATATCATCCCAAGCATTCCATCCATGCTGCGGCGGTGGCGGAGGTGGAACATACTCAGGTGGTGGAGGGTAGTTCAACGGTGGGTACCGCTCGCCAGGAAAATGATGTGCAATCATCCGTTGTCGGAAGTACTGATCCTCCCGAATGTTGGCATATAAAGCTTCCTCCATCCTCTGAATTCTCTGGTCATTCTCCTCTTCCCTCTGCTCTCTTTGATAGTTCGTCATAAATTGTTGTTGTTGAAACGCTCGGAACATATCATCTAATCCCTGGATTTGTCCCGACAGATAGTAATTCATTTCTCTCTGAGTCATATCTGCCGGGATATCATCCTCAACCTCCTCATCATCAGCGGCCTGACCGCCAGCAGCCTGAGCTGGAGCTGGGACCCGGGCTCTCTGCACTCTCCCACTTTCTATTGTTACTTTAGTCACAGTAGTGCCAGGAGATAACAGTCTGGGGAACCCCTCCATAGGCACCCCTGCCCTCTGTGCCATCATAGTGATCATAATGGGGAACAAATAATTCTTGTTCTCCAAATACCTCGCTCGTACCCCCATCTCACTACGCATGATGCCCCCGATATTTATCGGCATCCTCCTAATCATGGCATAGAGCAAAGGGGCCCTGTACCAATGAACCTCCTGATAGTGAGCAGAAGGCATGATCCTCTCGCAAATAAATCGATACAGTGCCTTTAGGTCCAGCCTCAACTCACTAATGTGAAACAAGTAACCATTCCGGATATTTCCCCTATCAATATTTACCCCAAACTCTGCTGCAAATAAAGCTAAGGTCTCATCCATCCTGTCCATGTTCTGAAGGTTCCTTTTCAACTGCCAATACGCACATTCCCCTTCTGCCACCGCATCCGACAACCCATAAAAATCATTAATGGCCGTCGCAGTCACATCAATATTATATCCCCGAACCCAGACATTGGGGGCCTCAGTTGTTGCATGAAAATTAGCATAGAATTCTTGCACAAGCAACTTCGACCCCATCTGGGCCGGCACGGCCAATAATCTTCTCAAATTATAGTGTTCAATGATAGCATCCAACCCACAATTGGTCAAGTTATAACCTCTCTCCACCGTTACCCCATTATTCTGTTTATTATCAAAATAATTTTGGGAGTCCCGAGATACAAAACGGGTGTTATCGAACTCCGGCTCAATTTGGGGTGGGGGAACACCACGACCACGTCCTCGACCTCTTGGTCTTGGTGGCATGATAACAACCGCAACAACCTCTAACAAATTTTAAATCAGTAAATTGCTCTTACCCGGAGGTCGCCTGAAAATCTCGCCGGAGACGGAGAAGATGATCCGAGAAGATGACCGTCAACCTTGCAACCACTTTCTTCTTCTGCAATTACCCCCAATCCTTGATCACACACTCCAATTTTTCGAAATTCTCCTTCTTTCAACCTTGACAATTTCTTGCAAAAACCTTGGTTTTAGGATGAATGGAGGCTAAATCTTTGGTACTCCTTGAAGAGGGTTATGGTGGGAGATGATTTTGAAGGTTTGTGGGTGGTGAGGGTGAGAGATTTGTAGGGAGAGAGGGAAGGATGCCGGTGAGAGGGTTTAGAGAAGGAGAGAAATTGGGGAAGAAAGGGTTTTTTATGTTATTAACCCCCCAAATCCCGATTTAACCCAGCTGATAGTTTCTCAAATCGTCAAGCAGGCGGGCGCCTGTTTCGGCAGAAACTCTATGTTTTTCGCATATTTGAACAGGCGGGCGCTCCCTTCTCACCAAGCGGGCGCTCGGTATATTTTCCAGCAATAATTTTAATTTTTTTTTTTTTTTTTTTTTTTTTTGCTGGTTTGATCGCTCCATCACTTGGTTGAATTAATTTCCTGCACATCACCACAAACAAACATCACAAGCGTAATATCCATTATGAAAAATAAAATGACTCAAAAATGAAAATCTTTTTGGAGGGTGACACTATTTACACTCCCCTATAAACCCACAAACTCAGAGAGATCCATGAAGGATGACACGGACTAAACTTTTGACCGCACTTTCGTTGCCTACGTTCTCCCTAAGACAATAAGGAGCTCAGGTCACCGTAGTTCGAACCGACCCAGAAATAAAAGACACAAAAGCAAAATTATTTTTTTTTTTTTTTTTTTTTTTTTATGAATACCACCACCCCCAAACGTAGAACATGCTATGTCCTCATGGAATTGAAGCACAACACACTCCCAATTCAAAAATGATGATAAACTGAAGGGAAAAACAAAAAGCAATAAAAATGATACCTGGTTGGGTTGCCTCCCAACAAGCGCCTTTGTTTTAAGTTTTTGGCTCGACATAATGCCACATAAATATTACGTGGCTCCCTCCGGGTCTGTCAACTCAATTACATCAATTTCATTGATGTCTTCCAAAATAGACAGCCCCTCATAATAAGGCTTCACTCGGTGTCCATTCACTTTAAATGTTGTCCCATCTTTCAGATCTCTAAGCTCTACAGCTCCATGGGGAAACACTCGAACCAATTCATAAGGACCCGTCCACCTTGAACGCAGTTTTCCTGGAAAAAGTTTGAGGCGAGAGTTAAAGAGAAGGACCTTCATACCCGGTTTGAGAAACTTGGGTTTAAGGTTTTTATCATGATATCTTTTTGTCCTCTCTTTGTATAACTTTGCACTCTCATAACTATCCTGCCTCATCTCTGCAAGCTCATCCAAGTCAAGCAGTCTTTTCTCCCCTGCTAAAGTCAACTCCATGTTTAGCTGCTTGGTTGCCCAATATGCTTTGTGCTCTAGTTCCACTGGCAGATGACACTCTTTTCCATACACAATCCGGTACGGGCTCATTCCAATGGGGGTTTTGTATGCAGTCCGATAAGCCCACAGTGCATCACACAATTTGTCAGCCCAGTCCTTCCGATTTGGACGCACCGTTTTCTCAAGCACCGCCTTGATTTGGCGATTACTCACCTCCACTTGGCCCGATGTTTGAGGGTGATAAGCCGTAGCCAACTTGTGACCCACCCCATATCTCTTTAGCACTTGATTGAACATTCTGTTTGTGAAGTGCGTCCCTTGGTCACTGATAATGACGCGCGGCACTCCATACCTGCCAAAGATATTTTCACGCACAAACTTGCAAACAATATTAGCATCATTAGTCCGGGTAGGAATTGCTTCCACCCATTTAGACACATAATCTACAGCAACAAGAATGTACAAGTAGCCTTGGGAAGGGGGAAAAGGACCCATAAAATCAATACCCCACACATCAAAAATATCAACAATTAAATTATGTTGTAGGGGCATTTCATCTCTCTTTCCTATATTGCCAGTCCTTTGGCATCTATCACACCTCACACAAAAATCATGAGCATCTTTAAATAAAGTGGGCCAATATAGACCCGCTTGCAAAACTTTTCTAGCGGTCTTTTGCCCACTAAAGTGACCCCCACATTGGAGTTCGTGGAAAAATCTCAACACACTAGCTTGCTCATGCTCCGGAATGCATCTCCTAATTATCTTGTCCGGGCAAACTTTCCACAAATAAGGGTCATCCCAAATGTAGTGCTTCACATCCGATCTAAACTTTCGTTTTTGATCGTAAGTGAAGTTAGGTGGCATAATATTAGAAACAATAAAATTCACAAGATCTGCATACCAAGGCTCATGAACATGTAACGCAAAAAGTTGCTCATCCGGAAAATTTTCATTAACCGGAATCGCACCATCTATCACATTAGTAAAAGTAAAGTTCTCTAGCCTAGATAAGTGATCAGCCACCACATTTTCGGTCCCCTTTTTGTCCTTTATTTCTATGTCAAACTCCTGCAGTAGGAGCATCCACCTAAGAAGTCTAGGTTTAGCATCCTTTTTATTCAGCAAATATTTAAGTGCAGCATGATCAGAGTAGATAATCACCTTAGACCCAAGCAAGTAAGAACGAAATTTTTCAAGAGCAAACACAACTGCTAAAAATTCTTTTTCAGTAGTAGTATAATTCAGTTGTGCATCATTTAAAGTTCTACTTGCGTAATGAATCACGTGAGGTAATGTATCTACTCTTTGCCCCAAAACAGCCCCAATCGCAAAATCTGATGCATCACACATGATCTCAAATGGTAGAGACCAATTGGGGCTGGATAGAATGGGGGCACACGTCAACTTCTCCTTCAGCAGATTGAAGGCCTCTAAACACTCTTGGTCAAAGATGAACTCTGTGTCCTTAGCCAGAAGGTTACATAAAGGCTTACAAATTTTTGAAAAGTCTTTTATGAAACGCCTATAAAAACCTGCATGACCTAGAAAACTTCGCACACCCTTAACCGACACAGGGGGAGGCAATTTTGAAATGACATCGATTTTAGCCTTGTCTACCTCAATCCCCTTGTTTGACACCAAGTGTCCTAACACAATGCCATGCCTTACGAGAAAATGACATTTTTCCCAACTAAGGGTCAGATTTGTCTCACAACAACGATTTAAAACCATTGTCAAATTCTCTAGGCACCTATCAAAACTGTTCCCAAATACCGAGAAGTCATCCATGAAGACTTCGACACATCGCTCAATCAAATCAGAGAAGATTGATGTCATACACCTTTGAAAGGTCGCAGGTGCATTACAAAGCCCAAAGGGCATCCTCCTAAATGCGAATGTGCCAAAATGACAAGTAAAAGTGGTCTTAGCTTGGTCCTCTGGTGCAATGGGGATTTGGTTATACCCCGAGAAACCATCCAAGAAACAATAATACTCATGTCCGGCTAACCTCTCCAGAATCTGATCAATAAAGGGCAAAGGGAAGTGATCTTTCTTTGTTGCAGCATTCAGTTTGCGCAAATCTATGCACATTCTCAGACCAGTCACTTCCCTTTTTGGCACTTCTTCTCCTTTTTCATTAGTGGTGACCGTGTAGCCCGATTTCTTTGGAATGACTTGAACCGGGCTCACCCACTCACTATCAGCAACGGCATAGATAATGCCTGCATCTAACAATTTTAGGACCTCTTTCCTAACCGCCTCCTCCATGTGAGGGTTTAACCTCCTTTGTCTCTCTCTAGACGGCTTAGCACCATCTATGAGATTAATTTTGTGCATGCACATGGAGGGGCTTATACCCTTAATATCTGCTAAGGTCCACCCTATGGCCTGCTTGTGCTCACGAAGCACTCTGATCAACTTGGCCTCTTGTTCTATGGTCAAATCTGAGGCAATTATCACGGGCAAAGTCTCGCCCTCCCCAAGAAAAACATACTTTAAATTGGAAGGAAGGGCTTTCAGCTCAAGAGTTGGAGGAGTTATAATAGAAGGCACCGACTTCTCATTGAAGTGGCCTAGGGGGTGAAACGGGCCATCACTAGGATGGTGTTCGTCGGCCTTTTCCACAGCCATCAGTTGAACATCCGCATTATCCCTAAGTTTCTCACCGCCATTTGACAACAAAGACTCTAACTCCTCACATTCGCTCTCATGCCACAAGACTTCACTCACACAATCCTCAACAATATCCACACAGTTACAAGACTCATCATCTAAGGGACTTTGCATGACATCAAACACAGATATTTCTATTTTCTCATTAGCCACACACATTGTAACGACCCCAAAAATCCGTTTTATTTATTTTATAATTATTTTATATTTTTGAGAATTTTTAAATTTAAAATTATGTGTGCATTTTATTTGTTGCATCATATTAAATGAATTTGCACATCTTATATGATTATTTGAGTTAGTTAAAATGTTAGTAGTAAAGTTTATTTGGGGAGTTAAGTTGTTAGTGGGAAATTATGGGGGTTTTATTGAAAATGTGAGTTGAGGGGCTTGGTTGTTCAATTTGGAAGTGGAGGGGTTTAAATGAAAATTTGAATTTAGCATAAACCCATCCTTATCACCCCCTCCCTCTCCCTGCGTCTCCCACCTCCTCACACACTCACACACAAAATTTTATTTTCCTCCATTGTTGAAGAAAGAAAGAAAAGGTAACATTTTGTTTTGTTAATTTTCCCTATTTTAATTTACTACTCCATTTTCAAATCTAATTATATATAAATGTTCAGGGTGTTGAATAGATTCTTTCTACCGATCAATATTATTTTTCTTGACACTTTTTCCGGAAAAATAGGTAAGTTACTAATCCCCCCTTTAAATGTTAAAATGGTCATAAGTATGCTATATATGCTTTATATGTTATAAAATAATGTTTTGGGTATATTTTTATATACTTGTAAAATTGAGACAGAGGGAGTAGTAAAACTGGTTATAGACTTGTTATTTGTGGGAAGTGAGTATAGGGGTATAGTAGTTTTGGTTTTGGGGAATTTTGAGAGGATGCAACATTATATATGGTTTATATATTATACTCCTACTCGTGGGACGGTAAAATAATATCTTTAGTTAAATGTTAAATAAATGTATTATAAAATTATACTATTATTTATGGGACGGGGAAAGAAGTGAAAGTATCCTAAAGTGGGTATATTAGTATATTAAAAATTATAATGATACTTGTGAAACAGAGGGAATAGTAAAAACTTGTACATAGCTTGTTAGTATTAGGAAGGGTATAGAAGTTGGTGTTTGTATGGTGTTTGGGCTGAATTTGTAGCCTTTGTAAGGGTTGAAAATGTTGAGGGTTGATAAGGTTAGTGTTTTGGGTTGGTGAGATGAAGGGAGTATTTTGTTTTCAGCCAAAATGAGACTTCTGGGCTGATTACACGACTCGTGTAGGGGTACACGAGTCGTGTAAGGAGAGATTCTGAAGGGGTGTTTTTCTACACGAGTCGTGTACTGTTACACGACTTGTGTAAAAGTTCTTACACGAGTCGTGTAGTGGTACACGAGTCGTGTAAGAGCCCAAATTCTGAATTTGTGTATTTTTACGTAAAATCTTCCGGAGGTCATAACTTCTTCATTCGGACTCCGTTTTAGTCGTGTAAAATATCGTTGGAAAGCTCTTCTCGAGTACTACACGATGGGTTGGTTTATTGAGTTGGGTTTTGATTTTTATAGTACGGAAATCCAGTAGGTGTTTAGTACTAACAAGAGTATCCATGGTTCATTATGGTAGAGTTGGTCTTTTGTGATCAAGTTTGAATTAATGTGATTGTTTGGATGGATTGTGTGATGACTTAATGTCAATATGGTGCATACTATTATGAAAACGTGTTTACTTCTCTAAGATGAGCTTGTGTGGTTCCCTACTTTGGAATCATACCCCGTTTGTTGTTTAAGCAAGTTTTCTTTGCTTCGGTTGTGTCTAAAGTCCAGCTGGTACTTTTGTGTGTGTTGGGCAGTGATAGGGATTATAATGGTCTCCGAGCCAAGTACATTATAAGGCTCCTATCATTGGTTTCCCATTTTTAACCCCCTTCCTTAGGCCAAAGGTTGGGCACTTTGGGTTATGACTTTGTGTCATTTTCCCCCCGTTGTTGTTGTTGTTTGGTTCCGGAACCCGTTTCAGCTCTTCGATGCTGCTCAGTTGATGCCTCTCAGATGGCTATTGTTTGGTTTGAGAACCTTGGCTCAGTATCCACGTATGAGTGTTTATTTCCGCTTTATGTGTTGCATGATGAGTTGGTCGTTATTTCCAACCGGTATGGGACGGTTGGCGATAGGGAGCCTCTCATATTATGTGCTATATGCTATACGCTTATTTGTTAATATTGTTTCTTTATGATCCTCATATTAGCATGTAATGTAGTTGCATTTTAGTAACTTACTGAGATTTATTCTCACCCCTTATTTGTTTACCGTTTTAGATAAGAAGGAGTCCAGGGAATAGGTCACAGCACAGGGAGGACGTTGGTAAAGAGATCTTGGGTAAGACCTTTGGGAAGTGATGTGTATAAAGGATACATTATGTAAATGTAATACCTTTAGGGTAGTGTACCCGTGACTCAGTTATTTGTATCATCTCTTTTAGTAGGTGTTCGTGTTTGTAAATTTTATAAGTAAAGTTTGTTATAGCCAAGTGGCTAAGTACTCATTTGAGAAAGTTTGTTTTGTGACTTAAAGTCATGTTTTGGTAACGTGTTGGTTGTGTGAACCTTTTTATGAAAATATATTTCGAAAAAATTTCTTAGAGTTGCTTTACGACGTCTTCCTCGCGTGTCCCGGGCGTGGGGCCAAGTAGGACCACGGGTCGGGGCGCGACAGTTGGTATCAGAGCTAGGTTGTAGATGGTCTAGAATGACTAAATGACCTAGGAGGGTAGTTGTGTATAGGGTAAGTAACGTTGAGAGTTTTATGCAGGTACTTATTGAAAATGGTTGGCACCGAAGGGAATCAGTCAGGGCCTTCAGGGTCGGGTAACGCTAGAGAAGAGGTTCGAGCACTGTTCCAAGGTATGTTTGAAGCTGTCATGAAAATCATTGACGATACAGAGGAGCATAAAACCAAGATTGAAACCTCAGATGTGACAAAACGAGGAGAACAGGTAAAACTGCAACCCCAGCGTGGAGATAGTAGAGAATATCAAGGAACACCTTCGCAAGCGAGGGCATCTTTTCAAGGTCCGCATAATAGAGGAACTCGAAGTAAACGAGTAGGTAACTACTGTCAAAGGATGGGACATTTAGAAGAAAAATGTTGGAAGAAGCAAGGCAAATGTTTGAGTTGTGGTCAGTTGGGTCACTTTCAGAAGAGTTGCTTTAGATTTAAGAATCAGTTATCGGGAAGTGCAGCTGGGTCATCTCGGGGCCAAAAGAGGGATGCTTCAGGAAAGGTTAAGGTGCAAGATCGTGTTTCTTTCATCAATCAACAACAGATTTCAGATTCTTCTAATGTGACTGGAGGTATAATTTCTATGTCTAGTTTGAGAGCACACACACTTATAGACCCTGGCTCTTCGCATACTTGTGTGTTTGTGCATTGTGCTTCTTGATTGCATGTGTCTTCTGAGTCTTTACCTTATGTGTTAGATGTGTCTTCCTAAGGGGGAGTGTTAGACGACCGATAAAGTGTTGTATACTTGTGATGTGCGTATTCATGGGCATGTTTTATTTGCCGGTTTAGTGATGTTGTCATCACAAGATTTTGATGTTATGGTGGTAGAATTTTATATGCTAGTGTGTTTTAGTTAAGCATGGTATATATATGTGTTTAGCTTTCATGCTATTTATGCATTAAGAAATTTGTAAATTGTTGTTGCAAGTTTGTGCCTGGTAGTTGGTTTATGGAGTTAGAAAAAAAAAAAAAAAAAAAAAAAAAAAGTTGCATTTAAATTGAAAGATATCTTTTCCTTGTGAGATTTTAAGTTTATTTCCCTTGAGTGGTACTTGTTCTTGAGGAGAACCTTGGGTGATTTTGAGTGGTTGGGTGCTATGTTGAGCAACATCAAAGATCAGTAATTGTTTAGTGGTTGATTTGAAGTGATTATCATTTGTTGAGAATTTTAGTTGAGTATATTTCAAAGATGGCTTTTATATCGGGTATGGGCATCATGAATGGTGGTTATATAGTTTGAATTCTTACCTGCTTCAGTGGTATTGTTGGATACGTTGAATTGTATAAGTAATCCTAGTCTGAGTTCTTTGAGAGCGGTAGCAGTTGTAAAATCAGGGTAGAATGTCTTCATATTAGAGGATATATTATTTTGAGGAAAGTTTCAACTCAGGCATAGGGTTGAGGATTTATTGATGGATTTCTAAGGTAGCTACACTGTTAACTACATAGCACAGAAAGATGCACTATCTCGATGGATTAGTAAGAGTGAACGAGTTAAATTGTTGCGAGTGTTAAGTGATGAATCGAGAGTTGATGACAACTTCAGTATTGATATTGCTTAATGGATTTAACTAGTACTACAGTATCTAGAGGATATGATTAGTGTTACTAATTTCTAGTGGATATGTCAAGCTTACCCTTATAATGGATTTGATAAATTCCTTATTCATAGAGATGCCTTAAAGAGTGATTGAGATGTTCATTGCTTTAGGATGGTTCGGTAACAATGTGTGCTTTGAGAAGATTGATTCCTTATCAACAAAATTATCCTACCCATAAATTGAGATTTATTGCGATTATACATCCATTGCATTAGTGAATGACTTTGATGGAGTTAGATTTGAAGTGTTTACCATATTATATCATCGGGAAAGGTATTGTGTTAGAGGATTCATTGACTTATAGTTCATGGGTGATAAAACTAAATGGGGAATGTTAGAGGAATTAAAACTTTGGAGTCTTCGTGAGTTGAGACATGGTGTGACTTTGCGATTGTGAAAGCTTTAAATTTCTACTTTATTGAATAATATCAACTATCGAAAAATTACTCGTGGAATGAATAATGACAGACAATAAGATTTTGTTCGTGGCTAGTGATGGAATTTTAACTTCTATAGCAGAGTATGTAGTCAACACTTAGTGGAATTAAACATGTATAACGGAGTTCAACTATAGATACGTGAAGGGATACACAAGACCAATTTAATTATGAATCCAAGTAGAAGTAGAGTATTGAGATAAATTCGAGGAGTTACCTTTAATTGTTTGATGCGAGGAATTCTAAGTATTCAACTAAGTCCTTGAGTTGTGAATAATCTGGAAGTAAATCATCAGTTGTCAGTGATTTGTTCAGAAGATAGTTCGATTTCATGGTATGTCTACGAGCATGGTAATAGATATGGGTTCCTTATTTACATCTTGATTTGGGCAAGCATTTCAGAAGACCTGGGGTTCGGAATTGAGACTTAGTATGACTTTCACCCTCAGTCAGATGGTCAGTTAGAAATAACCATTCAGATTCTTGAGAACTTGTTTAGTTGATTCTAAGAATTCGAGGGATATACCTTTACTTCTCGTGGAATTGTTTAATATGTCAGTTCTTTTGAGATTTTGGAAAGAGCTAGAGGTTGAGTTTATCGTCCTGTGTTACTTCCTTCTCTCGACGAGGTTGATAATGAATTCCATGTGTTGATGCCACGCAATTGTGTTTATGATTCTTCTCCGATATGTCTAAAGTTTTAGAGGATATTGAACTCAGTATGGAGTTTCGGGATTGGAATGAAAGTAAGTATCTTGGTTGTTTGAGAATGGAGGTAAGCAATCCTAAAATTCGGGTCGAATTTTCTTTAAGGGGGAGTGAGTGTAACGACCCCAAAAATCCGTTTTATTTATTTTATAATTATTTTATATTTTTGAGAATTTTTAAATTTAAAATTATGTGTGCATTTTATTTGTTGCATCATATTAAATGAATTTGCACATCTTATATGATTATTTGAGTTAGTTAAAATGTTAGTAGTAAAGTTTATTTGGGGAGTTAAGTTGTTAGTGGGAAATTATGGGGGTTTTATTGAAAATGTGAGTTGAGGGGCTTGGTTGTTCAATTTGGAAGTGGAGGGGTTTAAATGAAAATTTGAATTTAGCATAAACCCATCCTTATCACCCCCTCCCTCTCCCTGCGTCTCCCACCTCCTCACACACTCACACACAAAATTTTATTTTCCTCCATTGTTGAAGAAAGAAAGAAAAGGTAACATTTTGTTTTGTTAATTTTCCCTATTTTAATTTACTACTCCATTTTCAAATCTAATTATATATAAATGTTCAGGGTGTTGAATAGATTCTTTCTACCGATCAATATTATTTTTCTTGACACTTTTTCCGGAAAAATAGGTAAGTTACTAATCCCCCCTTTAAATGTTAAAATGGTCATAAGTATGCTATATATGCTTTATATGTTATAAAATAATGTTTTGGGTATATTTTTATATACTTGTAAAATTGAGACAGAGGGAGTAGTAAAACTGGTTATAGACTTGTTATTTGTGGGAAGTGAGTATAGGGGTATAGTAGTTTTGGTTTTGGGGAATTTTGAGAGGATGCAACATTATATATGGTTTATATATTATACTCCTACTCGTGGGACGGTAAAATAATATCTTTAGTTAAATGTTAAATAAATGTATTATAAAATTATACTATTATTTATGGGACGGGGAAAGAAGTGAAAGTATCCTAAAGTGGGTATATTAGTATATTAAAAATTATAATGATACTTGTGAAACAGAGGGAATAGTAAAAACTTGTACATAGCTTGTTAGTATTAGGAAGGGTATAGAAGTTGGTGTTTGTATGGTGTTTGGGCTGAATTTGTAGCCTTTGTAAGGGTTGAAAATGTTGAGGGTTGATAAGGTTAGTGTTTTGGGTTGGTGAGATGAAGGGAGTATTTTGTTTTCAGCCAAAATGAGACTTCTGGGCTGATTACACGACGTGTAAGGAGAGATTCTGAAGGGGTGTTTTTCTACACGAGTCGTGTACTGTTACACGACTTGTGTAAAAGTTCTTACACGAGTCGTGTAGTGGTACACGAGTCGTGTAAGAGCCCAAATTCTGAATTTGTGTATTTTTACGTAAAATCTTCCGGAGGTCATAACTTCTTCATTCGGACTCCGTTTTAGTCGTGTAAAATATCGTTGGAAAGCTCTTCTCGAGTACTACACGATGGGTTGGTTTATTGAGTTGGGTTTTGATTTTTATAGTACGGAAATCCAGTAGGTGTTTAGTACTAACAAGAGTATCCATGGTTCATTATGGTAGAGTTGGTCTTTTGTGATCAAGTTTGAATTAATGTGATTGTTTGGATGGATTGTGTGATGACTTAATGTCAATATGGTGCATACTATTATGAAAACGTGTTTACTTCTCTAAGATGAGCTTGTGTGGTTCCCTACTTTGGAATCATACCCCGTTTGTTGTTTAAGCAAGTTTTCTTTGCTTCGGTTGTGTCTAAAGTCCAGCTGGTACTTTTGTGTGTGTTGGGCAGTGATAGGGATTATAATGGTCTCCGAGCCAAGTACATTATAAGGCTCCTATCATTGGTTTCCCATTTTTAACCCCCTTCCTTAGGCCAAAGGTTGGGCACTTTGGGTTATGACTTTGTGTCATTTTCCCCCCGTTGTTGTTGTTGTTTGGTTCCGGAACCCGTTTCAGCTCTTCGATGCTGCTCAGTTGATGCCTCTCAGATGGCTATTGTTTGGTTTGAGAACCTTGGCTCAGTATCCACGTATGAGTGTTTATTTCCGCTTTATGTGTTGCATGATGAGTTGGTCGTTATTTCCAACCGGTATGGGACGGTTGGCGATAGGGAGCCTCTCATATTATGTGCTATATGCTATACGCTTATTTGTTAATATTGTTTCTTTATGATCCTCATATTAGCATGTAATGTAGTTGCATTTTAGTAACTTACTGAGATTTATTCTCACCCCTTATTTGTTTACCGTTTTAGATAAGAAGGAGTCCAGGGAATAGGTCACAGCACAGGGAGGACGTTGGTAAAGAGATCTTGGGTAAGACCTTTGGGAAGTGATGTGTATAAAGGATACATTATGTAAATGTAATACCTTTAGGGTAGTGTACCCGTGACTCAGTTATTTGTATCATCTCTTTTAGTAGGTGTTCGTGTTTGTAAATTTTATAAGTAAAGTTTGTTATAGCCAAGTGGCTAAGTACTCATTTGAGAAAGTTTGTTTTGTGACTTAAAGTCATGTTTTGGTAACGTGTTGGTTGTGTGAACCTTTTTATGAAAATATATTTCGAAAAAATTTCTTAGAGTTGCTTTACGACGTCTTCCTCGCGTGTCCCGGGCGTGGGGCCAAGTAGGACCACGGGTCGGGGCGCGACACACATAGATAGAGTCCCATCACCCACATTAATGATGGTGTTACTAGTAGCCATAAATGGACGCCCAAGCAATATGGGAGAATCCTGAGTATTCCCCACACCATTAACAGTCTCAAGCACAACAAAATCCACAAGGATAATCAAATTGGCTACCTGCACCAAAACATCCTCCACAATTCCCAATGGCCTCTTGATTGAACGGTCAGCCAATTGCAAGGTCATTGTGGTGGGTTGTAGCTCAGGTAAACCCAACTCAAGATACAAATGATGAGGTAACAAATTAATGCTAGCACCGAGATCTAACATTGCCTTCACCTTTTTAGAGTCCCCCATAGATATAGAAATGTTAAAACTTCCGGGGTCCTTCAATTTAGGTGGGAGGTTCTGTTGTACCACAGCACTAGCACTTTCTCCCATAATCAACTTCTCATCATTCCCATACTTGGGTTTCCTGGAGTTAAGTTCTTTGAAAAACTTGCATAAGCTGGGATATTTTTAATGACATTTAACAATGGAAGATTAATGTTTACTTTTGAAAACATGTCATATAAATCAGACATTTGCTTATCCAGCTTACTTCTCATGAATCTACCAGGAAACGGTACAGGAGGTACATATGGCTTGGGGGTGGAAGAATCAGTCACAGGAATTTCCCCCATGCCATTAGTACTCTTACCAACAACATTCTCAACAACAGGTGGTTCAGCAGATTCAGAAGGAGAGTTAGGACATACCTCATTACTTACCTGTTTGCCATTTCTCAGAGTCATAATGGCCTTGGCTTGCTCCCCTTGACTAGGGAAGGTTCCTGGTTTATGCCCTTGCTGACCCACAGCTAGTTGACCAATCTGGGTCTCCAGCTTTTTGTTGACAGCATCCTGCTGCTTTTCACGCTGCTCCATCATCATCTTCATTTGTTGCTGTTCTTGCATCATGGTCCTCATCATATCCTCCAGTGATTGCTTAGGTTGCTGTTCTGGATTCCCTTGTGGGGGAGGAGGATATAGAGGTTTCTGCTGCTGGTACTGAATTCCTGGGTTACCCCTCCAAGAAAAATTGGGGTGGTTTTTCCAATCTGGATTATAAGTATTAGAATACATACCACCTTGATTTTGCCTTGGGGGATACCCTTGCATCTCATTTACTTGTTCAGAATCAAACTGTGCAACAACTGGACAACCATTAGTAGCATGAGTGTTAGATCCACAATTAGCACAGAAATCAGATACCACATTCGCACTTGAGGAAGACATATTAGAATTCATTTTAGCCATGTTTTGGTTTAACAAAGACACCTGCCTAGCGAACTCATCCATACCACTCAACGCATGCACTCCCCTAGGTTTCCCTCTAGAGCCTTTTTCTTGCGAATTGGCCCCCAACATCTCAAATAATTCTTGGGTTTGGTCAACAGTTTTGGCTCCTAGAAAGCCGCCTGCTGCATTGTCGACCATAGCCTGGTCTGCTGCAGTTAACCCACCATAAAATGTTTGATGTAAAAGGGCCTCAGGAAAAGCATGATGGGGGCACTGCACTTGCAATATTTTGAACCTATCCCAAGCCTCATGAAATGGCTCACCTACCTCTTGAGTAAACCCTATGATTTTCTGTCTAAAGGTGGCCAAAGTAGCATGCGGGAAAAATTTCTTTAAGAATGCATCATGCAACCCATCCCATGTAGTGATACTCCTCGCAGGAAGTAACATAAGCCAAGTTTTAGCTGCCCCTTGAAGAGAGAAAGGAAAATACTTAAGTCTTAATTGTTCATCAGTAACCCCCTCTTTTACAGGGAATCCTGATATGATCATCATGTACTCTCTCAAGAAGTTCAAAGAGTCTTCAGCGGGAAGACCCTGAAACTTGGGCAACTGACTAAAGTAATGCCCCTTCGCCTCATAAGATTTAGCGGCCTCAGTCAGGACAATACATGACACCGATGTGTCAACCTTAGGCCTAGCATATTCTTTCATTAAGGGATTAGCCATTACAACTTCAATTTCTTCTCCCCCGGTGGAAGAAGTTTCAAAATCACTTAAAAATACCTCTGTCTCGGTGACAGAAGCTTCAGACTCAGACTCAGAAATAGGGGGAATGCCCCTGTCAAGTCTATCGATATTATCGTCCAAAGGAACCAACTCGGGGTTCAATGAACGTCTACCAAACATACACCGACTAAATTAACTTGTAAATCAAAACAAGTCCCCGGCAGCGGCGCCAAAAACTTGATGGTTAAAATTCCAAGTAATAAATACCTAGCAAGCGCACTAGTTACCGTAGTAGTAACGCGCGAAAGCGAGGGTCGATCCCACGAAGACTCGTTGGACAAACAAGTATATTTAGTTAGTGCAAAAAGTAACCAAGGGGGTTTTTGATTGATTTTGATTAACCTAAATTACTACTAAACAATGAAAATAAATTACTAAATTAAAGATCACTAAGCAAACAAGGATTTAATTCAATATTACGAAGATTCACAGATTGGGGTTCACAACTATCTCCTCTCTATACTATTTTATGAAAAAGACTATTAAACTTGTTCAAGAAATCGTTCACTTATTTAAGAGTTGGGACGGTCTGGTCACCGGATTGCAACCCTATTATTATCTCTATGTGAAATATTCCGTTAAGTCAACAACACACAAAAACAATTTATTAAGTTCTTAAGAACACTTGATCTTAAATTCTCTTGATTTCCGCGAAGTCCTCAATTAAATCTAATCACAAGAATATGATTCAATATCTAAATTATTCACGCTAGTTGAAACAATCTAACCAAGATGATTTAAAGCCCAAAAATATCAAGTCATATTAATGAAATCTTCAAATTAATTAAGCTCTATTCTTATGAACAAGAACAAGATTAATATTTGATTAAGCCCAAGTTATCATAGAGATTTGATAGTTATTACTCCCAATCCATGAATAAAGAAATTAGCTAATCATCGACATAGCAATAAACACAAAAATATAATTAAAAATCATAAACCTGGATAAAAGCTTGATGATGAATAATCTCCCAAAATCTTGTTTACAACTTGAAACTTGAATAAAACCTAAAACAATGCCCCCTTCAAATAAAATACTGTAGTCTAATATTTATACCAAGAGAAAACTAGGGCCAAAAGTAGGAAAAAATAGGGTTAAAACCCGTCTGGCAAGGAAAACCCGAAAACTGTACGGAATGACCAAGCGGGCGCCTGGTTGACCCCAGGCGGGCGCCTATTTGGCCAGTAACTTTTGTCCTTTAAACCACATAACAAGCGGGCGCCTGGTTATTGAGCGGGAGGGCGCCTGGTGCACTTTTCTGCCTTTATTTATTTTTTTCTTCTTTTCTTCACCTCTTTGACATGCTTGACCACGGTTGACCTTTGACTTTGACTTTGACTCGAACAATAATCAATCTTCAACAAATTACAACCTACGGACTTTTCAACCACACAAAATACACTACAAAGTGCCTTAAAACATTACAAATCCAACAAAGTTCCATAAATCATAAAAGACCAAAAAATACATCCAATCTAAACTATATTACAACCAAAAGCTGATGAAATTAATACTAAAATGCGGAGATAATACATGTGTAAACCGCTCCATCATTAAGGTAGAAGTTGGTTTAGTTATGAGTCGTGATATTGACGTCGAGTGTTTCTTTCCTTGTGGTATATCAAGTATAGGATTGGTGTCAATAGTGTTGGTTCCGTTGGGGTTAGTTGGCTTGGGAATCGAGAGTGCGAGCTTTGAAGGCTTGGACGTACCTATTTCGTAAAGTGGAAATGTCTTGTGCTATATTCGTATGTTTGTTCTCATTAAGTGATTTATGTTGATATATATTCTCGAGTGCGAAATTTCGTGATTTCTACTGATAGAAATGAGGTGATTTGGTTATGTCCCCTATGCAGGATATTGACGAGTTAAGTGGTATGGTTTAGCTTTCTACATGCTACGAATTTCTTGTGTGCCATCGATAGATAATGAATAATTCTATATTAGTGTGTTTGACTTGTTTAGGAGAATACTAAGTATATATATATATAATGTTCAGGTTCTATATTGGAAATCAGAAAATCTTTATTATAAGGTTGTGCTGGGAATTTAGCTTATTCAGTTGGCAATACTAATGTTGAAGTCTTGAGTATAATGTATACTGGGTGCGATATGTCGCTTGACCGATGGGGAACTTGGGTTATATGATGAGTTGATATGGGCTATAATACTAATAGGTAAATCGGTGAACATATAGTATCGGTTGGGTTAAAAGAGTTAAAGATTCAATTTGAGAATTTCTCAATAAGAGATTTTTCTTTACTTTTGGTACATCTTTGTGAGTGCATCAGAATTGTTTAGTACGAGGAAATACTTAAACTTGTTTGGGATCATTTTAGCACATGATTGGAGTTGAGTTAAAGCAAAATGAGTTATGAGTATATTGTGGAAGTTATAATCATTTTTTTTATGGTAAGCACGGATTATTAATTTAAATGGGAGTAATGTATTGATGGTAGTTTAACGTGGAGTTAAGTGGACATTTTGTGTTAAGAATTTTGGGCTTATATTGTACCTTTAGTTTAAGGTGTTAATTAGAGTGAAAGCACTATAGTGGTAATCCTTGAAGATATAGCCACTACAGTGAAAATTTTGGGGATGGAAAATTTCTTTTGCCTTGTATAGTAAGAAGTTGATTAAGCCCGAGATGGTTTAAATATTTTGAATTTCTGAGGAGTAATCCTAAATATCCGATCTAATGGAGTATCCTTGCAGTGCAATTAAGGTCATGGGTAAGACGGGTTTGTAGTATTTCGAGGATTGTGTTTAGGAGTAATCTGGATTCTGTGACTTTGGGTGATAAAGTATTTGCATATATTTTGAGGATTAACGCTTGATAAGTGGAACTATCTGTGACTTGGAATTTGTTGTGATTTTAGTGATTTTACCTTAGCTGGTTATATTATATTTTATTTTTGGGACCAAGTTGAAACGTTATGATAACGGACTATCAAAAGTTGATGGATATATTTCCTTAGAAAACTAAGTATGAGGTAATGTTAGTAGTTGAGAAATTCAAAGGTTATGACTGTATTATGTTTTATCTTATAAGGAAAGTGAGTGT
Source organism: Campanula takesimana (assembly GCA_026119855.1). Lineage (NCBI taxonomy): Eukaryota > Viridiplantae > Streptophyta > Magnoliopsida > Asterales > Campanulaceae > Campanula > Campanula takesimana. Next base: position 1,323,926 of record JAOWBW010000370.1, read on the forward strand.
GGTAGTGGAATCGCATTGGACCGGATAGTTGATAACAGTAGATTTTGATTATATCATTGAGTTATTGGGTGACAGTAATCGTTAGCCCTATTCCTTCTCTTATTTATTCGGGTAGTAGTATGATTACGTGGGTTGATGTATAGATCGTCAATGCGTGCGGAGGAAACGGAAAAGTAAAACTTATGGATGTTGATGATTTAAGGGTTGATGGTGAGCGTAATGCTAATTAGGATTAAATCAGCTATGTATTAGAATTAGTGAACAAGTGATAGTCTTGAGAATTTGAAATTCGGGATGAAAGAGGAAGTTAACTTTAGAATATTTGATACGACTATACTTGAGATGCGTATGTGTTCAAATGTGTTGGTTTAGTTTATTTGAGTCGTGGGGACGATGTATGAAATATTTAATTGGTACTTGATAGAGGTTATGAGTGCTTTATGCGAATTGATACTTTGTCGCCTCATTATGACCGCGCGTTGTGATTTTGATGAGTGAATTCGCGGGCGAATTCTTTTTAAGGAGGGTAGATTGTAACGAACCGAAAACCCGCCTCTATTTTCTTAGTAATAAATATTTAATTATTTATTTATTTCTTATTTATTTATTTAAATTATTTATTTATCTAAATAATTTTGTGTGCATTTTGTGGGATAATGTTTTATGCCTAGCATTTTAATTAATCATTTGTTCTAGTGTAGAATTATTGGGTCTTAGTTGTTAGTGGGGAAATGGGTTTATGTGTTAGAAGAGTTAGAGGGGGCCTAAGTGTAACATTTTTTTTAATAATTCTACTTACTCCCTCCATCACCTCTCTCCTCCCTCATTTCTCCCTCACTTCTCCCTCTCTCCAGCACACACTTTTCTCTCTCCCTCCTCCATTTGTGAAGGTAAGTTTTTCTCTCCCTTCTCTCTTCAATCGAACCATCTTCCTCTTGTTATTTCTCATTTCTTAAAACATGAAACTTGTTTAGATCGTCGTTAGGATCGTAGAGGGCTAAAAATATTCGAGTTCCAGCAACTTTGGGAAAATTCAAGTAAGTTGCTTTTCCCCTATTTTTATGCTAAAATGTTCATATCATGTTTATATAATGCTTAATTTGTTATATTTGATGTTTTATTGAGTTTGGAATTTATTTGGGTTTTTGGTTAAAAATGGTGATTGTTATGAATGTTGGAATTTAATCTTGGTTTTGGTTGATAAATGGTGTTATTTAGGTCCCCTTTTTAGTTAGATGTTGTTTGGGTACTTTGGGGATCAAGTTGGGAGTGTTGATTGTGAGAAATTTGGTTTTGGGTAAGAAAATGGAAGAACCCATTTGGTTCTTGCCGTTTTCCGGCGACCTGGGTGCGTGGGCGACCGCCCATGAGTGGTTCGGGCGACCGCCCATGAGATCAGTTGATCCGGAGAATTTGAGTAAAAGTGAGTGGGCGACCGCCCACTTTTGGGTTGGGCGACCGCCCATGAAGTCAGTTGGTTTTGGGCTTGGGTGTGGGTTTTGGGCGACCGCCCGGACTGGCTTGGGCGACCGCCCATACCAGCTGTCCTGAGTACCTTTGTTTTCGAATTTGTTTTATGGTTCAAGCCCGATCTAGGCTCGAAGTATCACCCTAGTTGACTTAAGTTAATACCGTGGAACACTTTAGTGCTTGATATTGGTTCCTTTGTGAACAATGGTGTTATGGAATTTGATCAAGTATTGTTGGGAATGTTTGGGCATCTTATGATGTGTTCGTGATTGTTCCAATCGAATTGATTTAGGAAGCCATGGAAGAAATTGTTGTTCTTGAAGTGATTTGTGAAGATTAGGTGATGGATTGTTGGATTGGGATGATGAGTTATGTGTTGTTTGATATATTTGGAGTTAAATGGGGTCTTAATGGAGTTAGAATCGGTTTGGGTCGAGCTCCACAATGGTGGGGAGGTATAAGGGTTGTTATATCAAGATTTAGGACAAAAGGAGTGAAATTCGGGTGTATTTTGGGGTCTGGGCGACCGCCCACTTAGTTTTGGGCGACCTCCCACTAAATCAGCCTCATTTAGCTTGGCAACAGCGTTCCGGGCGACCGCCCACTAAATTCCGGGCGCCCGCCCACTTTTTCCAGAATTTAGGTTGATCTTCCGGAGGCCATAACTTCTTCGTCCGGACTCCGTTTTAGGCGTGTAAACTATCGTTTCGAAGCTCTCTTCGAGTACTACAAGATGGGATAGGTTGTTCAGTTAAGTTCTAAGTTTTATACTTCGGGATTTTATTGGGTGTTTGAGGTTAAGAATTGGTTCGTTGATGAACGGATGTAAGACGTGAATTGGTGATTGGGTACCTACGGTGTTGACTAGCTTTAAGGTGTATTATTCGGTCTTCCTATTTTGAATTCTAGGTGAAAATATGGGGAGTTAATAGTCCCAGTATATCTTTATGAGTAAATGTTTAGGGTCATTTTGGTAATAGTCATTGTGCTATTTGTGAGCGACCGTTTGGGTTGTGCTCTTTATGAGTAACTTGTGAGTATCATCTTTAGGATGTGTTTGGTATGTGCCTTATCTTGGAGTCATTATGTTTTGATGGTCAATGTAGTTGGGCTCTCTATGAGCAATCTCGTTTATCGTTGTTGGATTCTTTTATGAGAAACTTCTTGTGTTCATTGTTGTTGAACTCTTCTTGAGTAATCGCTTGCATCTTTTATGGTGATTAATTGGTATGGTTCCCTACTTTGGAATCCTTAGTTGTTTACCGTGCTAGTATTTTATTACTTAGCATTTATTTGAAAGTCCAGCTGGTATTTGTGGTTGTGTCGGGCGATGTTAGATATTGTGATGGCACCGGCCAAGTCCATTATGGTGTCGACCATTGTTTTGCCCTTATTTTACTCTTCCAGATCGGCCTTGGTTGAGACGTTTTGGAGCATGACTTTGTGGCATGGCTCCTGCCCTTTGTGGCACGTTACTTTGTTATTGGTTCCGGTACCGGGGGTATTCTCTTCAGCTTTTATGCTACTATGAAGATGGCTTGATGGGTTGATTGATTGATTGGTCGGTTCTGACCGGGGTTCTCTTCAGTTGTTATACTGCTATTGTTGATTGGTTGATCGGTTGAAGCTGCGCAGCTATTGTTCTATCAGTTTGGTGAAACCTTGGCTCAGTATCCTTTGTTACATGTTTATTTTAGTCTTATGTGCTGCATGATGAGTTAGTCGTTATTTCCAACTGGTATGGGACAGTTGGCGATAGGGAGCTTTCTCATTTGTTGTTATGTGATTTACTTGTTCAGATATATCGTTGATTTGCATGATATTATGCCATGTAGATGCATTTAGTAACTTACTGAGATTTTATCTCACCCCGTTTCTTGTTTCAAATTGTTTTTCCTTAACCCCCCCCAGGAAAGCAAGTGGTAGCGTTGTGAGGTCCGTTGTAGCGGGAATCTTCTGAGCAGGTTGATCGCATTTGGGATAGTTGCCCTTCGGAGCCTTTACGCATATTATTGTGGGTTCGTAGTCGTTCAGTGTTTTGTGTATACGGTTGCACTTTGGGTATTTTTGTTAATAGTTGTTCTTGCTTCCGCGTTTGTTTCTAGTCTCCGAGTTATAATCTCGTTGAGGTGTTGCTTGATGGTATAGATTTCATAGTTGAATTCACGAGCCCGTGTTTGGTATTTTGTATTTTGGAGATGTATATTATGTAAATTTTATATTTATGGATTGTTGAGATTTTCGGGGCGTGACAACCTCTGTCCTGGAATTCCAGAATAATTGTGACGTCGGTTTTTTTTTTTTTTTTTTTTTTTGACGTTAGTATGAAGGCACTTTGGTTAACGTAATCATTCTATTGAAAAATAAAAAATTGTTATTAATATTATTTATATTGGTGTATCAATAACAAGTCTTATAATTTTATTAGGATAATCAAATCAATTTAAATGTATGTCAAAATTCTTTCGTACTAACGTCAAAAAATAGCGACATTTATTTTAAGTCAGTCAAAAACGGGCGGACATTTATTTCAAGCCATAAGCCATAAGCCATAGGGAGTAAATGATTGTTCTTTAACAAATACCATTTGAATGTTTCAACAGTTGCTGTAATTATTAAAGAGAAATATCGCCTTTCAAATGATGTACATATCTCTCTTCATCCCAAAACACTTTGCACCATATTGAATATGCACGGGAATTAATAAGAAATGAGTATATATATTCAACACTTTGCACCATATTGAATATGCACGGGAATTAATAAGAAAGGAGTATATATATTCAAAAGTATTGTGATTTGTTAGTCGGAAAGTGGTTGTCAGTATGATAAGTTGAGTGAGATTTACAAGTGAGACCCAAAATCAAGTATGTGAGTATGACAAGTGGTGTAGGGAAAATAGAAAAATAATACTCCCTCCGTCGTCTAGTTAGTGTGGATCAAAATTTTGGGCACACAAATTAAGAAAAAGGAAGAGAGAAATAATGGAGAAAGGTGTTTGTGAGTATGAAAAATTAAATAGGAGAGAGAATGAGTGGGAGGAATAGTAAGTTGATTGGTGTTTGTGAGTGTAAAATTAAAGTAGAAGAGAATATAGTGGGAGGAATAGTAAAAGTTCTTTTCTATTTTGGGTTAGTCCACACTAACGTGAGACGGATGAAAAAGGAAAGAAGTCCACACTAACCTGAGACGGAGGGAGTAAACGTTAAACATTTTGAGAAAGGGGATTACCAATGGAATACCCAAAACGAAAATTAGTGTAAGCCTGTAAGGTGTTTTGAGACGGAGTGGGTATGTTTTATGCTTTTCTGTGTTTCTGTCGTCTCAACAAGTCTTCATGTGTTGAATCTTTACTAGCCAAATGATAATGATACTGCAAGATTTATCTTGGGAAAATACAGATTTATGCCCCGAACTTAGCGATTGGATGCAGATATGCCCTTAACATCGTTTATTGGCACATTTGCCCCTCAACTCAATGAAAAATAGGGCAGATTTGGCCTCCGTTAATTTATTCATCCAAAATTTAACGATTATAGACCTAAATTGAATTAAACTACTTGAAAATGGATAAATTGTCAAAAATCAAATTATATATCCTAGAGAATATTAATTATAGAATTGATAGTATGTCATATATTTTATTTTTTAATAATTGATATTTAATTAATCACAATATTTTGAGAAACTAATTTTTATAAATTATAAAAAGTCACCTACTCTAAATTTAATTTTAGAAAGATATTAATTTTGTAAAATTATTAATGACTATCGCCTATCAATAAAAAACATGACCAAAAGCTATAAGATTAAGAGCAAGAGCTAGGATTTGATAAGAACGGGGATAAATCCCCGCTACACCACAACCCACCATCATGACCATAAGTTGATTTTGATGATTATTTGTTGCAATACGGATCATATAATAGCATAATAAATTTTGAAATAATTAAAATAAAATAAATAAGTTCAAACTCAAAACTATCTCTAAATTAATTTTTATCATTCTTCATCATTTATTAACATCATTTAGTAATTTAACTATAAATAAATAAGTAGGTTTAAATGATATTCTCATTTAAATGAATATTTATTTATTTTTATATTAAGCACATCTTAAAATGAATTGTCAACTTTTAATTATTATTTTTTCTTGAGTTAGTTTTCTACCAATAAAGTGCTTAGCAAGAATATCATATACTCTCTCAATAAGATTTTATTAAAATTGTAAATAAAAATTTATGTCGGAATTGGCAATATGTCATAAATAAAACTTCACTAAAATCTTTATTTTTCTTTTTTTCCTACTTCTCAGATAAATTTGTTTTATTTAAGTACTTTATTTTTTAATAAACATTTTTCAGGATAATATAGTTTAAGAATTCACAATTTATCCATTTTCATGTTGTTTAATTCAATTAAGGTCATATAGTCATTAAATTTTGGATGAAAAGTTAAATTTTGGATCAAAAAATTAACGGAGGCCAAATCTACCTTATTTTTCATTGAGTTGAAGGGCAAATGTGCCAATAAACGACGTTAGGGACATATATGCATCAAATCACTAAGTTTAGGGACATATTTCTTTACTTCCCCCCCCCCCCCCCCCCTTTTTTTTGTCAGATGGATATTTTTTGTCAGCACTTTTGTTATGTTTTGGATGTAATGTTAACTGTCTTCAAATTTTCATACATTTTTTTTAAATACGAAAAGTTAATATGACAATTAATTTGTATAAGGGTATATCTATCCCTTGAAGCTAAGTACAAGTAGGAGGGCATGTTTCTATATTTTCCGGGCAGAAAAGCTAGAAATTCGAGCAGTCAAAAGCGGTTGCGAACGAAGTTTGTTTTGAACGCTCCATATTAGACTGCGTTTCAAGTGAAACACTCGATCGAACAAAGAGAGACCAATTCGATTTAGCCGTTTCAGGGGTTTTGGGAATGATGGATTTGCGAGGTTTAACAGTTTTGGTTCTCCGGGACAAAGGTCGCTCCCTCTTCTCCACTAGGGATTTCAATCCAGGTACCATAAATCACACACTAGTTTTGTACAAGTACTAAGTTTTCGTCCCTTTTCTCCTATGATTTGGTCTCATTTTCATCCTTTTTCTTCATAATGGTGTTAAATGATTACCAGCAGTCGTAGATGAAGATTTTAGCAGTGTCTTTGATTTGTAGGCTGAGTTGCCTATTTGTAGATTTGAGCCCTTCTCTTCTCATACTCTCTCCATCCTGGATGATGCTCCCATTTTTTTTGTGGTTACTAGTAATTAATTTTTATCAATAATTTTAGCTTAACTTAATTATCCTAATGAAAAAATAATAAATTGTTATTGTAGTATTTGTTATGGTGCATTTTTTTTTGTTTTTCATTAGGATCATTAAATTAACCTAAATTATTGTTCAAACCAAGCTTCTAAAAAGCGCTAGGCGGTCGCTAGGCGCCGCAGCAGGGCCGAGCGCCTAGGCGGGGCCGAGAATTCAGAAATAGTTATAATATCTTAGACGGGACTTGGGCGCTTCATGAACGCCTAGCCTAGGCGGCCTAGACGGACGTCGAACACTGGTTCAAACCAGGGACGTAGCCAGAAATTTAAGGGGGGGGGGTCAAAATTTAACTATACAAAAATAAATTTCATATTCTCTCTTATCTTCTCAAGTGAATGTTCTTTTTCAAGAAATGTTGTATGAAAATGAATGTTTTTTTTTTCTTTTTTCAAAAAACAAAAATTGTTTGTGATTTTTTTTACATATTTTTTCCACTAATCTCTTACTAACTGCATAAAAAAATATTTGAAAAGTGAATAACAAGATATTAATGACTCTGTGCCATTTAATTTCAGTAAAAGTAGAGATTTTCATAATGTTTTGATCATTAAAGACGGAGGGAGTAATAATTATTATAATCAATTAATATCAATCAAACTTGTTACTGCTTCTTGCTCAAAAAAAAAAAAACTTGTTACTCCTTCCGTCCCAAAATATTTATAGTTCTAAAAGTTTCACACGTATTCAGAAAACCAATCAATGCATATCTATTAGACCATATTACCCTTATAACATTTCAAGTACCTAGACAACTAAATATTTTTACAATTACAACACATAATCATAAGTAACGGTATACGTATTTGACAAACAATGCTAAAGATATCTAGAAAATAGCAAAGTACAAATATTTCGGACAAACTTTAACCCCTTAAACTACTAGTATTTTGGGACAGAAGGAGTATATAATTTCAACCATTTACATAATCAACTTATTTAGCGTCTTACTGAATTTTTCTTAAACAAATTACCTCAAGTAATTATTTTATTAAGAAAGTAGTAGTTAGGTTTTGATAGGGAAGTTAAAATACTTTATAATCAAGAAGCCAAATTATTTTAGGAAAGGTTATCTTTATTTTGATATTCACTCCTTAAAATAGTTAACAGTTAACATTATAACCCTTTTTTTTTTCATTATTTTAAATTTGAATTTATTTGGAACTATAATGGCTTTTCCTTTTCAACTATAATGTGTCTCTTAGAAATAGACCAAAACTGAGGGGGTCAAAAATCATCAATGCCTGTTATTCTGAAAAAATAGAAGGGCTTGAAGTACACATATTGAAAACTCAGGGGGGTCAATTGACCCTCCTTGCCACCATGTGGCTCCGTCCCTGGTTCAAACTTCATCTGTAATAGCCACAAAAAAAAAAATTAAAAAAAAATTGTAATATAATCCCAAGACTGAGGGAGTATTACTTAAAACTTAGTCTTAGACTTTATAGAAGGTGAGCCCGTCTACGCGTGCGATTACAAATCAACATCCAGAATAACATCAGGAATGAAGTCCGAATGACGGAGGGATGAGCAGAGCAGCCTGGGGAAGGTTGAATGTAATTTTTTTTCCAGTAAGATATCATTGAAGAAAGCACCCTAGCACCGTACATCAATTTAGAATAATATCCATTTCCTTGCAGTTTTTGCAAGGAGTTCGTAAGACTGGAAGAGATTTGGCCGCCTAAGCAAGAGGTCTTGGGTTTTGTGAATGCAGGAAACTGTCTTGTAAAAGTTTTTTTTTTTTTTTTTACCTCTAGCCTGAAGATGAGACGGATATTATGACAAATCTGTAGGAGTTGATTCTGATTTCATAGACCTTTTTGCTGCCAATACAATACATTCGTAGGGAGACATCTTACCACACATCGAGATGAGTTTTATCTAAAGCATGTAATTTGTTTAGACTTGACTTTGCACGAAAGAGAATTGCAACTAACCTCATGAATATGATAGGACTGACGCTCATGCAAGAAACGATGGTCTGTTAATAATAACAATCACTAGCAATGAGGTTTTAGAGTTTTTGATCAGATTCTGTGAAGGAGATTGGAGGATTTTACGAAAATTCATATGTTGTAATTTGCGTGAAATGCATAGATGAGCTGTCGGATCAACTATGATAACCCAAAATCTACAAACACCGAAATAAGATTGTGGATTGGTTTGCAGTTCCTGTTTTCTTATCTTAACCTAGACATCAGATTATAGAACAACATGGTCTGCTGCCTTACATGGTTTTCTGTCTCTTGTTATGCTTTTCTGGGGCATGTGTATCTAACTTCAGTAGTTATACTTATGTAGAATAGTAAAGTTCTGTGAATACCCGTTCCGATGCCAAGGTGCATTTGTTCAGGGTATTCACAATGGCAACTCTGCGGGGGAAGTAGTATATCTTTTCGGAAAATAATTTCCGAAACGCACCTTCCTGATTTTCAGTGCTTTGCGGTTTCGGAAAATCTGGTGTGTAAATTATTCTTTACAAAATGATCAGCTATTCTCCCTAGGAAATTAACTCATAGGATGGTGCTCGACAAGCCGTTTTCCTGAAAGTAAATTCACTTCTTTCTCGAGTTACCTTCTAAGAAGAAACTATTGTCCTTGGTTGTTTTCAATAAAAATGACTTGTGTTGGGTACTCAGGCCATCTTTCCGTGCATTAACCAAACATAAGAAAGGGAATTCGTACATGAGAACTTCTGACAGCCGTTTTCCACGGGGTATTTCTAGAAACTATCTGAATGAAGGGAAATAAATTAATGGACATTAGGATATTTACCTTTGACCAACTTGTAATGGTTGTAATCTATGTAAGCCAAGCATGTCCTAATGTCCTACTGATACATTAAGGGAAGTTTAAAAGAAGTTCATCTTTTAGCTATGGATATACATTAAGTAAAGCACAGTATATATATATATATATATATATATATATATATGTGTGTGTGTGTGTGTGTATATATATATATATATATATATATATATATATTTAAAACCATTGTACTGACAGATGTATTTATTACAGGAGAAGTGATATTATGTGAAGAGCCTTATGTCTGTGTACCGAACAGAACTTTGAAGGAGTTGAAATGTGATTGGTGTTTTGCGTCAGGTAACCTTAAAAGATGCTCATCTTGTCAACTTGCTTGCTACTGCGGGATCAACTGCCAGGTATGCTGGAAATATATGTTTGCTATTAAGCCATTAGTTTTAGTATCTTATCATGTCATCGTTTCGTTACGTATTTTGGATGCAAATACAAGTTATGGTACCATCACCATTTCGGTGCATTGTCCATTATCTTGCTTTGAGTTTTTCTTTATGGCAAAAAACATGTTCAGCAAAATGTTCACGTTTTTTGTAGATTCTTTCTCCGTCATATCATCTTAAATTTTCACTTTTCATTGTTCTTCACTTAATCTCCTTGCCAATAAGATGAAGGCGGGTAGGTGGGAAATGAACTGAATCAATGGGATGCAACTCTAGTGGGTAAGCATTGACCTTACAGGTGGAGTTGACCCCAATGAAATACTGCAAGCTGATCAATGACATATACTGGATCATAGATTAATCCAATGGGGGGCAGGAGGTGGGTGCCGTTGTTAGTCTTAGAATTTAAATCACATAAGGTTAATTGGATAAGTGCTTCCTGAGTTTAAATTCATCATACAGTTATGAGAGTGTATTGGATTGGCTTTGTTATGTATTATGAATATAGGGCAAGCAAGAAGCAGAACATTCATGATTATTTTGTCTATGAGAAAGTAATGTTTTTGATTTCGACCAAAACTACATGAAATTAAATTTTGGAAGCACACCTTCTTGAGCCGGTAAAAGTAGCAACATCATGCAATTTTAAGAAAAATAGCTTAGGTTGGCTTGTATAGATACTCTGTGGACCAAAAGGTGAATTAAGTAGAGAGTTACGACATCAAGATCCATGGTAGTGTTGGAGGTAGTAATCATAATTAACATGGATTCTGATGAAGCTTGAGAAATTGGCTAATGGTCCCTCATTTTGTCTCCTTTGCACCATAAGTTCATTTTCACTCTTCCAATGTGAGAGGCCTTAATCCCTTTCAACGACATGCTCAAAAGAGTAATCTTGGATTACCCTTTGGTTGTGAATCACAGCTTCATTAAACCCTACCAGATTACTTCCTAAATGGATGCCAAACATTTTGTGTCCTCTCTTCCTGAGTTGATCCATCTGAAGCTGAAGAAAATGCTCAAGATTTCTAAAAAGCAAGTGTCTATTGCTCAAACCGTACATGCTCCTGGCTTGGGACTTTTCCTGATTTAGTATTTTTAGGCTTTAAAATTACGAAACTTGGGGCTTTCAATCTATTGGCTTTACTTGTGAAATTAATGATCGTGTATGCATATGTATGACAGAGTCTACATTTGCCATGGGTACGCAATTCTAACATCTATCAAACCCAATTTTGAACAAACTTGCAAAGAGGTGCTTACTCTTTCCCATGTCCTAAAGCTGAATCACTCTCTTTTGAGAGTTATACAATCTATCTGTTCTTTGTTGGCTCCCATGACATGAGGTGAAGTTTTTTACATCTTCCTTTAGGAATCAATAAAGAAAACAAAAGGCATGGCCGATCATCCTATACTTTTATTCTTTAAAACAAAATGTTCCATTAAATAGAACTCTGAGGGTGTTCTTTAAAACAAAAAAATATTTATGTAACAGAGATAGATCAGTTAAGTTGACCTTTCCCTTTTTGTTTGTTTTATGATCCACATATTTTAATGATGAAGCGAAAACAAAAAATATTCAAGTAGCAGAGATAGACTTAGCCACTATACAAGACTCCTGAAGCTTTCATTTAATCTTAGTGATATGTTTGTTTTTCAATCAATTTCAGAAGTCAGATTGGAAGGTACATCGTCTTGAATGCCAAACACTCCTACAACTTGATGAGGATAGATTAAGAGCCCTCACCCCTACTATCCGTTTGATAGTGAAACTTTACCTCCGAAGGAAATTGCAGAGTGAAAAGGTGAAGATTATTTTCTTATCTTGGTTCTGAATAAACCCTATTCAGGTTTTACTTTAGGCTCCGTTTGTTTGGAAAATGTTTTCCCCATTTTCCGGTGTTTGTTAAGCACCTGAAAATGGGGAATATATTTTCCGAAAAATGGTTTTCCCACTTTTCTAAGTAAAATGACTTGCGGATTTCTCCTCCATAAATCATTTTCCGGAAAATATTAACTCTCTCACTCACACACCCAACTCCCCATACAACCCTACGCTACCCACTCCACCTCCAACCCACACTCCAACCTTACTTCCCCCCCCCCCCCCCCCACCCCACCCCCAAAAGAAAAAAAAATCTTATTTTTCACTCATATTAAAATTATCTTTTAGCACCTCCTCCACCCACCGCCTCTAACCCCCCCTCCCCCCCCCCCCCCCCCCAAAAAAAAAAAAAAAAAAAAAACCCCTCCATTTTATTTTCCTGTTATTAAAATTAGTCTTAACAACTCCCCCGCCCCCACCACCCCTGTCCCACACGTTGAACCACCCCCCTCCAATTTTTTTTTCTCATATGAAAATATTTTTTGTAAAACATTTTCCTTACATTTACCAAACAACCGAAAAAATGTTTGTCATTTTCCGGAAGTTGTTTTACGTGAAACAAACGGAGCCTTAATAAACTTTACCAATTTGCTCCCTGTATCTTCCATTTTTATTATGATTTTAGACTTTTAGTCGATTTCCATGGTTTATTTATTAGTCTATCAGTTACTTCAATGTCAAGTCCTTCATTGATTATGTCATCACTCTAGTATTTACTTGTATCTCAGATCTTTTATGAACATATTTAACTGCCAGGTTATTCCAGTTACTGCTATGGACAATTACAATCTGGTGGAGACTCTGGTATCTCGTATCCATAGCCGTTTGGGTGTTGAAGCTTTTAGTTTTTTTTTTTTTTTTTTTTTTTTAGTATATTTTTCTTTAAGTTGCTGTACTTTTTCTGGATTTTTGCCTTTTTCTTAACTACTTTGTTTTTCTTTCAATAAAGATATCAATGAAGTCGATGAGAAGCAGCTTGTGCTGTATGCACAGATGGCTAACCTTGTCAACTTGATACTTCAGTGGCCTGGTATTAATATAAAAGAGACTGCAGAATTTTTCTCAAAGGTAGTCTATTAAAGATTACATCCTACCTATATCATCCTCCCTCCCCCCCCCCCCCCATTCCTCGACAGTGAAAATAGGTTTATTTAACGGAAAGCATAAAAGAAATTAGGATTGTTTGCAGCTTGCGTGCAATGCCCATACCATTTGTGATAGTGAACTGAGATCACTTGGAACAGGATTGTTTCCTATCATTTCCATTATAAATCACAGGTATGCTGTTTCTGTATACAACGGTTTCTGCTTTTCCATTCAATCCTCCTCTGGGTCACTGTATAATTGGTTTTTTGTCTTATAGCTGCATTCCTAATTCAGTTCTAGTATTCGAAGGCCGGAAGGCTGTCGTACGTGCTGTCCAACACATACCCAAAGGTACTGAGGTAAGACATGTTATCTGGATGTTGGGCACGGTTTTCAGAATGAATGACTTTGAGCTAACTTAGCTCTCGTTGATAATTCTTTTACAGTAGTTTAAAAGTAACTAAAAAAAAGAAATATGTAATTGTGATCCACCAAATCAACTGACTGTATAAACATTCTCTGGCTCTCTCACTCTCTCTCTCTCTCTCACACACACAGAGAGACACGTGCAGTGGTATAGTCATTGACAGAAACATTAAAGGAGGATCTCTGTTATTGCATACTCATCTAGCTCAACTTAAATCTTGATCTAACTTTATTGATAGTATTTTTTTTATAAGGTATTTATAAGTTACATAGAAACAGCTGGAAGTACAATGACACGGCAAAAGGCTCTCAAAGAACAATATTTCTTCACTTGCAATTGTCCTCGCTGTATAAAAGTGGTATTTTGCACTTACCCTGCTAAAATGTTTTTGAGCTACACATTGTGATCCTAGTTAATAACTGTTGTCTGTCTTTTGACTCTTCCCTTACCAAACTTCCTGATTCGAAATTAAAGGGACAATGGGAAGACATACAAGAAAGTTCAATTCTAGAAGGTTATCGATGTGTGGATTATGGATGCAGTGGTTTCTTGCTTCGAGATCCTGGTAATAGCATGTACTCCGTTTGTTTCTCGTAAAACGACTTCCGGAAAATGATTTTCCAGGAAATGTTATCAGGAAAATGAAAATGTTTTCCGGAAAATAACATAAACATGTTTTTGATTGTTTGCTAAATGATTTCTCGGAAAATGTTTTCATGGGTCAAAAGTTGTTATGGAATGAGATCAAAGTAGTCGCTGCTGCTTTGTTATAATTTGAGTAATTTTTTTGTTTTGTGGGTGGGTGGGGAGGGGTGGGGCGGGGGTGGGGGAGGTTTTAAAAGAAAGTAATAATATGAGTGAAAAAAATGTTTTTTTTGGGGTGGCGGTGGGGTGAGGTGAGGGGTGGGGGATGGATGGATGTAGGGTTGGGGTTGGAGGTGGAGTGGGTAGTGTGAGGTTGTATGGGGAGTTGGGTGTGTGAGTGAGGGTATTAACATTTTCCGGAAAATTACTTACGGAAGAGAAATCCGCAAGTCATTTTAGTTAAAAAAGTGGGAAACCATTTTCCTCATTTTTCGGTGCTTAACAAACACCGGAAAATGGTGAAAACATTTTCCGGATCCAAACAAACGGAGCCTTATATTCATTTGCAGGCAACAAAAGTTTTAGATGCCAACAGTGTGGACATATAAGGGAGAAAGAAGAATTATCAAAGATTGCCGGGGATATAAAATTATTGTCAGAAAAGGCATCAGTCTCACTTTCCTCAGGATGTATCCTCTGATGTTTCAAATTAGATTACCATAACAAGTTTTAGAATGTTAATAAAATGACCCAGTTACAAATTAGGTTTAATATGAGTAGGAATTACTCTTCTATTCTTGTTCTTTCTTTGACAGACCTCAGATATTAAGGAAGCCTGTGACGGTTACCTGATGGTTGAGAATCTCCAAATGAAGATTTACCATCCGTTGTCAATCGTATTGATGCGGACTAGGGAAACTCTTTTGAAGGTTTTTAATAAGTCATTGTTATCACTTATCATCTGATCTGATGCAGTCATAGACTATTTGATGAAGTGATTGTACCACTTTATAGATATTCATGGAGTTGCAAGATTGGAAGCAAGCAATAGCATGCTGCAGGTTGACCATTGCAGTTTATGAAAGTAGGTTATCCTTCTTTCCAGATTCTCAATGAAATTATCTTAAAATTGCGCCTTACAAGTACTCCCTCCGTCCCAGAATCTTTACTACTACTACTCATTCGCTCTCCTACTTTACTTTTATTCTCACAACACCAATCAACTTACTATTCCCTACCCCACCTTCTCTCTCCTACCTCACTTTTCATACTCACAGCAGTTACATCACTTCCACCATTTCTTAATCTCCGTGCAAATGGGAGGGCGGACATATAGTCTCGGACGGAGGGAGTATGAACTTTTTCTTCATGTACTTCTATGTGGGATAATGTTATCCATTTTATTATTATTCAAGTCTAACTTTACGTATAATATACTCCCTTCGTTCCAAAATTAATGTCGCACTTTCCATTTTCGTCCTTCCCAAAACAAATTTCGCATTTCTAAAATGAGAAACAACTGTAGTGCAATTTTATCAATGTACAAGTAATGTGCAAATAAATAAAGCACATTCCTTGAAAACGTTGACAAGTCAAATGCGACATTTACTATGAGACGGAGGGAGTACTTTTTAAGTCCCATTCAAAGCTTAGTTTTCAGAGACCAGGGCATTGAGTGTAGAAGTGACATGCAGAAATTATCGTACCCTATTAACTGCAACACTGATTTGTCGATTCCCATGATTTGAGTAGAGATGCGTCCAGGCAATGATATGGTGATTAAGGTATACTCCCTCCGTCCCACCTCACTTGAGACCTAAGAAGTGGGCACAATAACTAAGGAAAAAGAATAAAATAAGGAAAATGTGGGGTAGAAAATGAGTGGGGTTAATAGTAGGTTGGTTGAATGAATTGTGTGGTGGAAAATGAAGAGAGAGAATGAGTGGGTGGGGTAGATTGAATATAAAATTATAAAAAAAATACCATTTTGGGGAGTCTCAAGTGAAGTGGGACGGACCAAAATGGAAATAAGTCTCAAGTGAGGTGGGACGGAGGGAGTATATAAGTATTGGAACCTCCAGCCCACAATGAATATCCAAAAAACTTATAATTTACTTCTGATCAAGAACAAATTTGATTATTTTTTTTCCAGACATTCACTTTGGGACGGGGGGAGTACTAGGTTGGAGAGAGCTGAGTTGAAATGCAAAATGTCGATTTGAACAATCTTTGCCTAGGCTTCTTATTACAAATACGAGCAGTTAAAAAGCGGAACAATCCTGTCATAGGCCATCTGTACTCTGAGGAGAGCTCTACTTTTCAATGGCCTATGAAAAGTAGAGCTCAATGCGAGCAGTTGATGTTATAGACTCAACCTTGAGGCACGTATTGTTGGCAAACCCAATTAAACTGGAGTACAAATTCTAGAAGATGCAGGGAAACCAAGGACAATATTTATTGTAAAGACATACCAGCTTGAGATTCATATATTTAATGGTTATTTCCTTTTTTTAAATTGCCTGTACATTGACAGTCTATATTAAAAGTTAGAAAGTAGTCGTCATATATGAAATTATTGCGTGTAGAAAGACTTGGATTTCCAGAATTTATTATTGAAGAGATTCTATGGAAGTATTTTGTGCTGGGTACAGTTTGGTATTAGAAGGTAGAGAGTAGTTGGCATATATTAATTAAAATTGCGTAAAAAAACTTGGATTTCCAGAATTTACTATTGAAGACAATATATTGAAGTATTCAGTGCTGGGTACAGTTTGGATAACGTGTTCCATCAATGAAGTGCTATAGAGAAGCAAATAGCCTAGTTAAAGGAGTTGTTCTAACTGTTGGAAATATGAACAGGGTATGAAGGCACTATTTTGATGAGCACTCAAAGCTATATACTCCCTCCGTCCCATTTCATGCTTTAACAATTTCCCTTTTGGATGTCCCATTTTAAACTTCAAAACTTCTTTATTTAGTGGGCCCCACATGTCATACACACAACTACTACTCCCTCTGGTCCAAAATAATTGTCTTTTTTTGCATTTGCACAATTCTTAAGAAATGCAATTATTATCATGACTTAATCACAAAAGTTCCATCTTTACCCCTATTAAGTGTGCAACTTTCTTACATTAATGTCTCACACACTAAGACAATTAATAAAAAAGAACAAGTTTCAATGCAAGGGTAAAAGGGACATTTAGCTCAAAAGTGACAATTATTTTGGACCAAAATTTTAGTCCAAAAGTGACAGTTATTTTGGACCGGAGGGAGTATCCACTAACTATTCCCTACCCCACTTTCTCTCTCCTACCCACTTTATATACTCACCACACTCTACCCCAGTTTATAGATTTTATAATAAAAGTTTTCATTTTCTTAATTTTTGAACCCAAAATTTTTTGAAGCATAAAATGTGACGGAGGGAGTATGCCCTATTTATATGATTTTCTTAACTGGGAGATTAGGTATTGCGGGATCGTAGTTGTTGTAGCATTCCCCGTCAGAGTTTAGTGAATAAATTTATTGAGTTCCCCTTTTGCTTCATTTGTGTGTCCTGTATACAAAAGAATGGCTGCTGTAATGAGAACAGCGAGCAAAAATTACAGTTGAATGTTGCATTGGTATTTGCAGTTTTCTCTGATTGTTATAAGCGTTTGGACAATCCCTCCTTTTGACTTTGGTGTTTTATAGTTGGTATGCATGGCCTTCATATAGGCATTCCCATCAACACGATTTTCTTTTCCTTTCCTTTCCTTTTCCATCCGAAGGGAAAACGAAGACGCTTTTAAGCATAGAAATGATGTACTCCCTCCGTCACTAAATGAATGTCCAAATTTCATTTTGAGGTACATTTGCTAAATGGTTCAACTTAGACATTTTTTGTTACACAAGTACGTCAATACACTTAATGATCTCATCTCATTATAATGCATAGTAACTTTAAGTATGAATTAGAACTTGTTGGGTGTTGAGGGAGGATTTAGTTACTAACCCAAAATTTGGACATTCATTTTGGGACAAAAGTTTTGCAAATTTGGACATTCACTTAGGGATTGAGGGAGTATATTTCTAGTCCCCTTGTGTAAAATTGTATCATACTCGATAACTGTATTAAGCTTATTATGGGGTCAGGAGGTCACACCCTATCTAAATCCCAAGAAAGAAAAATGTCTGTCATTTATTTGTTACTCCCTCTGTCCCAGAATTATAGTCCCCCTATTTTTATGGGTTTTACGAAGGAACTTTGAGTAATAATTAAAGCTACTTTTAATTATTCTAATGAAATTTTTGAAATTGTTCTTGATACACCATTATAAATACTATTAATATCAATTTTTAGATTCACATTAACATAATTATACGTAGCATTTATAACTGCTCAAAGTTCCCTCGTAGTAACAATGAAAAAAGGTGGACTATCTTTCTGGGACGGAAGGAGTATTTATTAACAGTGAGAGGGCAGCCCCTCAAAAATATCTCATGCACTATGTATTAACGTTATTTGAAATGTTTCATATTTCAAAGTGTACATGTTTGAAGTTGGTTCCTTTTAATACTCCACTAAGAATATTGTCTTCTTTTTTTTTCCACAGGAGTATATCCGGGATTTCATCCTTTGCGTGGGCTGCAGTATTATACATGTGGAAAACTTGAATGGTCAGACTTCAGTCTTAAGTTGTCTAAATGCATCCTCCAGATCTACCTTTTTGTTACTTCTCCCTCCGTCTTAAAATGATCTTCATACCTTTTTTGTTGTTGATACGAAAGTACTTTGAGCAATAATTTTAGGTTAGTATAATTATCCTAATGAGCATCTAAAATTTGTTATTGATAGTTGTGTGATAATTATGTTCTGGGAGCACATCTGCACGTGTCGTTGCACGTGTTGTTGCATGTGCCGCTCCCGTGCATCTCTTTCCCGCGAATGTGTCATATACTGCAGAAGTACAGCTTCCTGTAGCGTGCGTCCTTTACCGCACCCGCGCTTTTTGCCTCACATGCATCTTTCACGTGCACTCTTTTCAACGTGCGGTTTATTATGCGTTAGGTACTTCCCACGAGAAGGTCGGGGAAAGTCTTCTTTCCATCAATGTCTTATCCCTCGCCAAAACCCCAGTTCCTATTTCTGCTCCTCCTTTCCGTCACCTCTTGTTGATTTGTATAATGCCAATCTTTACTCAGAAAACACTAGGTATCCCGTAGGACTTGATACAAAACAATAGTATTTATAGTAGTGTATCAATAACTAGTGTTAAATTTTCATTCAGATAATTAAATTAACCTAAATTTATTGCTCAAAGTACCTTCGTAGTAACAACAAAAAAAAGTTGAAAAATCATTTCGGAATGGAGGGAGTATTTTCTTACTGTTCATCGATGTCAAGACATTAAACGGAAATGCAAGGATTAAAGTGACTTCATCATTTGTTAGGTCTAACGTAATATAATATGGAAATTTAAATTTCATATGCTTAATTTTGTTATTATTTCTTTTTTGAAGAAAGATTCTTAAGTGGAATGGAGGGAGTAGTTCTAAAGTTGATTGGTCAGAATTCACTCTCCATGTGTTTCTGTTAATATACTGTTTTATATGCATAGTAGGTTATATAGCGAGTAGTTTGTATTTGAATCGAAAACCGTCCTTATCCCTCCGTCCCAGCTCACTTTAGACCTATTTCCATTTTGGTCCTTCCCAGCTCACTTGAGACCTCCCAAAGTAGCCACTTTCAATAATTTTATATTGAACCAACACTACTATTTACTTCACTCGTTCTCTCTTTTCATTTTCTACCACACATTTTCCTTATTTTATTCTTTTTCCTTAGTTATTGTGCCCACCTCTTACGTCTCAAGTGAGGTGGAACGGAGGGAGTATATTGGAACATGGTAAAGTAAGAAATATGTAAATCACATCCTAAATAACGAGAGGAAATCCTCTGTACCACTTTTGGTGTACCATTGTGTACCACAAGTGATCCAATGGTTATATCTTATTAAATTTGAGATAATTATAACATCACAAATGATGTATAGCTGTCAGATCACTTGTGGTACACAAGTGGTACACATATTGTGGTACAGAGGATCTCATCTCCTAAATAACAGTGATAGATATTACTCGCTTCGATCCAGAAATGGCTGTTGCTTTTGAACAGTTTTTGGTCCAATATAATTTTCGTTTTTTGTTCAAAAGCATTCAAATTTGTCTTTCACCCTTACATTGAAACTTGGTACATTTTCTTGATTGGTTTATTGAGTGAAGTAATTTAGGAGAGAGGTAGAGTCAATAAATAAGGGTAAAGTTGGCCATTTTTTCTTTAAATTGTAGTAATAAGTGTCGTTCTTAAAACTTAATGGTAGCAAATACTCCCTCCATCCTAGCAAAAGTAGGACTAGAGGAGTGGGCACAATAATTAAGAAAAATTAATATATGTGTGGTAGAAAATGAAGAGAGAGAATGGGTGGGGTAAATAGTAGTATTAGTTTAATAAATTGTGTGGTGGAAAATGAAGAGAGAGAATGAGTGGGGTTAAATGGTGGGATAGAATGAATATAAATACATTAAAACATTTCTATTTTGGGCAGACTTACTTGTGGTGGGATGGACTGGACCAACAACAACTCTTGGTGTTTCATCACTCTTCTGATACATCCCTGACTAGGGATGATTACTGCGTACAAAATGGAATGGATTCTATCATTGTTATCATGTTTGAAGTATGAGAAACACATTGAGAAAAACACGTTTTTTACTGTTAGAAGAGTGAGACGCTTTGTAAACACTTTGGTGAATTGGTTGTCACTCGTGGACTTAGGAGAATCTCTCTCCAAACCACATAAATCATTGTCTCATTTGTTTACTTTGTTTGGGTAATGTGGGTGCGTGGGTGTATATGATCCGTTTTCGTATTCGTACAACATATACATTGAACAAAAGTAAAACATACTCTCTCCGTCCCACTCAATTACACATTTTGGGTCAAGCATGGGAATAAATGAAAAGAGTATAATAATGATTATGGAGAAACTGTTGTGAGTATGAAAAGTGAGGTAGAAACTGTAGGTGGTGTAAAATATGTGAGTGGGATAACTATTGTGGGTATGGCAAGGGCCCCATTGAATAAAGAAATATCATAAACTTATCATCATGGGTTGTGTAATTTCAAATGGATCACCCAAAGAGAGTTTATGTAATTTTGAGTGGTGGTTGCTGCTGTACTCTCATATAGGAGCGGGAGAAGTACTCATTAAAGTAAGAAACTTCCAAGAAAATTACGTAGTCTTGTAGAGTTGCGTCGTTACTTAACCATATTTCAACATTACTCACGATTTGTTGCTGCTTTAAATTTGTAGGTTAGTTGGTTATACCGAAGATGCCATAAAATCATTGGCAAAGGCAGTTGACATAATGCGTATAACACATGGGACGAGCAGTCCTTTTATGAAGGACCTCTTCATCAAGTTGGAGGAAGCACGAGCTGAACTTTCTTACAAGCTCTCATCTAAAGATGATCAGCAGAACTGTTGTTGAATCTGAACCCCTCACTAATATACGATTTATGAATGTATCTTACTTCTGAGAATTGTAGTTGGATTTTTTTTTTCATCACAATTATATTCATATTTTACAAAGACGTACTGGCTTGTATGTAAATCAAGAACTAAGCCTGAAGAGGAACATAGACCCTTCCTTCCAATATTATCATGTATTATTTCAGAGTTCAGACAACATTAATGGATGTATGGCTTAACTCCAGTCTCCCTGATATATGACTCATGTTATAGACACCCCCACGTTATTGTCTATGCCACCAATATGCTTTAATAGTACAGCTCGAAGGTGGGTGTGCTCAGTAATGTGGGGGTGTTTGTATATAATCACCCAAACATATAAGAGTGCCTTCAAGTATTACCAGCAGGCAGCTGAAGTGGAAACGCAACTGACATGCGCTTTTTATTGTGCAACTTTTTGGAACAATGTAACCTTTCCTACAAGTTAAAACGCCATAGCGGTGAGAGTTATAAGATGCATCCCTTCTTTCGTTTGCACCAAGTCATGTTTGCCTTTGCTAATCAGTCGTTCGATTGAATAGGAACTGTCAATCTGAATCTCGATCAAAACCCTAGATTGAAATTGTTTGTTGAAAGCCCTCTTTAACTTCTTTGTAATGCCATAGTAACAAGCCACATCTATCCTTAATTGATATCTAACCAAGCTCTGAACCAAAAAAATCTAAAAATACTCACTCAAATTCACATGCAGCGCACTTGTTCACTTAACGAGGGTTTTTGAATAGAAATCGTCAAAAAGCCTCGATTTGGGAAAAAAAATATCAATTAAGGCCCTAAATCGCTAAAGAAAAGTCAGGTCCGATTGGGGACATCATATGATACTTTAGGCGCTAATTTGTAATTAATCCTTTTATATAAGGTACTAACCCCCTGAAATTAACCTTGCTGAAAATTAGAAAGTGTTGGTCCCAAAGACACAACAAGGGTATGAAAAGGAGGCTAGAGGGGGGGGGGGGGTGAATAGCCTACTTAAAAATTTCAACCCTTTTTCAAAATTCAACCAAGTGCTTACTCAATGAATTTTGCGGTCAATGAAAACTACTAGTTCAAGAGTAATATGCACAGCAGAAGTTTTCGATTTAAATATGGTAGAGTTGTTTTTGGATAAAACAATGCGGTAGGTTATAAGTGCGGTAGGTTATAAGTGCGGTAGGTAGATGCTGTAGGTTGAGTGCGGTAGATAGAGTGCGGTAGGTTGAGAGATTGAAAATTTGTGTCTTAGAAGTTTTGGCAAATGATAAGTTAGTCAGATTTTAGCTTAGGCAATGAGGGGAAAATACAAACACAATTCACAATAAGTTTGGATATCTGAAAGATCAAACACTAAACGACAAACAAGATTAATATGAACAATACTTGAAGTAAATTTGCAGAAATGTAAAGAGCAATAAGTAAATGACACAAGGATTTGGAAAGGTTCGATCTGTTAAAAGATCTGCGTCCTTTACCAAGATGGTCAGTCTTGGATTTTGAATGAGGTATATATTGATTCACTTGAGTACAGATTACAAAGATGACGTATTGAATCAACACCTATTTTCTATGAAGAACAATCCTAGACTTAGAGCAGTGTATCCCTAATGATTCAATCTATGTGATTGATCAATCGGGGTGAGTGTGTGTGTAAGAATCAAAAGCTCTTTGAAATCTATATGATTTAGAGCCTAATGAATCTTCTGTGATACAAGGCTTTAGATTTGTAGATGAAGGTTTCTGGAGTTGAAGACTTGAAGGTTGTGCTTGAAGATTCGAAGGATCTTGAATATGATCTTCAATCACTAAGAATTTCAATATCAATTTCTCTCTTAGAATCTCAGCAATGTTCAATGAATAACTCAAAGACTATTTATAGCCTTGAAAGGGAAACTAGCTGTTTGAATTCTTGGGGGATAAGTTTTGAGGACAATGAGCTGTTGAATTTTAATTGGAGCTCAGTCTGAGTTGTCTTTTTGTTGCAAAGTAGTGGCGGTCCAGCTGTACTGATGTAGTCATTGGATGACAGTTGTATTCAAATTTGAAATTTGATTTTTGCAACGTTCTAAACTAACCATAGGTTTTGGACACTAGCTTGACCATGGTTAATTTGAACCAAACTTGATTTTCTTCAACTATAGTCACATGCGGCAAGCTTGATCCATGCGGTAGCTTGGTGCATACGGCAAATTGAGTCATGCGGTAGGCTGATCTACGCGGCAAGCATATTATGCGGTAGACAGTGCCTTGACCACATAACTCCAGACAGAGAAAAAAATTGAGGCTCCTAATCTATTAAGCCTATCAAACTAAAAAGTGGACTATTCTAAACGAAGTACAAGTACTTCTTACAATATATCATAAACTCCACAAAGAGTAAAATTAGGTTATGAGATCAATCAAATTTAAGGTAATAGGAGTGGTTTATAATAAGCATACCCAATAGAAAGAAAATGAATGACAGGGCTGAAGCCCTACGTGTTCGATCCCAGGAAGTAGAGATAGGCCTAAGTGTGAGCTTGGGCTAGACTGTGTCGGTAATAGACTATATTGGAGGTTCCACCTTAGAAACTGTTGGGTATGCATATTATAAACCACTCCTATTACCTAGATTTGATTGATCTCATAACCTTATTTACTTTTTATGGACTTTAAGTTTTATTGTAAGAAGTTTTATAACTTCACTAGTTAAGTCCATTTTTCGTTTAGTTAGGCTTAGAAGATCAACCCCTCAAATTTTGAAGAAATGCTGCTGCTGATTTTGTTGTGAAAAAGCTAAGTCTGCCTACCTCAATCATGCTGCTGATGATTGTGCTGCGGCTTGAGGAGCGACCGCACATGTAGCTACCGCAAGGTTTAGGCGACCGCTTGCTCCATGCTGCTGCAAGAATCTAGCGACCGCAAGTCTTAACTACCACATATATTAGCTACCGCAAAACAAGGTCAAGACCAAGAGAAGACAAGTTTGATTTAGAATGTTGCAAAATTCAAATTTGAATTTGGTCGTTATGTCTGGTACAAGATAGTACATCTTGACCACTAACTTCTGCAATTAGAAGACAACAAAGATATGAGCTCCAATCAGAATACTCCAGCTCATCATCTACCTAACTTGTCCTTGTAGACACCTCGCCTTGGACCGCTCACCCCGATTGCATACATAGTATTTTTTATTTAACTTATTTTTGTTAATTTCTGTTACTTCGGTTAAGTTCTTAACTGATTCCATTAGTTTTAGACTCAACTGCATAACAGAGTTAACTTTTAGAGTCATTCTGTCATTTTTACCTGTGGGCACCTTCGGCACTGCCAATGGGCCGCGTACGCGTCTCGTCCCTAAGACGGGACTCGCACGCTTCCCATTTTGGCAGTTACAGATTGCAGTCTTTTCCCCTCAATTTTCTTGATCACAAATACCTCTTTTTACCTCCACATTCATCCACTCTTATTTCATAACTCCCAATCCCACACTTCTAGCATTTTCTTTAAAACAAAATATTTCTTTTTATTATTATTTGATTTTCTCTTTATTATTTAATTTCCTTCTATTTTCCTATTGGTTGAAAGATAATATTTTCCTCTCTTTTTCACCTATAAAAACCCTCTCATTTTACCTTAGAAAGGGACTTTTGGGACCTCAACCTTCGACTTCAACTTTCTCTACACCTAGACTCTATACAAATTTCTCTACAAAAATACTACACAAAGTGTTGCACAATAATTTCTCTACAACAACTCCATTTCCAAGTTAAGGTTTGAAGTTCTTCTTTTCTAAAGGTACTTTATTCTTCTTCTCTTATTTTACTTGTCTAGTCATTGTATGCAATCTCATAAAAAGGGAACATAACCAAAATGCCACTTCACTATTGAAGTTTGGTCAATGTTATATTCCAACATTCTAAACTCCATTTTAATTTACCATTCATTTCTTAATGTAAATGTTTGACATGTAATCTTTAAGCATAAATCAATATAAAGAATTCCCCTTTTCTTTCCCTTGCAATTGTTAGCACATTTCTCATATTATTAGAAGGACATTTAGCATTAGAACACCAATAGTAGCAAGACCGGCTTAAGCCGGGCGGAGTGGGTGTTTAAGTACTTCCCACTCTGTCACCTAACCCCTGAACCATTCTCTCCCGAATCTTTGGTTTCGTAACTGTGAGCGCGCGTCCTTTTTGCAGTGTTTGTTCAAGGGGTATTGGTTGGTTGCAAGGACTTGATTGTTGCTCGATTTGTTGTGAGTCACCACCACGTTTTAAACGGAACACGGACCATGAGATTCTTGAGTTTGGGGGTTAAGTTATGGATTGGGAAGGTTAAGGAGCACCCAATCCACCCAATCTAGGATTGGTCTTGCCACTAAATCATCATCATCGTCTTAAAATCATGCAAAACATGTACTAAAGAAGCCAAATAAATAATTTCTTATTTATTTGGAATGTCGGATCATGTGCTTCGAGAACATCTCCATGGATTTCGAGAGGCTCTAGGCTGATCCTTTTGATAGAATCACACTACTTCAAAGAAAATAAGGAGATGAGAAGTGAGAAAACAAAGGAATTACCTAAGCGTTCTTCGAGATTCCTATGGATAGCCTTGACAAAAGGCCTTGATGATCCAAAGAACTTGACTTGATTTGTGTTATGGTATTCTGTATTTCGTGGGTGAGGGAGAGAGGCTGATTATGGGAGTGTTTTGAGTGTCCTTTTTGTTACTAAATGGTTGATTACCAATGATTACCCTTGATTAGGTTAAAGACCTCTATATTTATAGGGTTTAAAGACTTAGGGATCAAGTCAAGGAGGTAAGTATGGATGGGAATCAATGACTCAATTCTCGTCCTTTCCATCTTTCCTGAATTGTGGAGTGTTTGCCAAGAAACGAGGTTGAGATCAACAAGGAAATTGCTGAAAAGCCGACTGTCGAAGGGGGATGTCTCGTACGAGACATGTGATGTCTCGTACGAGACATCTTGTGTTTGAATCACAAAAATGCCCTTTTCTTAAGTTTTAATGTTCATTTCGGCCCCTAACTAACGAAGTCAGTCAGAAACTTAACAAGACATGTCAAACTTAACGAGTTTCGACCCAAATCAAAGGCGAGACACAGAAGTAGTGAGATTATGAATGAACGTTCAAAATGGGGTGTCTACAGAGTCCCTCGGCGACGATACTTATAAAAGAAGTAACGTCGTCGATAGAAAAGACACCATTTAGAACTTTAGGTATGGTCGTGCTGAAAAGCTGCCTACGTATTCCTTGAAAGGAAATCAGACCTAACGTAGTTCGACTCCGAAAATCACGCAAAAACGGTCGTTTGAGGTATTTTGAAAATCCTTTTGAAAGCAATACTTGCGGTAATTAAAGTTTAGAGATTAGAGAGTAACCCATACTGAGGAATCAATGTCCTTGACCCAATTCTGAATATACCCTCTGTTGCTGATAGAGCATCGCGGTTGACGGTGTTGAAGTTGTTGGGGAATATCCTCGATCAATGCTCCTACATTGAAAGTACTGAATATTATCCTCGATCAATGCTCCTACATTAAAAGTTCTAGATCCCTAAATGTCCTCGATCAATCAGATCAGTTCAAGGAGCTGATTGAAAGTACTGAACATGTCCTCGATCAATTCATCATTGAAAGTACTGGACGGTTTGATGTAGATTTCTGAATATCCTCGATCAATCAGATCAGTTCATGGAGCTGATTGAAAGTACTGAATATTATCCTCGATCAATGCTCCTACATTGAAAGTACTGGATGCAGAATATCTGATTTTGGTGTAGATTTGTAGACTTTTGAATATCCTCGATCAACCAGATCATTTCATGGAGCTGATTGAAAGTACTGAATATTATCCTCGATCAATGCTCCTACATTGAAAGTACTGGATGCAGAATATCTGATTTTGGTGTTGATTTGTAGACTTCTGAATATCCTCGATCAATCAGATCAGTTCATGGAGCTGATTGAAAGTATTGAATATTATCCTCGATCAATGATCCTACATTGAAAGTACTGGATGCAAAATATTTGATTTTGGTGTAGATGCCGGTTCCGGAATTTGCTGAAGTTGTTGATTGAGTGTTCAGAATATCCTCGATCAATCAGTTCATGGAGCTGATTGAAAGTACTGAATATTATCCTCGATCAATGCTTCTACATTGAAAGTACTGGATGCTGAAACTCTGAATTCTGTAGGGATGATCCGATCGATGTTGATTTTTTTTTTTTTTAGCATGGATTGGCTTTTGTGTACCTGTTAATACAACAAGTAGAACCTATTCTAGCAAGCAATTTAGCCTTGATTTTAGCTTGTAATTGGACACCTGTAGTGGTGACAAATTTATGTGCATGCCTGGTCGGTCAACCTTGGTGTAAGTAGTGTGAATAGCATGGATTCGCGATGGGATGTTTATTGGTGATGAATTGTATGTGTTGATTTGTGTAAGTGCGTGGGGACCTGTTTTTGACAAGTTGGGACCTAATCAGGTTTTCTGCAGAGATGATGTGCTATGGAGTTTCTTTGATGGTTGTCTAGTGTGAGACTCATTTGCCTTGTGCAAGATGATCCGTCCAGATCGTTACTTTAGTCATGTCGTGTCAAGGGAGACAACTATTTGTCCGACAACCAATGATATTGATCAATGTGCAAGCTCTAAGTAGGCCGAGCGTACTTTGTTGACAACTCTAGAGTTCCATGCCTAAAAGTCTCCGGTGAAGGTGATGATAGACGCATTCTATTCCCCCAAGTTTATCTCATGTGTGGTCTAAGTCAAGCCCCAATGATCTTGTATGTTGTAGATGACCGGTCCCATGAACAGGCTTATGAGGATGTTTGATTTGAAGAAGAGTGCTCTCCCGCTTGTTGGATTTGAAAGAGGTTGAAGAAGAAATGATTTGAAGAATGTTCTCCCTATATATTTTTTTTGTGACGCACCCTGATTTTTGCCTAGACCGCCCTTTTGGGTTTTCAATCTAGCGGGCATCTCTTTTGCGTCTTTTTTTTTGACAGAGTATGTACTCGAAGATGACTCAGATGAGAGAGGAGAGTAGTTTTGTCTCTTATTATGGCGAGACGTGCAAGATTTTTGGGTTTGAATGTATTAGGCATTTTAGCTATCGACTTGGATTTTGGGAAGTTGTTCCAAGCATCGACTCAGTGGGTATAACGCACTTTGTAATGAGAGTTAGAGGCGAAGAGGATAGTCCGTAGTGCGGATTTACTTTGACGAGTTCGTACATTTTGAGGATGAATAGACTAGGGAAAGAAAGGATCAAAATCCCCTAGCCTTGATGCTTGGATTTGAAGAAGGCATATAAGGGTGAGGAAGAGGAAGCCCCTAGACTCAACAAAGAACGCTACTTGGCTCAAAGTACTAGAAAGATAGTTCTACCTTTAATGGACCCTAGTATTTATTTTTTGATGTCTTAAGTGTTTGTCCAGTTCATCTTTGCAAGTGAATCATTTAGAATGTCTTCGACGAGTTTCGAGAAGAAGGCCAATCACTAGTATGACAAAGGGGTACATGCTTTTCTTGATATAGAGGGATCTCCTTGCCTTTGGATGTTTGAACTTTGTTGTAGGAGGAGATGACGTTAAGGAATCCTCTTTTTCTACATTTGGATTTGTCGAAGGAGATACGTTTCAGGAATCATCCCTTTTTTATGATTTGTTGAACTTCTTTCTATATTGTGGGGCGATGAAAGCTTGAGGTTTTTTTTTTTTTTTTTTTTTTTTTTTTTTTTTTTTGACTCTCTAAGCTTTGAGTTGAGGAGCCCCATTCTTGCTTGTGAATGATGTTGGTACTAGTGCCTTCGACTTCTTTCATCGTGGTCCTTCGACTTTCAATAGGAGCGTGATCATGTGTATCCCCTAGGCATTCTAATGATAGCCTTCATTCTCAAACTCGTTTAGACATAACTATCATCTTTTGCAAAGTTTCATGTTTAGTGATTATTATTGTTTGCGGGTCCATTTCATGAATTAGAGAGATATTCAAAAGGTAGAACAACCTTAGAGTAGTGTATATGAATAAGAATGACTTTTATTAATAACTTGAATTCAAAACAGGCTCGATAGTTTAGTTGACACAAAATAGAGAAGGGGGAGATGGACTAGAACAGAATGACTCTTCGAGTTCATACTAGGAAATTAAAACCTATTCTATTTCTAAGGAGAAAGGGAGAGCATAGTTATAGCCCCAAAGTGGTTGATCTATTTCTTCTTGAGGCTTCATTCTTCTTTGTGTAGCTAAGAGAGAGGGTTGATAGTAACACTTGGTATCTCTATTTCCTTCTTATCAATGAGGTCTTGGATGACATCCTTTAAAAGGCGGCAAGAGTTGGTGTCATGGCCAGTGGCTTTGTGGAACTTTCAGAAGAGGTGGTGAGCATGCTGAGGAGGGAGTTCCCTTGGTGTAGTAGGAGGACTTCTTGGTTTTATCTTTCCTTTTTTCATGAGGATGTCAAGGAGACCCTCTTAATTGGTATCCTCAAGTTCGTCGTAGTGTCTACCATTCTTTTCTCCTTTTCCTCTTTTAGGAAGGGTGACAGTATAGAACTTGCTCTTTCCTTGGTTGTTGAAAGTATTGACGGAGGTCACTTTGTCGTAGCATTCTTTTTGGGTTTGCAAATATGCTTGAAGTATACAAATCTTATTTCCGTGATAATCACTCTGAGATTGGAGGTGACCGTGAAGGATTGTGATTTCCTTCTCATAGTACTCCCTTTGGATTCATAAGCGAGTCATGAATTCTCTCTCCATTTTTCGTTTGAAGTCAGTGTATAGGTCAATGGTTCCTACTTCAACCATTTGACTTACTTCCCTTTCTAGTCGAGTCTTGAGATCATAGGCCTCTTGCATTGACTTGGTGTTAGACATGGTGGTGGAAGAGTTTGGAACGATCTAGTTGCGATTCGGACGGACCTAACGGTATAGAGATTGCGTTAAACCCAGATTAAGGTCCCAACAAGTCGGCTTTATAAGTTGTATAGGCTTAGGAGTGAGTGTAGGTTGACCAAACAAGCATAGCACAGAAACTGACACGGACAGAAGAAGATGTCTCATATGAGACAAGGATGTCTCGTACGAGACATCCATCACAGATCACAGAATTTCATATTTTAATCCTAATTTTGGTCGGACGAAACTTAATCCGTTTTAGGAGGTTTCTATCTAATATCCTGGAATAGTGGATTCTGTCACCCTAGAATATGAGCCCCTTGTTTTTCACCTGTATTTGCACTCTCCCAAACGGACAATTTGGGCAAAGGTACCATATTCTCATCAGAATCCACCATTCAATTTAGCCAAACCTAAGCGATTCCGTAATTGTTTTGCACTTTGTTAAACAACGCATTTTATGAAATCAAACCTTATGAATTCTTGTAAGGGACAACTGAAAGGGACTTTGTCAAACGTAGGATCTTGACGGCAAAAGAGACTAGACTCGAATCCTCGTAGAAAAATTCTCAATTTTGCAATCGCAATCCCTTGTCTAATAAATTTACCGAAGGGACATTCGTCAAGAATTCATGAAGGGAGTATTATAGATTGTAGAAGAAGCGTTATCTTGGGCAAAGATTAAAACAACCCTAAGAATCGAACCGACCGGTCTCAAGGAGTGTCCTATTGACTATTATGTATGCATGAGGTTGATGCAGGGCTTACGGCTAAGGCTCCCCATGAAAACAGTCTAGGAGCGTGTCACGGAGTGGGTACACCATCTTTGGAGAGTCCGGCGAGTGCCACTCGTAGAGTGGGGGTGCTGACCGACATCCGTCCTACGATTGGGACCCGGGTTATAGGGTATGTAGTGCAATTATTCTACATGTGTGCACGTGTGTGAGAGTTAAGTTCTAGGTGTTAAAGAGAAAATAGAAACTTTTTTTTTTTTTGAAAACAAAATAGAAAACATGCAATGGCCGGTGTAGACACCCCGCCTTGGACAGCTCACCCTGATTGCACAGTTGATCTTGTGTTTCTCCCTATTTTAAGTGTTTCTCGTTAGTTTCTGTTACTTCCGTTAAGTTCCTGACTGACTTCATTAAGTCCAGGACTAAACTGAATAACAGGGCTGACTTTCTAGTCCATTCTGTAAAAAAATCCATCTCTGAGTCGCGCGCCTCCTACCATAGGAGCCAGAAGCACGCGCCTTCCACCCCCGAGGTAGGAAGCGCGCGCCTCTGGGCATCAGTTACAGATTTCTGTCCAAGAATATCTCCCTTGCTCATTTTACATGATTTTGCCCGGGAAAGATTTCTTGGTGACTGAGTTTTTGCACCAAAAACACTTTGTTTTCACCTATAAAAAGATCCCTTTTCCACCATTTCAAAGGACCAAAAATTTCTCTCTACAAAAATTATACCGAAATCATTTCCAAGGTGTTTTCCAAGTAATTTACCAAGAAGTGTTTGAAGTTCTTCGAAGCATAGGTAAAAGTTCATTTTCCTTCTTCTTTTCTACTTCATCTCCTCTCTTTTTCTTTTACTTTAATCAAACGTGCAATCACCCAAATCATTTTGGGACATGACACCAATGATCGCTTCATTTCATTGAAGTTGGTCAAGGAGTTATCTCCCTACATTCCAAACACCCCTTTTAAAACCCCCTTTTTATCATTATCAAGAATAGGAAGAACATTTATTTTATGTAGACTTTGAACAAGCAAGACCAACATTATTTGGGCGAGATGGGTGTTTAAGTACTTCCCATCTCGTAACCTAACCCCCCAAATCTCATAACAAGAATCTCTGTTTTCGTATCAAACTTAGGCTAAATATTAGGTTTTTCTTATGTTCTTCTAAAACATAGGTGGTGACTCTACAATTTAAACAAAAATAGACATCCTAGGAATAACACACGCGCTCTAGCTAAGCCGTGCCTTCCCGGGGTATCTACAGCGGCGACTCTGCTGGGGACGTTTGAGGGTTAAACTTGCATCTCTGTTCAAAAGTCTACATCTTTTCTGGGCATTCTGGTCTCTGATGGGGGAAGCGTGCGCCTCTGGCCTTCTTGGCCTAAGGCGCGCGCATCCCACATCAAGGAACAGAATCGCCCGCCTCTCATATGTTCTTCCTATTCTTCTTATTTTTTCTACACTAATCATTTCTGCAGGGGTTACAATGTATATTGAGGACCAGGGCAATCCCATGAGTCCAAAGTCTGACAATCTGATAGGTTTGCCCAGAAGCAGGCGCCTCCCATAGACTCTGAACCATGTGCGCGCATCTCACAACACAAGCCAGGGGCGCGCGTTTCTAGGTGGTTTTCCAGAACAGGGACAGTTTCAGAACAGAGCAGAATGATGGGGGGGGGGGTGTGGGTACAGTTGCCTGCATCAAGAACTAACTTGGACTCTTGGACTATTTTACTTTTGTGTTTTGTTTTATCGGTCATACGGGTGATTCGAGAGTTGTAATTTATGTGTTTATTTGCTTTTCTTTCAAAAAAAAAAGTAAAAAATGTTTTGTCGCATGTTGGACCTCACACTACGTGCACAAATTCCTATAAATTGCTCACTATCGAGTCGCACAAGTTCATAACCCCAAACCCGTCAAGGCCCGTCCTAGAGAGTTTCAAGCTCCACCTGACCTTGACTCTCTCGAAGCGGTAAACCTCAGCCCGTGGCGTAGTTCATGACTACATTCTGGGGGTGACCTTAAGCCTCTCATTAGCCGAGCACAAGCCAACACAATTCTAGTTAGGGTCTAACACTCCGTGACCAAGTCGGTTTTCATGTGCCGAGATTTCCCTAAAATAATGTCTTCAAAACATACATGCCATGTGGTTATTATGGACGAAAATAAAAAATCCGTCCCCGAATGTCTGCTTTACTACATTAATTTAGTTTAATCCCGACACATGTAGGACTCACAAGCGTGATGGAATCCGATGAGTATATGGGACCGCGAGAAGGTCTATATACTAGTATGACGATTCCATAGTTTTCTTAGAAACTCAAAAGGGACTCCGTCCCACCGACTTAAAAAAAAAGTAGTCTTTTTCTTTATGTGGTTTTGAGTCGTGTGCCCAATGTGTGTTCTAAGCCTCTTCATGGACCGAAAGTGTTACTCAAGACTGACAAGGGCCTCTTCTGCAATATAGGTTCAATTGGTACTTACCGTGTCTACCGGGATTCAGCGAATCGGTTAGTTCGTGAAGACATTACTCCAACAGCTCCAACAGCATCAATGGCCGGCGGCTCCAACACCGACAACACCATGTCTCTTGAGAAACTCTCAACTTTGGTCCAATTCTCCAAGAGCAAGTCTCCACTCTTAATAAGGAGGCCCAAAATAAAGATGATCTTTGGCAATCCCACCTCGACAATCAAAGGGAGGCCCACGAGGCCGAGATGGAGCAAATGGAAGAGAAGCTCACCAAGCTTGCCAAGGGTAAGAACAAGAAAGATAATGAAGAGTCCGAGTGGACCCAAGGCTTATTTGAGATCCCCTATGTCAGTGCCCGCACCAAGAAAATGGGGGAACCGAGCACCGAGAACAATGAGCACAAGATGGTTGATTCAATTATGGCCTACATAGATCAACGTTTCAATGGCCTCAACTTGGGGAAAGGCTCCGATACAAGCCTTTATCAGTCATACATTCTCATGAAAACGATGGCTTCTCTTCCCGACAAGTTCAAGATGCCCGACATAAGCAAATTTAAGGGCAACTCTTGCCCCATGGCACACATCGAGACTTACATATGGGCTATGGTTCCAAAGAAGGTCTCTCCTAAAGTTATGGCACAATGCTTCCCTCTTACTCTCGAGGTGGAGGCAAAGGATTGGTATGCAACTCTCCCGTTCACAGTCCGTCTTGATTGGGACGCCGCCATGCTCGCCTTCAAAAGTCAATACCAAGGAAACACCACTCACCGCCCGACCAAGAAAGAGCTCGAGAACACCACTCAAAGAGACAATGAGTCCTTTATTGACTTCACGAGAAGGTGGAATAACAAGCTTGCTGAAATTGTTTAGAGGCCTAACACCAAGGAGCAAATGGACATCTTCCTTAAGTGTCTAAAGATTGATCTCCACACCTACCTAAGTGGGGCTTGCTATGCGGATTTCTCTCAAATGTATGAGACGTGGATCCGAATGGATGAGTTGCTCAAGGAGATCAAGAAAAGTGATCCTAGTTTCTGTTACAAAGCCGCCTCTAACTCCACAAAAGATCCTTCGGTCAATGCCGTCACTACGGACAAAGGGAACTACAAAAGGGTTCCTCCACCTCAAGGCAAGAGACCTCAAAATGACCGTGTCTACACTCTTCTCCAAGGCATGACTCAAACCGAGGCCTTCAAAGTTCTCAAGGCAAAGGGGAAAATTACACCTATATAAGGGTACCAACCCAAGTCGATCAACGCCAATCATGCTCATCACAAATATTGTGGCTACCACCAACATAGTGGCCACACCACCGAGGAATGATTTGTCCTCCGCAATGTCATCCAAGATCTCATAGACAAGAAAGAGTTCATAGTGCCTAGTGGTGGCGATGTCAATGTAATAGAGCTAGGAGAGTTTGAGGAGACCATTCATTCAATCCCAATTTTGAATGAGGGCTCCAATGTGATGAATAAATTTGACAATTCTTGTTATGTTGTGACTTACGATGAGGTAATGAGGGAAGTACTAGAGAATAGGAAAAAGAGGCAAGATGGTAATGTCAACATGCTAACTCGATCTGGACGAGTCATAGCAAACAACCCCACTACTTCTGCACCAAGCACCTCTTTTCAAAGGTCACAAGCTCGTGACACTCCTGAGGACCCTTTATTGGCTCAACTCAAGAAAACTCAAGCCAACATCTCCATTTGGGACCTCATTGCATCCTCAAAGAAGCACCGAGATCTTGTCATCAACAATCTCGACGACACATCAGTCTCTTCCGATACTACTCCCGAGGACCTCACTACAATGATAGGCCACATTCACTTTGGTAATGTCATCACCTTTGCTGACATGGACCTCCCACCGGTTGGGTCCGATCACAATGAAGCCATCTACCTCAAAGTAAGAGCAAGGGGGAGACCTATTTCAAAAGTCTTGGTTGACGGTGGTTCCGCACTTAACCTAATGCCCGACCGAATCATAGGCATACTGGGGCTTAAGAATTTAGATTTAAAGCCTTCTACTCAAGTGATCCGAGGTTATGACAGCACTGCCCGCACAGTCATGGGTATGGTGGAAATAGACATTGAGTTTGGGAGCATGGTTATGTCCGTCCCATTTCAAGTGCTCGATATACCTTCTTTATTCAATTTGCTTTTGGGTCGACCATGGATACACAGTTCCAACGCCATCCCTTCAACTCTCCATCAGTGTGTCAAGTTCTAAAATGGGGATGAAATAGTGACCGTCATGGCAGAAAACATCACTATCCACAGAAATGGGGAACCTATTCACCAAGTTCAACATGGTTTAGAAGACTCCACTATCTCCGGCGTCTCAATCAACGCCATCGACAAAGAAGGGGGAAACGGATCATGGACCCTCAGAAACCATAAAGTCCTCCGCATGATGAGGAATATGAATTACTTCCCTGGTTTAGGCCTAGGAAAATATCAACAAGGGAGAATGCAACCTATTGAGGTCCCTTTTATTAAGAACAAGTTCGGTTTGGGATATGAGCCTTCCAAAGAGGACTTAAAATACGAGCAAGCCGTCAAGAATGAAAAATCCCGAGCTCGGAAGGAAGGTTGTCATTATGAGATTCCCAACTTAAGGCCTTATCGCAAGACACTAAATGACTACTTTGTTCGCCAGGGGGAAGCTATCCCGTACATGATCTTTCCCGAACCATGGGTTAACAGCAAGGGCATCAGAAAGCCCGGACTCAAAATCTTTTTCGATTGTGAGATTCAGAAGCACGAAGAAGAACCAACTCCTATGTCACCCCGAGAATGGTGGGGGAAGAAAGTGACCATAGCGTCCAAGACAGAGATCACCGTGGGGGGAAGAATTGACCGATTTGGCCTCCATGTTCGAGGAACTTGCCATCATGGATGAGTGCCAAGTCAATGTAATCTATGACACCGACACGATAAGGGAAACTATCAGCGAGATCCAGCCAAACTCCAAGCCGATCAACAACTGGTATTCTACAAAGGGCCCTGTGGTATCCGAGGAATTCTTGGTCAAGAAGATGGGTTGTATTCCACGCAAAGTTACAAAGGAAGACTTGTTCACATTCACTTTCGAGTCCGAGTGTGTTTCCGATACCCTCACCCAAGAGGATATGGAGGCCATAGCCGAGCGTGTGTTCCCTTTCTTTGTTAATGAAAAATTTGATCTTTCTGAGTACTCCGAGATTCCAAACATCATGAATGATGAATTAACTAATAATGAATTTAATGAACTAGTTAATAACGATTAAAATAATGATGAAATAGACCACGAAAACACAACATACTTAAATGAGCTTGCTCAACAGGTCCGTAGTCGTGGTGAAAATGGTCCAGGGGCTGACGAAGAATTGCATGTTGTTAATCTGGGTACCGACGAAGAGCCGAAAGAAACCAAGATCAGAAGCTTCTTCAAGGGGGAAGAGAAAGACAGATTGACTGCACTGCTCAGAGAGTTCGTAGATATATTTGCATGGTCATACAAAGACATGCCGGGTCTAGACAGAAAGGTCGCCGAGCACAGGATTCCGATCAGAGACGATGCGAAGCCGACAAAGCAGAAACTCAGAAAGATCAAGCCAGAATTGTCTTTACAAGTCAAAGAAGTGATAGAGAAGCTTCTCAGTGTTGTTGGCTTCATCAAGGTTATTGAGTATCCAACATGGCTTGCAAATGTCGTGAGAGTCAGAAAAGCTAACGGCAAGGTCCTGTTGGGTTTCCAAGTAACATGCGCAGCGGAATATAGCAATAAAATTTTAAGAAACCCAAAGCCATGGATCCGTTCATATGATTAAATCAAATACAACAACATGGATAAAGGATAAACTAACCCTTGATGACTATCAAAGTTTTTTTCCGGTCTTGGTGGAGAAACTTGAAGCTTTATCACGGACAAAATCACGAACTTTGTAGATGATAAAATTCACCCTCTAGCGGTGTCCACACTTCGAACGAATATCAAGAGACTCCTTGATCTTGGTTGCTAGACTAATAATTATGAAACACACTTTCACAATTCAATAAAGAACTATACGGAATTTATTTGTGAATTATTTTGTTCCTCAATCAATGATATCTTAGAACAAAATAAAATCTCTCTCAAACTCTTTGAGACTCACAAAAGCACTACCCCATATGGTCTGGCCGAATTGGGGTTTTTATACACAATTAAGACCTATTCCAAATAGGTAACTTGTGCCAAAAACCTTTCCTAATCGAATTAGGAATTTCTCTGTCGGCATACCGGGCGCCCGCCTGGTCCTACCCAGGCGCCCGCTTATTTGACCAGAAGGTCCAACCCCTTTTCCGGACTTATTCAGGCGCCCGCCTGGTTCAACCCAAGCGCCCGCTTGGTTGACCAGGAAGCCCAGAATTTTCCAGAAATTCCTCGGAGGTCCTCCGACCCTAAATGCCAATATAGTTCTCTTATTTAAGATTCGTTCTATTGTGTGTGACCCTCTAGGATTATACTAAGTTGGCAATGGGCTCAAACATGATTCCATAAGATATGATTAGGTTCTAGCAAACCGTCATACCTACCCAAATAGTATAACTAGATACAAGTTCGCATTCCTTTAGAATATGTCATAATCCCATTGTCCACGATGTCATTGAACACAAGTCATGGTCAAACAGTCAACTTGTCTTGTTCAATACTTTCTCGATTCCGAATATGTTGATAATTCAAATGCTATTGATCCAATCAATCCATTTGAGTCCGGCCGAACATTTCATCAACATCATTCCTTCGAGGGGCCCAAGCTTGACATCTCTCCGTGGAGGGACAAATCCATTTAGCTTATTATTCTTCCCAACGGGAATCCGATTATGCCAATCATACCCTTTATAACTACCGTGTTAAGGTAGCGTTTGAATATGTCAAACACAATGTTCATCAAGTGGAAGACTATAATAACTTCATGTCTAAGAATTCAAATGACATAACTAATATGAGATATATGTACGACATAGACCATGACATAAATCTCATACAGCAGGTCATGTCCAGTACCTTGTTCTAAACAAGTACTCATAAATCTAACATGATCATCCCATGATCATTTAGCCTTTATACTAGTGCTTAATAAGCACTAGGGACGGGGATTATTATAAGTAAACATGAACAACAATAATAATCAAAACATCTCTTTGTTGATATGAAATAAATGATAACAATTACAACGTTTATTAAACGTGCTTAGGGCACCACTACCAACAATCTCCCGCTTGCCCTAGGCCCAATCTCCCATGTTTCTAATACCCATGGACCTAACATGACCATCATGTTTAGCTTGTGGAAGTCCCTTTGTTAGCGGGTCCGCAACATTGTCATCAGTAGGTACTCTGCATATATTTACGTCTCCCCTATCAACGATCTCTCGAATGATATGAAAACGCCTAAGTATGTGTTTGGATTTCTGATGTGCTCTTGGTTCCTTTGCTTGAGCAATAGCACCATTATTATCGCAATAAAGGTCTATTGGATTAGCAATGCTAGGAACCACTTCAAGTTCAGTTATGAACTTCTTAATCCAAACAGCTTCCTTTGCAGCATCCGATGCAGCAATATACTCAGCTTCTGTTGTAGAATCAGCGGTTGTACTTTGCTTGGAACTCTTCCAGCTTACAGCTCCACCATTTAACATAAACACAAAACCCGATTGCGATCGGCTATCATCTTTGTCGGTTTGGAAGCTTGCATCCGTGTAAACATTTACAACGAGATCATCTTCTATTCCTCCATAGACCAAAAACGAGTCTTTAGTTCTTCTCAAGTACTTAAGAATCGCTTTTACAGCTATCCAGTGATTTTCGCCAGGGTCGGATTGGTATCTACTTGTCATGCTCAAAGCATAAGATACATCCGGCGTAGTACAAATCATGGCATACATGATGGATCCAATTGCCGAAGCATATGGAACATCATTCATTTTCTCACGCTCATCGTTTGTCTTAGGACATTGAGTCTTGCTTAGAGAAACTCCATGTAACACTGGCAAGGTGCCTCTCTTAGAATTTTCCATACGGAATCTTCTAATGACCTTGTCAATGTATGTACTTTGGCTTAAACCAAGTAGCCTCCTTGATCTATATCTATAGATCTTGATGCCAAGTATATAAGCGGCTTCACCCATATCTTTCATTGCGAAGCACTTTCCTAACCAAGTCTTCACAGACTGAAGTGTAGGAATGTCGTTTCCAATGAGTAATATGTCATCCACGTATAAAATAAGGAATAGCACTATGCTCCCACTAATCTTCTTGTATAAACAAGGCTCATCTTCGTTCTTGATGAAACCAAACTCTTTTAACGATTCATCAAAACGGAGATTCCAACTCCTTGAAGCTTGCTTCAATCCATAGATGGATCTTTGCAATTTGCATACCTTAGAATTTTGTTCAAAACCTTCTGGTTGTGTCATATACACATCCTCTTGGAGTTTTCCATTCAGGAAAGCAGTTTTGACGTCCATCTGCCATATTTCATAGTCATGATATGCGGCAATGGCAAGCAAAATTCTTATAGACTTGATCATTGCTACGGGTGAAAAGGTCTCATCATAGTCAATACCATGAACTTGCCTATAACCCTTTGCTACAAGCCTAACTTTGTAAGTATGCACCTTCCCATCCATGTCAGTCTTCTTCTTGAAGACCCATTTGTATCCTATGGTTTTTACACCTTCGGGCGCATCAATCAAATTCCAAACTTGATTGTCTTGCATGGATTGCAATTCGGATTCCATGGCTCCAAGCCACTTGTCCGAATCAGGAGAAGACATCGCCTCTTGGTAGGTTGACGGTTCATCATTCTCAATGATTTCTACCTCATTACTATCCGTTACGAGAAATCCATATCTCTCGGGCTCGGATCGTAACCTACTAGATCTGCGAGTTGCTTGTGTATTTTGAATAGGTTCCACAACTCCTTGTGGTTCTTGTTCTTGTTCCACTATTGGTTCAATATTATTTTCTGGGTCTCGAATTTCTTCAAGATTTATTTTACTCCCACTGATTTCTTTGGAGAGAAACTCTTTCTCTAGAAAGACACCAGTTCGGGCAACAAACACTTTGTTGTCCTCACGGTTGTAAAAGTAATATCCTCTAGTTTCCTTAGGATATCCCACAAAAATACATTTATCAGATTTGTGTGCAAGTTTGTCTGAGACAAGTCTTTTGACAAAAGCTTCGCAACCCCAAATCTTCATGAAAGACAGACAAGGCTTTTTTCCGCTCCATATCTCATATGGAGTCTTTTGAACCGATTTAGTTGGAACACGATTTAGTGTGAAAGCAGCGGTTTCTAGGGCGTAACCCCTAAAGGATATTGGAAGATCAACTTGACTCATCATTGATCGAGCCATGTCTAACAAAGTCCGATTTATCCTCTCGGACACACCATTCCATTGTGGCGTTCCGGGTGGAGTCAATTGTGAAACTATTCCACAATTCTTTAGATGATTATCAAATTCTTGACTTAAGTATTCTCCACCTCGATCTGATCGAAGTGACTTAATACTTTTGCCAAGTTGTTTTTCTACTTCATTTTGAAATATTCTAAATATCTCAAATGCTTCACTTTTATGTTTCATTAGGTAAACATACCCAAATCTACTATAATCATCAGTGAAGGTTATGAAGTATTGAAATCCTCCCCTAGCATTGCTACTTAATGGTCCGCATACATCGGAATGTATCAACCCCAATAAGTCGCTTGCCCTTTCACCCAACTTGGTAAAAGGTGTCTTAGTCATTTTTCCAAGAAGACACGACTCACAAGTATCATATGACTCTAAGTCACATGAACCCAAAAGTCCGTCCCCATGGAGTTTTGAGATACGCTTCTCATTAATATGACCAAGACGGAAATGCCATAAATAGGTATGATTTACATCATTAGGTTTAGATTTCTTATTTACATGATAGACATTGTCATTATTTTCATTCTTGACATCCAAGATATAAA
The DNA here is from genome assembly GCA_026119855.1 of Campanula takesimana. Taxonomy (NCBI): domain Eukaryota; kingdom Viridiplantae; phylum Streptophyta; class Magnoliopsida; order Asterales; family Campanulaceae; genus Campanula; species Campanula takesimana. The sequence continues at coordinate 1,365,568 of JAOWBW010000370.1, forward strand.
GGCCATTAAATGAATTAGCAATACCATAAAGCACATCATTTAAATAAATAGAAAATTTCTTATTCTCAATAAGAAACTTAAAACCTTCATTATCCAAACAAGAAATTGAAATATTATTTCTGCTTAAATCCGGAACATAATAACAATTGTTCAAAACAAGAATTAATCCGGAAGGTAAAGTGACTTCATAAGTCCCTACGGCTAATGCAGCAACTCTTGCTCCATTCCCCACGCGTAGATCTACTTCACCTTCTTTAAGAAGTCTCCTATTCTTTAGTCCCTGCACATTTAGACAAATGTGAGAACCACATCCGGTATCCAATACCCATGAATCAGTGGTAGAAAGGAGAATATCTATCATATAGATACCTGAAGTCGACGCAGCCTTGCTGCTCTTCTTCTTCTTTTGCTCTTCCAAGAAAGCCTTGCAATTACGTTTCCAATGACCAATTTCTTGACAATGGAAACAGATTGCATCCTTTTGTGAATCGGGTTTTGCCTCAGAAGCCTTGGCAACCTTTGCCTTGCTTATTTTGGGTTTGACAACTTTCTTACCCTTTCCTTTGGCACCAGCCTTCTTCCCATCATGAACCAAGAGCACGGGAGAACCTTTCTCGACAATTTTCATCTCTGCAGTTTTAAGCATCCCATGCAACTCAGAGAGATTCTTATCCATTCCATGCATGTTATAATTCATCACAAACTAATTATAACTTTTAGGCAATGAATTAAGAATGAGATCCGTGGCTAGCTCCAATGGGATTGGATAGCCAAGTTTCTCAAGGTGCTCTACATAACCTTTCATTTTAAGAAAGTGAGGACTCACTTGTTGCCCTTCATTCATTTTACTAGTAGTGAATGCAACAATGGTCTTGTACCTCTCTTGCCTAGCTTGCTCTTGAAACATGGTTCTCAACTCCACGCCTATCTCATAGGCTTCCAAATGTTCCAAACTTTGTTGGAGTTTTGAACACATAGCAGCAAGCATGAGACAACTTACATCTCTAGAATCATTACGATGTTTTGTTGTAATTGTCCCTTTCTACCCTAGGGGCAGTAGGCCGTGGTTCAGCAGGGAGAGGCCTATCGAGAATGTACAACTTATCTTCTTGCCTAAGAACGATTCTTATGCTACGGATCCAATCCATAAAGTTAGTACCATTCTCTTCGAGCTTATCCTTCTCATGGATCGATCGCAACGACATTGATTGAGTGTTATTAGTCATTATCTACAAATATGCAAAATTTCCAAAATTTAATAAGTACCGGTTTTCATTAAAGAGATAAATAATGTATTTTTCAAACAAAATACTCCCACTAAATTATATAACCTTCATATACATCCAATGTATAATATAATTTAATTGGGCTAAGATCCAACTTTAATTTAACTTTTGAGTCCACGGAGGCGGACCGCTCAAAAATAAATTAATTAGGTAGACAATCATGTCAATCATATCCCATATGATTCTTAGATCCTTTTATGAGATTCTTTGAGAAATCCAATTTACAAAGCATGTTTAATCTCATCTTTTGCCTAGGCCCAAAACTGTTTTGACGCCTAATTAAGTCCAACCATTTTAAACGCATAGGAACCATTCAATTTAACGTACCTTGCGGAGGCAAGCCCACATTAAATTAATGAACCTCATCTTGCTCATACATGAATAAAATCAATGCACTTCGCGGAGGCGAACCCACATCAAAATCACCCATATATAAACAAGTGTCTTAATCATGGCATGGCAAAGAAGGACTTAAAACTTTTTTTGAAGGTTCATCACATATAGCATATAACACATTTATGAGCACATAATATAAACATATTACACATCAAGTTTAGTCACTAAATTAATCTCCATTAATTTAAGCATGATATTTATGTGTCATTAGTTTCTCTATAATTATGAGGATGAGACTATTTCAACTTTGGTTATTATCTCCAAATCAAGACAACAAGACGTGCGGTCGAACTAAGCCATTAGGCAACCACAATCCCGCACTAATTCAAGAAACCAAGAAAGTAGTCCATGTGGCCGAAACTAAGCAATAGATGGTCTCGATGAACGTAGGCCAATTGCATTCACAATTCCACATGGATCTCCAATCATTGAATCAAGAACCTTTGTTTCTCAATTTTAGCAATTATGAACTCTTCATAATTCTAACTTCGTTTTATCTTTGAAACTTTGATTGCGATCAATTTTGGGAAACACAATCTCGATGAACGCATATTAGCCATCCAAAACATGAACCAATCTAGGAATCACAAGACTAAAACAAATAGGAAAATCAAACCCCAAAATCCACACACAAACCAACTACCCAAAACCCATTCCAGATCAGCAAGTCTGGACTGGTTCTGTTACTGGTTTTGTCGAATTTATCAAAAATTCCATATTCAGATTTTAACCAAAATCAGAACATATTTTGACCACCGAGCGCCCGCCTGGTCTTCAGCGAGCGGGCGCCTGAATGGTCAGAATGGTACGGAATTTTTAAAGTTCGAAAATTTTGTCTCAAAATTATTTTTCCCCGATTATTAAAACTTTGATCCAATCAAAAATCAATAATCGAAATAATTCAGAATCCACCATAATTTTTATTGCGATTGAATCGTGCGATTAAAGTTGCAAAACAATAAACCACATAAAATCACAAAACACATAAGCATCATATATTCCAATATTCATATCATGCTAGGCACATAAACAATTTATATACACATAACATGATCAAGGTATTGAAATAATCAACATGAACGGGGCTCTGATACCACTGTTGGGTTTCCAAGTAACATGCGCAGCAGAATATAGCAATAAAATTTTAAGAAACCAAAAGACATGGATCCGTTCATATGATTAAATCAAATACAACAACATGAATAAAGGATAAACTAACCCTTGATGACTATCAAAATTTTTTTCCGGTCTTGGTGGAGAAACTTGAAGCTTTATCACGGACAAAATCACGATAAAATTCACCCTCTAGCGGTGTCCACACTTCGAACGAATATCAAGAGACTCCTTGATCTTGGTTGCTAGACCAATAATTATGAAACACACTTTTACAATTCAATAAAGAACTATACGGAATTTATTTGTGAATTATTTTGTTCCTCAATCAATGATATCTTAGAACAAAATAAAATCTCTCTCAAACTCTTTGAGACTCACAAAAGCACTACCCCATATGGTCTGGCCGAATTGGGGTTTTTATACACAATTAAGACCTATTCCAAATAGGTAACTTGTGCCAAAAACCTTTCCTAATCGAATTAGGAATTTCTCTGTCGGCATACCGGGCGCCCGCCTGGTCCTACCCAGGCGCCCGCTTATTTGACCAGAAGGTCCAACCCCTTTTCCGGACTTATTCAGGCGCCCGCCTGGTTCAACCCAAGCGCCCGCTTGGTTGACCAGGAAGCCCAGAATTTTCCAGAAATTCCTCGGAGGTCCTCCGACCCTAAATGCCAATATAGTCCTCTTATTTAAGATCCGTTCTATTGTGTGTGACCCTCTAGGATTATACTAAGTTGGCAATGGGCTCAAACATGATTCCATAAGATATGATTAGGTTCTAGCAAACCGTCATACCTACCCAAATAGTATAACTAGATACAAGTTCGCATTCCTTTAGAATATGTCATAATCCCTTTGTCCACGATGTCATTGAACACAAGTCATGGTCAAACAGTCAACTTGTCTTGTTCAATACTTTCTCGATTCCGAATATGTTGATAATTCAAATGCTATTGATCCAATCAATCCATTTGAGTCCGGCCGAATATTTCATCAACATCATTCCTTCGAGGGGCCCAAGCTTGACATCTCTCCGTGGAGGGACAAATCCATTTAGCTTATTATTCTTCCCAACGGGAATCCGATTATGCCAATCATACCCTTTATAACTACCGTGTTAAGGTAGCGTTTGAATATGTCAAACACAATGTTCATCAAGTGGAAGACTATAATAACTTCATGTCTAGGGATTCAAATGACATAACTAATATGAGATATATGTACGACATAGACCATGACATAAATATCATACAGCGGGTCATGTCCAGTACCTTGTTCCAAACAAGTACCCATAAATCTATCATGATCATCCCATGATCATTTAGCCTTTATACTAGTGCTTAATAAGCACTAGGGACGGGGATTATTATAAGTAAACATGAACAACAATAATAATCAAAACATCTCTTTATTGATATGAAATAAATGATAACAATTACAACGTTTATTAAACGTGCCTAGGGCACCACTACCAACAGGTCCATGTATGTGTGGACTTCTGGGATTTGAACAAAGCTTCTCCAAAGGATGACTTTCCACTACCCAACATTGACATGCTAGTCGACTCCACTCCTGCCTACGAGGTTTGCTCCTTTGTGGATAGTTTTGCTGGGTATAATCAGATTCTCATGGCAGAAGAAGATCAACACAAGATTCCTTTCACAACACCGTGGGGCACCTTTTGCTACACAGTTATGCCGTTTGGGTTAAGGAACGCTGGGGCTACTTATCAAAGGGTTGTGACAGACTTGTTCCATAACATGATTCACAAAGAGATCGATGTCTATGTGGACGACATGATTATCCGCTCAAAAGGGACCAACAGTCAACACTTGATCGACCTCCGCAAGTTCTTTGAAAGGCTTCGTCAACACAAAATGAGGCTAAATCCTGCAAAGTGCACTTTTGGGGTTATCCGAGGCAAAGTTCTTGGCTATATGGTTACCGAAAGGGGAATTGAAGCAGATCCCTCAAAAATCAATGCAATCATTGACATGACTCTTCCAAAGACAGAAAGAAATCAAAGGTTTCATGGGCAGACTTCAGTACATCAGTCGGTTTGTGCACCAGCTTACTTCCATGTGTGAGCCAATCTTCAATCTACTCAAGAAGAATGTGGCTCTAGAATGGACCGACGCTTGCCAAGAAGCCTTCGACCAAGTGAAGCATTACTTGACATGCCCTCCAGTTTTGGTTCCCCCTCACAAAGAGAAGCCTCTCTTGCTCTACCTTAGAGTGAATGATGAATCCCTTGGGGCTATGCTAGCACAAGAGCAACGAGACTCCACAAAGGAGAATGCCATTTATTTTGCCAGTCACCGATTTCAAGGAGGCGAAAAGAACTACTCTGTCTTAGAGAAGTCATGTGCAGCATTGGTTTGAGTCACTCAAAAGCTCAAACATTACATGGAAGCTTTTTCAATCAAGCTAGTAGCAAAAGTGGACCCGCTCCGCTACATCTTCGAGAAGCCTTTCATGTCAACAAGGATAGCCAAGTGGTACTTCATGCTTGCCGACTATGATATCACTTACGTTACACTCAAATCCATCAAGGGGAAAGTGTTCAGTGATCAGCTTGCTGAATTTCCGTGTGACGAAGTGAAGGGGGAGGACTTACAGTTTCCCGACGAGCACTTGATTTGCACTACAACCGAGGAAACTAAGTGGCAACGTTTTTTCGATGGCGCAGCCAATAAGCACAGTTATGGGATAGGAATGTTGCTTGTCGATCCAAAGGACATCTACACTCCAATCGCAATTCGTCTTAAATTTGAAGCCACCAACAACATTGCTGAATATGAAGCATGTATAGCGGGGCTAGAAGCAGCACTAGAAAGAAATTTCACAGAGCTAGAAGTATTCGGTGACTCCTTACTCCTTATCAATCAGACATCGGGTAAATGGCGAATCCAGGACCCGACCCTCCAACAGTATGGTCAACACCTCAAGGAGTTAGCTGAAAAATTCCAAGAGATCACGTTCAATTATTTGCCGAGGGACAAGAACCGCTTTGCCGATGCTCTAGCTACCATAGCCTCGTTGGTTGAAATGCCCAAAGGAAAAATGGTGAAACCCTTCAAAATTTCAAGAAGGACTAGTCCAGCATACTGCATGAACATTGAGATCAATGAAGTCCAAGATAACCCCCGTGGTACACAGACATCATGAAATTTCTCAACAATGGCATCTTTCCCGAGGACAGAAATAGGAAATCTCGAGTGGCAGTACAAAAGCTAGACGCCAGATATGTGTTGATTAGGAACCGAGTCTACAAAAGACACTATCAAGGGATCAATCTCTTATGTGCAAATGAAACTGAAGCCCAAGAAATCATGCACAAAATCCACGAAGGTGAGTGTGGACCCCACATGAATGGGATTATGTTAGCTAAGAAGATACTCCGTATTGGTTACTATTGGACTACAATGGAAAAAGACTGCATCGAGAAAGTCAAGAAATGTGCTAAGTGCCAATTCCATGCCAACTTGCAACATGCTCCACCTTCACAATTGTACAACATGACCACACCGTGGATGATCTCTTGTTGGGGAATAGATATCATCGGCAAAGTCCATCCTACGGGAAGCAATGGACAGGTATTCATTTTAGTGGCCGTGGATTACTTCACAAAGTGGGTTGAAGCACAAGCTTACCGAGTTCTCAACGCCAAGAAAGTGGTTGAATTCGTGAAGAACAACATCATGTGCCGATACGGTATTCCTCATGAGATCATCTCCGACAATGGCTCTTACTTCGAGAAAGAAATGGATGCGCTTTTTGTCAACTACAAAATTACCAAGCACAAGTCATCCCCGTACCGCCCCCAAGCCAATGGAGCGGTCGAGGCATCAAATAAGACAATCAAGGTCATCATACGGAAAATGGCTTCAACAGGAAAGGATTGGCCCGAGAAATTACCACTAGCATTGTGGGGCTACCGCACGTCAATACGGTCAGCAATGGGAGAAACTCCGTACTCATTAGTTTATGGTTCTGAAGCCATACTCCCAGTAGAACTCGAGGTTCCTTCTCTACGGGTCTTACTCGAGAACCAAGTCAACGAGGTTGATTGGATGCAAAGCTGATACGAGCAACTAGCCCTACTCGACGAAAAGAGGTTAAGAGCATTCGAACGCACAAGGGCTTATCAACAAAGAATGGCAAGGGCTTTCAACAAAAAGGTGAAGCCTCGAAATATATTAAAGTGGGAGACTTGGTCCTAAGACAATATCCTCCCAATGCCATGAATCCCCTTGGGAAGTGGGGCCCTCGATGGATCGGTCCTTATGTGGTCAAAAATATACTAAGCGGCGGTGCAATCCGACTCGTAGACTTGGATGGTGATCAATTGGCAAAGGAAGTCAACCTCGACAAGCTCAAGAAGTTCTACGCCTAACAAATAAAGACCATTAAAAAAAAAAACGCTCGCTACGTTGAAAACTCGCAAGGTCGGCCTAGGCAAAAATTAGAGAACGTGTAAAAAAGAAGCCCGCTAGATTGAAAACCCAAAAGGGCGGTCTAGGCAAAAAATAGGATGCACAAAAAAAAATGGTCTTCATTTGTTTGAACTATGGAGACCTGAGCCTCTCTACAAGAGGAACGTAGGCAACCTTCGGGTGCGGTCTAAAACATAAATTTTTACCCAATCATGTCATTACAGAATTCAACTTTTATTCATCTCTTAAATCATTCTTGCCATTATAACGGACGATGTTGAGCAATAAAAGACATTAAAATATTAAATCCTAACAAGTGGTCTATTTAATTGTAATCTGGGTACTAGGAAAAATTTAATTTCTTCTTAACTTTCGAAGGGCCATCCGAACGGATCTCAATCCTACTCTTCTTGGGAGGCCTGGGAACACTGAGATGGACCGAAACCTTCTGTGCAACAGAGTGCCTCCGAGCATAAAAGTCATCCAAAGGGGTACCGAAAGGGTCAGCCAAAATGTTGTTCGAATCAGCAGCAGCTTCTTTGTACCTCATAGCACTGCTAGGCTCAAAGTCCTTCCCCAGCAACTCAGCTCGAAGCATGTCAACCCAAGCGATACCACGGTAAAGGGTGTCGAACAGATAATCTAAGTAACTCTCAGGGAGGAAAATGCTACCTCGATGAGTAGGGACGGAAGCCCACCGATGACAGTCACCGCCCCATGCCAACTGGAGTCCCTCAAAAAGTCCAGACCCATGTATGAGACCGGACGGAGCACCCCTCTCCTTGGAAAAGGAACAATCTGCTGACGGCCGAATTGCCTCAAAACCCACTCTGGCTGATAAAATGAAGAATACATAAGGCCAGGAAGGACCATATGTCCAAAACCCAAGGTCCACTCCACAAAAGGATGAAGCCCCCAAGAGGGAGGACACCACTCAATGTCAGCTGATACCCGGGATGCAAAGAATTTCTTCCAACCGTCCTCAGATAAATCCCGAATCAACAATTTTCTCCTGTGAACAGCAAAAGGAGACGAGCCACCCTCCGGAGAATAAATTCTGAAATGCTCTCGAAGCCATATAGTCAGAAGCAAGGGGCTTCCCCGACACATCTCACCCGTTCGATGCAACTCATCAAGGCCGTGCAAGGTCTCCCCCACTATAAGAGGGATTATACTAAATTGTTGCTCCTTGGCCTGCAAGATAATCTCAGCCAACTGCGCGTCCGCTATCCCGAATGGGGTAACAAAAAGAACCTCACTAAAAAGGCAAGCCTCCATGGCATTCCTCTTGAAAGACTGAACCACCGTGTCCTCCGAATGTAAGCTGAAAAACATCGGCAACTCAGTTATATCAACCACGGTGCCGTGCAACATCTTCCGCACATCTCCAACAGGGAGGTTCAGCATATCGGACCAAGAATCGATCACACCCCTATGGTATTTGGGGATGGCAATTTGGCCCGTCTATGTCATGCCAAGCATCGCACCAAAGTCATCAACAGTTGGCACCATTTCATTTGCCGAAAAATTGAAGGTATGACTGTCACAATCCCAAAAGGTTGCAGCAACCTTCAACAAATGCCAATCCGGCTTTAAGGTCCGAAGTGTGAAGAGAATTCGGAACCCAAAATCCTTCACAAAAGCCTTCTTAGGATGAGTCTTGAAAGAGTAAACGAAGGTTGATAAGTCCTTCTCATACTCACCAAAAGCCTTGGCATCAAGAATAAAAGAATTGGAAGCCATGGAAAATGTTGATTACAAGCAAAATCAAGCAAGAAAGAATGTTCAAGAAAATAGCTGTTGGGAGAATGTGTTTGAACAGAAGTTGATATTATAGCTGTTGGGGATCTTTTGGCCATCAAATGTCAAGCCCCGAAATTTGCTCCCCAGAAGCGCGCGCCTCCCGCCACCCACAAGACCAGCGCACGCATCCCGTGGTCACTAGCCGAGGCGCCCGCCTCCCGTTCCAGAAACGCCTAAACCGGCCCTTGTCAGAAGAAGAAATCATGCAGAAACAAAGTCCAAGCGCTCCCGAAATCAGTAGGATCAACATTCTCGACCCTTGGTGACACAGTTGCGCACACAATAATTTGGTCCGCCCCTAAGGCACGTCTAAATTGAAATTAGATAGAAACTTCCACTAAAAGTAGGTTGTGTACTTCTTTCAAAAGTCAAGATCAGTCTCGACATTTTCCTCTCTAAAAGGAATCATCCTTTCGGTCCACAATCAACTGTGCCCGCACCCCATAAAAGTCATAAAGTCAACAGCAAGTGCAGCTCCGAACAGTATACATCAGATACAGCTACAAAACAGCAATCCGGTCCATGGTGAACCACCGAAATTACCACTTCTTAAGCAACATAATGGATTCACTAACGGATTAATCAAACGGATTCACCAACAGATTCGTCAAAAAGGGTTCACTGACGGTCTCATTCAAGGGATTCACCAACGGATTCATTAAACGGATTCACTAACGGATTCATCAACAAGAGTTCACTAATGGACTCATTCAAGTGATTCACTAACAGATTCATCAAGCGGATTCACTAACGGATTCAACCGGCAGATTTACAAACGGATCATGCCACCTCCTCTATCAACAAAAGCCGCTCACACAGGGAGCACAACTCTATCTCTCACAATTTCAAATTCCTGCTTTCATCGAGTCTTTGCTTTTTCTTAGTGATGTCCTCGGTGGGTGTACTTTCTTTCGTCGATGCGTTTTGCTTTGCAATCCATGTCGCCGAGGGGCTCTGTAGACACCCCACCTTGGACCGCTCACTCCGATTACACGGTTGATCTTGTGTTTTTCCCTATTTTAAGTGTTTCTCGTTAGTTTTTATGTTACTTCCGTTAAGTTCCTAACTGACTCCGTTAAGTCCAGGGACTAAACTAAATAACAGGGCTGACTTTCTAGTCCATTCTGTCAAAAAGGCCATCTTTGAGTCGCGCGCCCCCGACCGTAGGAGCCAGAAGCGCGCGCCTTCCACCTCCGAGGTAGGAAGCGCGCGCCTCTGGGCGTCAGTTATAGATTTCTGTCCAAGAATCTCTCCCTTGCTCATTTTACATGATTTTGCCTGGGAAAGATTTCTTGGTGACTGAGTTTTAGCACCAAAAACACTTTGTTTTCACCTATAAAAACATCCCTTTTCCACCATTTCAAAGGACCAAAAATTCTCTCTACAAAAACTATACTGAAATCATTTCCAAGGTGTTTTCCATGTAATTTACCAAGAAGTGTTTGAATTTCTTCGAAGCATAGATAAAAGTTCATTTTCCTTCTTCTTCTCTACTTCATCTCCTCTCTCTTTCTTTTACTTTAATCAAATGTGCAATCACCTAAATATTTTGGGGCATGACACCAATGATCGCTTCATTTCATTGAAGTTGGTCAAGGAGTTATCTTCCTACATTCCAAACACCCCTTTTAAAACCCCCCTTTTATCATTATCAAGAATAGGAAGAACATTTATTTTATGTAGACTTTGAACAAGCAAGACCAACATTAGTTGGGCGAGATGGGTGTTTAAGTACTTCCCATCTCGTAACCTAACCCCCGAACCTCATAACAAGAATCTCTGTTTTTGTATCAAACTTAGGCTAAATATTTGGATTTTCATATGTTCCTCTAAAACATAGGTGGCGACTCTACAATTTAAACCCAAATAGACATCCTAGGAATAACACACGCGCTCTAGACAAGCTGTGCCCTCCTGGGTTATCTACAGCCGGGCCAAGTGGCTGCCTATGTTTCCCTCTTATGGAGGAACTCAGGCCTTCGTAGTTCACACATAAAGCGTAACACAAGCAAAGCAAGAAATATTTCAAGTTAATAAATACTCCTGCAAAACAAAGGTTAGCTTCATGATATACAGGAAGTATCTTCGTCGTTGGGAAGGCCCTAAGACTCAGAAACAGGGGGGAGGACAGATCTAGAACCCTGTATACATGTTTGAACCGGACGGGATCCCTTTGTCAAACCAGAGAAACAGACTGTCAAATCAGACCAGAGATGCCTCATATGAGACATCGATGTCTCGTACGAGATATCCCTTTAGGGAACAGACAACAGAACAGAACTGCAGGATTTTAAGAACCACGATGATTTTTTCGACGCAAGTCTAACCCTCTTAGCTTTGATTCATCCCCAGCGGAGTCGCCACTGTGAGCGTGCGTCCTTTTTGCGGTGTTTGTTCAAGGGGTCTTGGTTGGTTGCAAGGACTTGATTGTTGCTCGATTTGTTGTGAGTTGCCACTATGTTTTAAACGGAACATGGACCGTGAGATTCTTAAGTTCGGGTGTTAAGTTATGGATTGGGAAGGTCAAGGAGCACCCAATCCACCCAATCTAGGATTGGTCTTGCTACTAAATCATCATCATCGTCTTAAAATCATGCAAAACATGTACTAAAGAAGCCAAATAAATAATTTCTTATTTATTTGGAATGTCGGATCATGTGCTTCGAGACCATCTCCATGGATTTGGAGAGGCTCTAGGCTGATCCTTTTGATAGAATCACACTACTTCAAAGCAAAGAAGGATATGAGAAGAGAGAAAAACAAAGGAATTACCTAAACGTTCTTCGAGATTCCTATGGATGGCCTTGAAAAAAGGCATTGATGATCCAAAGAACTTGACTTGATTTGTGTTATGGTGTTCTCTATTTCATGGGTGAGGGAGAGAGGCTGATTATGGGAGTGTTTTAAGTGTCCTTTTAGTTACTAAATGGTTGATTACCAATGATTACCCTTGATTAGGTTAAAGGCCTCTATATTTATAGGGTTTAAAGACTTAGGGATCAAGTTAAGGAGGTAAGTTTGGATGGGAATCAATGACTCAATTCCCAAGAGGTTGTAGTTGGACTCTCAGATCGTCCTTTCCATCTTTCCCGAATTGCGGAGTGTTTGCCAAGAAACGAGGTTGAGATCAACAAGGAAACTGCTGAAAACCCGACTGTCAAAGGGGGATGTCTCGTACGAGACATCTTGTGTTTAAATCACAAAAATGTCCTTTTCTTAAGTTTTAATGTTCATTTCGGCCCCTAACTAATGAAGTTAGTCAGAAACTTAATGAGGCATGTGAAACTTAACGAGTTTTGACCCAAATCAAAGGTGAAACACAAAAGTAGTGCGATTATGAATGAACGTTCAAAATGGGGTGTCTACAGTAACATTAATTAGTCTATTCTTAGGTTTTTATTATGTTCCCTTAATAACATAGGTGGCGACTCTAACAATTAAAATCAATTAGACATCCTAGGATCATCCACCGCTCTAGCCAAGTTGTGGTTTTTCCAGGGTATCTACAGTGGCGACTCCGCTGGGGAATAGCATAGAGGGTTAAACTTGCGTTTTTACTTTTGGTGTTCGTTTATTCTATTTTCTAGGCATTCTAGTGAAAAGGGTTGGAAGCGCGCGCCTCTGGAATTATTGGCCTAAAGCGCGCGCGTCCGACCCCAAACACCAGAATCGCCCGCCTCTCATCTCGTCCTTCAATTGCATGTTATTGTGCTAACAGTTTCTGTTGGGGAAAGAATTTTTTATTTAGGGTCAAGGCAATCCCTTGAACCCATGAGTTTGCAGGTACTACCCAGAAGAGGGCACCTCGGCCTCTCACGCTCGGAAACGCGCGCCTCCCACTCTCACTGCCCAACGCGTATGCTTCTGGGTAATTTTCCAGAAACAGAACAGTAAACAGAATAGACAGAATGACAGTGTGTGGGCACCGGGCCTGCACATAACCTCTTTTATGTTCTGTTTAGTTTTATCGCTCACACGGGTGATTCGAAAGTTGTACATACGTGCTTATTTGTTTTTCTTTCTTAATATATATATATATATTGTCACTTGCCTTGACCTCACACTACATGCACATATTCCTATGAATTTCTCACAATCGAGTCGCACAAAGTCCATAACCCTAAACCCGTCGAGGCCCATCCTAGAGAGTTTCAAGCTCCACCCGACCTTGACTCTCTCGAAGCGTTAAACCTCAACCCGTGGCGTAGTTCACGACTACATGCCGGGGATGACCTTTAACCCTCTCTTTAACCGAGCACAAGCCAACACATTCTTAGTCTAGGTTCTAACACTCCGTGACCAAGTCAGTTTTCGTGTGTCGAGATTTCCCTAAACTAATATCATCAAATCATACATGCCGTTTCCAAAAGAAACAAGTGGGTGTTATGGACGAGATAATACTCCATCCCCAAGTGGTTATTACGGACGAAATAAAACTCCATCCCCGCATGTATTCTTTGAGACATTAATTTAGTTTAATCCCGTCACACTTAGGTCTCACAAGCGTGGTGGAATCCGATGAGTATATGGGACCGCGAGAAGGTCTATATACTAGTGTGGCGATTCCACTATTTTTTCTAGAAACCCCAAAAAGGACTACATCCTTCCGACTTTTGTAAATAAATAAAAAAAAAGAGTCATTTTTTTCTATGTGGTGGAGTCATTTTCTTGTTTGTGGGTTAAATTAGTTTACTCAAAAGGTATTGGGGCCATCCTAAGATCAACCGTGTTCTTCAAATAGGTCCAATGTCTTCCGACAGCAACAACAACGGTGACAATCTTTCCCGGTCCAACGAGGATATAGACAACATGATCAAAGCACTTAAAGGACAAATTGATGCACTCGCCGAGAATGCCCGACGCAAGGATGATTTGTGGCAAGCCCATCTCAATCATGATAGAATGGTCCATAAGAAAGAACTTGCTAAGCTTGAGGACCAGTTAAAGGAGCTCACAAATGAAGGAAAAATGGTCCAAAGCATTGATAACGGTTTGGTCAACACTCTCATGGCATACATTGACCAACATTTTAGTGGGCTAAATTTGAACAAAGGCCCAAGCTCCGATCTCCATCATGATTCTCTTCTCATGAACACTATGGTGGTCCTTCCCGAGAAATTCAAGATGCCCGATATCGGCAATTCAAAAGGAATTCTTGTCCCAATGCCCATGTTGATACCTACGTTTGGGCTATGCTACCGAAGAAAGTGTCTCCTCAAATAATGGCACAATGAATCCCACTTACTCTTGATGGGGTCGCGACAGATTGGTATATGGGTCTTCTGGTTTCCACCCGCCTCAATTGGGATGCCGCTATGCTTGCCTTTAAATCACAATATGAAGGCAATTACATGCATCGTCTCACGAAGAAAGAATTGGCAAACACCATGCAAGAGGGCAATGAATCATTTGTGGACTTTTCTTGTCGCGACCCCGACCCCACAGGCCAAGAGCACGCGAAATGGACGTCGACTTAACACACAAATACTAAAATACTGAAGATAAAATTTCACTTTTATATCCAAAAGGGTTTAAAACAAAGTTTTAGAAATCCAGGTTAACAACAACAATATACTACTAGTATATGCTCCACAAGCTTACACCAAAAATACAAAAGATTACAAATCTTAATGACGTCATTGTTGGTAAAACTATCCCCCAAAAGGTTATACATTTAAATAATGTAAACCGATCAATAACAACCTGCCCAAAATCTCAATCCTCTCGACGTCCTCCTCGATCCGCAAATCCTAATCCTTTCCTCCTGGGGGGGGGGGTGTTAAGGAAAAACAAAGATAAAAGAAAGGGGGTGAGATAAATCTCAATAAGTTACTAATGCAACTACATGACATTCTATGATGCAATAAACAATAATAATATCTCACATAGCACGTAGCAAATATCATCTAACAGACAGCAGCGGGAATAAACAAGTAACAAAGGACACTGAGCCAAGGTTTCCCCAACAAAGGATATAACAATCTGATCACTGACGATAGGGCCGCATCGAAGAGCAGCATCAATAAGCAGCATCAAAGAGCCGAAAAACCAATCAACGATAGTGTAGATACCCCGGGGAACCACGGCTTGGCTAGAGCGGTGAATTATCCTAGGATGTCTAACTTGTTTTAGATTGTTTAGAGTCGCCACCTATGTTTTTAAAGGAACATAAGAAAAACCTAGAAATAGCCTAATTTATGTACAAAACCAGAGATTCGGGAGAGAAGGGTTCGGGGGTTAGGTGACGGAGTGGGAAGTACTTAAACACCCACTCCGCCCCGCTTACGCGGGTCTTGCTACTATTGGTGTTCTAATATTTACATGTCCTTCAATTAATTAAATAGAAATGTGCTAATAATTGTGATGAGAAGAAAAGGGGAAATAAAGGGGAAATAAAATAGAATTGTTTTATTTATTTAATGATAAAGATTACATGTAACAAGTAATGTTAAAGAATTACATTAAGAGATGAAGAGAAATTAACATGGTGAATTAAAGTTAAGATTAAAATGTAGGGAGATAACCTTAACTAACTTCAATATGTGAAGTAGTCATGTTGGTCATGTCCCATTAATGGGGATTGCATACATCAAGAAGAAGAAAACAAAGGAAGAAAATGGAGTTGTACCTTGAGAAAGAGGACTTGGAACCTTGACTTGAAAGTGTTGTTGTTGTAATGAAATTGTTGTAGAACAATTTGTGTAGAGTCTTGTTACTAAGAACTCTTGTTGGGAGAATTTGTGTATAATGTAGTTGGTGAATCTAGGTTGGAGTCCCTTTCTTAGGTAGAAGATGATGGTTTTTATAGGTAAAAAAGAGAGGGAAATGATGGAGGGAAATTGGTCATCCATGTGAAATGGAATGGGCCAATCACAAATAAGATAAATGAATAAAAGAAAAATAAAAGAAATAAAAGAAATAAAATAATAAATGAAAGAAATATTAGTTTTTGGGAAAAGGCTTAGAATTTGGGATTGAGAGTTAATGAGAAAAGGGGGGATGAATGTGGATGTAAAATGTTGGTTTTTGTGATTAAGAAAAGATGTTTGTAAATAAGAAAAGGGAGGGAAATAAGGTGCAATCCGTTACTGCCATAATGGGAGGCGCGCGGGTCCGGCTTTTGGGGCGTGACGCGCGCGCATCCCGTTAACAGTTCCGGAAGCACCCGCGGGTGAAAAATGACAGAATGACAGCATGACCCTAAAAGTTAACTCTGTTATGCAGTTTAGTCCAAAACTAACGGAATCAGTTAGGAACTTAACCCAAGTAACAGAAATCAACAAAAATAAGTTAAATAAAAATACTTTGTATGCAATCGGGGTGAGAGGTCCAAGGTGGGGTGTCTACAGAGCCCCTCGGCGACGTGGATTGCGAGGCAAAACGTGTCTACGAAAGAAAGACAACCGCCGAGGACATCGACAAGAGAAAACAAAGACTCGATAAAGCAGGAATTTGAAATTACAAAGGATAGAAATGCGCTCCTTGTGTGAGCGGCTTTCGCGGATGGAAAGGGTGTGGTGGCTTGAGGCGGCCCACCACGGCCACAAATTTTTTTTATTATTTTTTTTTTTTTTTTAAAAGGTGTGGTGGATTGAGGCGGCCCACCACGGCCACAAAAAAAATATTTAAAAGGTGTGGTGGCTTGAGGCGGTCTACCACGGCCACAAAAAATTTAAAAATGTGTGGTGGCTTGAGGCGGCCCACCACGGCCACAATTTTTTTTTAAAAAAGGTGTGGTGGCTTGAGGCGGCCCACCACGGCCACAAAAAATTTAAAAAGGTGTGGTGGCTTGAGGCGGCCCACCATGGCCACAAAAATTTAAAAGGTGTGGTGGCTTGAGGCGGCCCACCACGGCCACAAAAAATTTAAAAAGGTGTGGTGGCTTGAGGCGGCCCACCACGGCCACAAAATTTTGAAAAAAGGTGTGGTGGCTTGAGGCGGCCCACCACGGCCACAAAATTTTTAAAAAGGTGTGGTGGCTTGAGGCGGCCCACCACGGCCACAAAATTTTTGAAAAGGTGTGGTGGCTTGAGGCGGCCCACCACGGCCACAAAATTTTTTAAAAACGCTCCCGTTTGCGAGCGGTTTGATGACGAACTCCCGTTTGCGAGCTGTCTGAGATAACATGCTCCCGTTTGCGAGCAAGTTGATAGAAAACGCTCCCGTTTGCGAGCGGTTGATGACGAACTCCCGTTTGCGAGCTGTCAGAGATAACATGCCCCCGTTTGCGAGCAAGTTGGTAGAAAACGCTCCCGTTTACGAGCGGTTGATGAGGAACTCCCGTTTGTGAGCTGTCTGAGATAACATGCTCCCGTTTGCGAGCAAGTTGATAGAAAACGCTCCTGTTTGCGAGCGGTTTGATACACGCTCCCGTTTGCGAGCTGTGTGAGATAACATGCCCCCGTTTGCGAGCAAGTTGGTAGAAAACGCTCCCGTTTGCGAGCGGTTTGATACACGCTCCCGTTTGCGAGCTGTGTGAGATAATATGCCCCCGTTTGCGAGCAAGTTGGTAGAAAACGCTCCCGTTTGCGAGCGGTTGACGACGAACTCCCGTTTGCGAGCTGTCAGAGATAACATGCCCCCGTTTGCGAGCAAGTTGGTAGAAAACGCTCCCGTTTGCGAGCGATTTGATACACGCTCCCGTTTGCGAGCGAGTTGATGATTGAAATCTACTGGGGAATGCTTAGTTGCTGATGACGTGTGGTTGCTTGATTTTATGGGGATGCAGGCATAGTTGACTGTGAATCACTTTCTGTTGGGATGAAGTGCCTTGAGTAGCGGATGCTGTTTGGATTTACGGCGGTACCTGTTATGTGCTTTGCAGGTATATGTGCTTGTGCAGGGACATGCATGAAATATGATGATTGAGAGAAATTGTGCCCGTGGTGTGATGTGATCTTGAAAGCACCTTTGTAATGAGAGAGAAGTAAGAATGTAGAAAGTGATCTTGTGTGCGGTGTGATTTTGAGGAAAGCATTGGATGTATTCATACCTTCACTTACCATTGCCGCTTGAGTGGAGATGGATTCTTGATGTCCGCGGAGGATGCTTTGATGGAGAATGTCCATTCTTTGGATGTTGATGAGAGAATGCCCTTGATGTTGGGTTGGCGAGATGGTACTCTGGATGATGGGTTGGTCGTGCCAAAGGCTGCCTACGTATCCCTTGAAGGGAATCAGACCAGCGTAGTTCAAGGATGATGGAGAACGCTGGAGGAGAGGCTAGGAACAAAGCAAAGTAAAGCACATAATTTTGCACATAGAAGGAGAAAAAGAAAGAAAAATCCTTTTTTTTTTTTTTTTTTATATATATTTTTTTAAAGATTAGAAAGGAAAGAATATGCACACATGTGAGGAAAAGATTTTTTTTTTTTTTTTAGTTCATGGGTGAACCAATTTAACCATTGTGTGCTTGTGAAGCCAACCCAAGATCAAGTCATGTTCAGTCGAAGTTCGGATTGCCTCGTTTGAATTCTGTTGTCGCCGGTGTGCCCAATGAAGATTGATGTCTAGCCCCAAGAGATTTGTCGATTATGGGGCTTCAAAAGGATTTTGATGCCGAGCTGAGGGGTGGCTGATTGTAAAGCCCCTAGAACGCCTTTGATGCCAAACTTTGAGTGGCTTGCATAGCCCCAAGATAAATCAGTTCTTGGCCCATTCGAGTAAATCGCCCTTTGTTGTTGTAGTGAGCAAGCCCCAAGAGGAGATCGTTGATGCCAAGCTTCGAGAGATTGCAAAGCCCCAAGTGTCGTGGGCTTGTAGATGGCGGGATGTGAAGACCTTTCATTGTAAAGCCCCAAATTATCTCGTGATTGGCTCGGCATTGAGGGCGGATGTACCGTTTGGTAGAATTCTTGATAGAGATCTCCTTCTTGCTCTTACTGGGGAGATGAATGGCCTCATTGTGGTCGATACCCAAATGGCTGAGGGCTTATATCAACGGATGCACTAATGTCTTGCGGTACCGTTGAGGTCACGGAGGATAAGGTCTTGGCGTGATAAAGTCTCAAATGAGTATGCTTGCTTGACTCTTCTTGAGTTGAACTAATAACGGATCTTCGGATGCAACTAGTGCTGTGGCCCAACTTTATCTGAGCTGCACCTTGTGCTTTTGATCTTGGAGACGGGGGTGCTGAATTGCAGAAACATTGGGATTGGCTGTGGCATTTCCCGCTATAACCCTGTTTTGATTAGAGTTTAGCATATTGAATCTTTTTCCTTTTCTCTAAGACTTCCTTCAAAATCTCGCTGTGAGTTCTAACAAAAATCATCAACTTCATTCATAACATCGGAGTCTTCATTTAAAACCAAGAGGCCTTTGACTTGAAGTGTTGAGAGACCCTTTGAAGCTTGATCCCTTTCATGGAGACTACTCCCAAATTGCGTTGCTCGAGTATTGTTGCCCAAAAGACTGTCGGTCGCGAAGCCCTAATACTGCCCTTTGCTTGAATTACTGTAATGCCGTAGCCCAAAAGACTGTAGATTGCGAAGCCCGTTGAGACCTTCGGTGCCGAATTGAGGAAGCTTCCAATGTTGCACATGACTTGGCTGGGGATACTGCTGGGGAGTTAATTGCTCTTTGCCGAGGGAGCCTTTAAGACTTGACCGTAGCCCCTAGAGTGCCATCATTGATTGCGAGAAAGGTCCATCCTTGATTGGGGGAACGAGCACGGGCACACGTGACAAGAGGGATTTTTGACATCCCTTTTGAGAGACTTTGAGGATAGTCTCACACATCTTTTTCGAGCATAGCCCCTAGGGCTTGTTGATTGTCAAAAGAAGCAAAAGAATCCCATGTTCTTGAGTCACATAGCCTCTAGGGCGTCACCATTTATTGAGCAAAGCAAGAGTGACTCGTCCTCGTGTGAGGGAATAAACATAAGAGGATATGGCAAGAGCTACTCCATTTCTCGGGAGCCTTTCGGCGTACTTTAGAAGTGCATAATTGAGGAAGCCTTGAAAACTGAGACACATGTTGTTGCTATTTGCTGCCCAAGCCAATTGACTAGCTAGGGATTATTTATGCAACCTCGTGCCCTTTTATGATGGGCTTGTTCTCGGATGGATCTTGGTTACCACGGGCCAAAAATGCACACTGCTGGAGAATGATGCCAATAACCCAAAACAACCTTTGATGGTGCCATATCTTGTCGAGCCTTTTGCAATCCCAAAGTTGACTCGGTGGGGAATTGACTTGCTGAGGAGATTCAATATAGAACTTGTCTTCTTTAGAGGCCGGGGATCTCCATTTCTCTTTCCCTTCTCTCTCTTACTCTCTCATTTTTTTTATGACGCACCCTGTTTTTTGCCTAGACCGCCCTTTCGGGTTTTCAATCTAGCGGGCATCTCTTTTGCGTCTTCATCATTTTTTTTTACTCAATTGATGAGGAAGTGTGTATTGACTCTAGCTGAGGAGATAAGACATGCGATTTTGCGGTGGAGACCTTTTGTCACTAATGATGAGTGACATTGACTTGACTAGGGAAGTGTCCCTAGTATTGACATGTATTTTTTATTGAATTGAATGACTCGCGAAGGCAAGTAAGTCATTAAGAGAGAAGAGAAGGAAAGCCCCAATTTGATTGCAAGAAATTGGGAGTATGCAGAAAGAATAGAAGTCTCTAGACTCGACAAGGAGCACGAAATGATTCCAAATCTAAGAAAGTTGTTCAATCTTTTTGGTGATTAATTTATTGGCAAATGAATCGTACAAAGATGTCTTGACAAGTTCGAGATGAAGGCCAATCACCATAACGCGCTAGGGCTAAACATATCTTCTTTCTTGCATGAGACCGGACCCGCAGGTTGCCTACGTTCCTCCAGTGAAGAGGCTCAGGTCACCGTAGTTCTTGTGGATTCTCCATTCTTCGTGATGGAATTGTTGCTTCGTAGCTTCGTCCTTTGTTGGTGGATCTTGATGATGATCTTGATGTGAACTTCTTTGATTGAGGGGGATTTTTTTTTTTTTTTTTGTGCTCTAACTTTTATCTAGGTTGATTTGAAGAGTTCAACCTAGCGAGCATTTTTTTTTTTTTTTTTTAATCCCCCCTTTGAAACATTGCTTGATTTTTCTCCATGGTTGTTGCTTCACCTTTGTTGTCTTGGCTTTGTCTTCGTCGTTGATGATGTTGCCTTCGTCACAATGTTTAGCCCCTAGGCGTTCAAGTGATGGCCTTCATTCCAAAACTCGTTTAGACATCTTTTCATCATTTTGCCAAGAATTAGATTGAACAATTCGGAAGAGTGTATGAGGACAAGAACGACTTTTTATTTGATGATGAGACTTGACTCAAAATTTCACATTAATTGGACAAAGAAAAATTAATGCACACTTAAGAGGACTTTGACTCTTTTTTTTTTTTTTTTTCTTTTTAATTCCTATTACTAGGTAGAGAAAGAGAAACAGAGATTGTTGTTGTAGTCCCCATTGTCGTTGTAGTCTCCTTGTGGCATGATTTCTTGTAGAAGCATCATTTCGGAACCAAATCATTATTCTTTGATGAGTTCTTGCATGTTGGCACTCTCTAAAGGTTGCTCTTCACCCACAGTAAATTCGCCGTTGTCGAACAAATCTTGGATGATGTTTCGGAGAAGGAAGCACCCTTCGGTAGTATGGCCACTATGCTTGTGGTAGCCGCACCATTCACCATAAGCATGATTTTTCAGTATCGCCTTCGGCTTGTACCCCTCCAAAGGTTTGATCTTCCCTCTTGCCACTAAAATTTCAAATGCCTCGGCTTGGGTTACTCCTTGGAGAGGAGTGAAAACTCGGTTGTTGGTGGTACCTTTGTAGCTTTTGAGGGTCGGGCCACTTTAGCATGCTTTATCATTGAACTTTGCTTTGCTGTCGGTGAGCTCTTGCAAATGGGCTTTGAGTTCGGAAACCTCTTCCTTGTGAATTCTTCTTTCATAATCAAGACGGGCCTTGAGTTCGGAAACCTCTTCTTTGTGAATCCTCTTGTCGATATCGAAACGGGCTTGCCACAAATTGTCTTTACGGCGGGCATCCTCGACAATCCTATCCATTTGTTCCCCCATTGATTTCATTACGTTGAGTAACCCTTCGTTGGACACGAAATCATTTCCACCGTTGTTGTTGTCGCTGTTGGAAGCCATTGGACCTATTGGAAGAGCACGGTTGATCTTAGATTGGCCCCACAAACACCTTTTGAGTAAAATAAATTTAACCCACAAACACAAAAAAGACTCAACCATACAAAGAAAATGACTCTTTTTTGTTTGTTTTTTTTTTTTTTTATTTACAAAAGTCGGAAGGACGGAGTCCTTTTTGGGGTTTCTAGAAAAAATAGTGGAATCGTCACACTAGTATATAGACCTTCTCGCGGTCCCATATACTCATCGGATTCCACCACGCTTGTGAGACCTACATGTGTCGGGATTAAACTAAATTAATGTAGTAAATCATACATGCGGGGACAGATTTTTATTTTCGTCCAAAATAACCACTTTTGGGGACGGAGTTTTATTTCGTCCATTGCAACAAGTTGGCATGTATGATTTGAAAACATTAGTTTAGGGAAATCTCGGTACATGGAAACCGACTTGAGTCACGGAGTGTTAGACCCTAGACTAGAATTGTGTGGCTTGTGCTCGGCTTGAATATGAGGCTCAAAGGTCACCCCCGGCATGTAGTCATGAACTACGCCACGGGCTGAGGTTTACCGCTTCGAAAGAGCCAAGGTCGAGTGGAGCTTGAAACTTTCTAGGACGGGCCTCGACGGGTTTGGGGTTGGACTTGTGCGACTCGATAGTGAGCAGTTGATAAGAATATGTGCATGTAGTGTGAGGTCTAACATGTGACAAAACATTTTTTTTTTTTTTCAAAAGAAATAAATAAAAAAAACAAATAAGCACATAATTACAACGTTCGAATCACCCGTGTGACCGATAAAAATAAACAGAAAGTAAAAGAAATTGTATGTAGGCCCGGTGCCCACACACTGTCATTCTGTTCTGTTTCTGTGCACTGTTCTGTTCCGGGAATGCGCCCAGAAGCGCGCGCATTGGGTTGCCTATGCGGAAGGCGCGCGCGTGAGAGGAAGAAGGGCAGAGGCGCCCGCTTTTGGGTGAGAACATGCAAATCAGTGGGTTCAAGGGATTGCCTTGACCCTTAATTAAGAAAACTTTCCCCTGCAGAATTTGTTAGCACAGAAACATGGAATTGAAGGACAAGAAAGGAGGCGGGCGATTCTGGTAATAAGGGTCGGACGCGCGCGCTTTAGGCCAAGAAGGCCGGAGGCGCGCGCTTCCTACCCCTTTTACCAGAATGCCCAGAAAACAGAATAAAAGAACACCAAAAATGAAAACGCAAGTTTAACCCTCTATCATTCCCCAGCAGAGTCGCCACTGTAGATACCCCGGGGGACCACGGCTTGGCTAGAGCGGTGAATTATCCTAGGATGTCTAACTTGTTTTAGATTGTTTAGAGTCGCCACCTATGTTTTTAAAGGAACATAAGAAAAACCTAGAAATAGCCTAATTTATGTACAAAACCAGAGATTCGGGAGAGAAGGGTTCGGGGGTTAGGTGACGGAGTGGGAAGTACTTAAACACCCACTCCGCCCCGCTTACGCGGGTCTTGCTACTATTGGTGTTCTAATATTTACATGTCATTCAATTAATTAAATAGAAATGTGCTAATAATTGTGATGAGAAGAAAAGGGGAAATAAAATAGAATTGTTTTATTTATTTAATGATAAAGATTACATGTAACAAGTAATGTTAAAGAATTACATTAAGAGATGAAGAGAAATTAACATGGTGAATTAAAGTTAAGATTAAAATGTAGGGAGATAACCTTAACTAACTTCAATATGTGAAGTAGTCATGTTGGTCATGTCCCATTAATGGGGATTGCATACATCAAGAAGAAGAAAACAAAGGAAGAAAATGGAGTTGTACCTTGAGAAAGAGGACTTGGAACCTTGACTTGAAAGTGTTGTTGTAATGAAATTGTTGTAGAACAATTTGTGTAGAGTCTTGTTACTAAGAACTCTTGTTGGGAGAATTTGTGTATAGTGTAGTTGGTGAATCAAGGTTGGAGTCCCTTTCTAAGGTAGAAGATGATGGTTTTTATAGGTAAAAAAGAGAGGGAAATGATGGAGGGAAATTGGTCATCCATGTGAAATGGAATGGGCCAATCACAAATAAGATAAATGAATAAAATAAAAAGAAAAGAAATAAAAGAAATCAAATAATAAATGAAAGAAATATTAGTTTTTGGGAAAAGGCTTAGAATTTGGGATTGAGAGTTAATGAGAAAAGGGGGGATGAATGTGGATGTAAAAAGATGGTTTTTGTGATCAAGAAAAGATGTTTGTAAATAAGAAAAGGGAGGGAAATAAGGTGCAATCCGTTACTGCCATAATGGGAGGCGCGCGGGTCCGGCTTTTGGGGCGGGACGCGCGCGCATCCCGTTAACAGTTCCGGAAGCGCCCGCGGGTGAAAAATGACAGAATGACAGCATGACCCTAAAAGTTAACTCTGTTATGCAGTTTAGTCCAAAACTAACGGAATCAGTTAGGAACTTAACCGAAGTAACAGAAATCAACAAAAATAATTTAAATAAAAATACTTTGTATGCAATCGGGGTGAGAGGTCCAAGGTGGGGTGTCTACAGATAGCAGCATAAGAGCTGAAGAGAAAACCCCGGTACCGGAACCAATAACCAAACGATAACTGAGTATACGACACGAAGTCGCAACCCCTTATAATAGCTAGACTGTTCCCAAAAAAGGAGCTAGCTCATCTCACATCCAACGCCAATCTGGAGGAGGGAAATAATGGGGCAAAACAATGGTCAACATTATAATGGACTCGGCTCATTGCCATTATAATGTTTTCCATCGCCCGACACAACCACGAATACCAGCTGGACTTTCAAATAAATGCCAAGTAATAAATACTAGCTCAAATAAACAACTCATGATTCCAAAGTAGGGAACCATGCCAATAAATCACCAAAAAGATGAATCGATCCAACAACACGTCACAAAAGTGTCCCAACATTCCCGAATAATAATAATTCAAATTCCATAACATATTTATTCACAAAGGAACCATTTCCGAACACTAAAGTATTCCACAATATTAACTTAAGTTAACTAGGATAGTACTTTCGAACCTAGACTAAGCTGACTCCGGGCAGCAATTAAAAACAAAGATATTCCGCTCAGCTAGTACGGGCGGTCGCCCATAACAACCCTGGGCGGTCGCCCAAAACAATAATTCACAACCCACCCGACTGACTCCATGGGCGGTCGCCCAACCCATTAATGGGCGGTCGCCCAAAAACCCTGACTCCAACACTCAGAACAAACTGACCTCATGGGCGGTCGCCCAACCCGAACATGGGCGGTCGCCCACCAGCCCTGTTCTGCCGGAATTCGGCAACCAAGACCTGGGTTCTTCCCAAAACTTACCCAATTCAATCCAACTCAAAATAAATGCTTCTAACAAGTATAATAAGGTACTAGAACAACTTATGAGTCTAAAATAACTCATATAACATCATTAACAACCAAAACCAAGATTTGATCCCAATATTCTCAAAAATCACAAAAGATGAACAAAAATACAAATAAATCCCAAACTCAACCAAAATGACATATATATGAACTAAATCATTTCATAAACTAAAGATGAGTATTTTAGCATAAAAATGGGGGAAAAGCAACTTACTTGAATTTTATCAAAGTTGACGGAATTCGAAATTTCTTTGTTCTCTACGATCCTAACAACGATCTAAACATTTTTCAAAGAATGAGCAATGAGAAATAATGGGGGGGGGGGGAAGATGACTAAAAAGAAGAGAGAAGGGGAGAGAGAGTTTACCTCAACAATGGAGGAAAAGATGGAGGAAGTGTGCTGGGAGAAATGAGGGAGTGAGGGAGGTGATGGAGGGAGTAAGTATGATAAATTAGAATAGTTTCACTTAGGCCCCCTCTACTACCCAACTAACACTACTACTACTACTACTACTACTACAACCCATATTTCCCCACTAACAACTAAGACCCAATAAATTCCACACTAGCATAATTGGTCAATAAAAATGCTAAGCATAAAATATTATGAAACACAAAATGCACACATAATTATTTAAATAAATAAATAATTTAAATGAATAAATAAGAAATAAATAAATAATTAAATATTTATTACTAAGAAGTAGAGGCGGGTTTTCGGGTCGTGACATTCACTCCACCTTAAAAGAAAATTTGTCCCGAATTTTTAAATTACTTACCCGAAAGATTAAATAGCCACGGATACGATAGTTCCGCCATTTCCCAAATTCCTCAATCGTCCATTCTAAACCACCGCATGGTAACCTTAAATAATGTTCACAACATATCAACCTCTCGTACTTAACTTCCCTCAATCATTACCTTCACTACTAATTAGAATCCGTATTCAAAATCGAAGAATCCAAATTGCTCTTAAACGTAACTCCCGAGATACTACAAACTTATCTCATTTCATAAACTTAATTACAATGCAAGGATACTTCCATTTGTAAACCGCATACTTAGTATTACTCCCCAGAGATTCAAAACATTAAACCATCTCGAGCTAAATCAGCTTCTTAAAATATGGAAAGCTAAAGAAATTTTCCGTCCCCACAATATTCACCAAGGTGGCTATATCTCCAAGGATTTCCATTATAGTGCTTTCACCTTAGATGGCACCTTAAACTAGAGGTACAATGTAAGCCTAAAATTTTAATACAAAAAGTTTACTTAAATCCACGCTATAATTTCATCATCACATTACTCCAAATCTTTGGAAGCCTAAAACAATTACAACCACTCAGTAGTCCGTAAAACAATCCAAATTTTATCTCCAAGGGATTTCCTCTAACTCCCCTTTAAATTGATAATTTGTGCTAACACACCCCAAGGAAATTTAGTAATTCCTAAATCTTCAATGGCTAACCTACCTTAGTCTTTCACATATACATTTATAATCTCAATGATACTTAGGCCCAATCGTACTACCATCATAATAAACCAATTGGCTAGCCACAATCCAACTGACCCAATACCAAATCATGGTACTCTTTAATATGCCCCAGTATTGATACCCAACTTTCTTCACATACCCTTAATCCAAATCGAGAAACGCCACCAAGAAAGGATTTAGAACCGTAAAACAACCATTTAACTAAAACTCAAAATGCCTTTAATACAATTCGAGAAATTCTTGCCCTCTCAAAATGTGCTTAGTCCTTCCAAACTTGACGCGCTTACCACCATTAATGATTATAACTTCCACAATATACTAGTCACTCATAGCAAATCATGCATTTCTTCATACTAACCAATTCCGATGTACTCACGTAGATGTACTAAAAGTAAACAAAATCTCCTATCATGAAATCCTCAATTGAATCCTCCGCTCTTATAACCCAACCAATGCAATATGGATATTGATCTAATTATTAGCACTACCACCTTGTATCCTAACAACTCAATTTAACCCAAGTTCCTCCCCAAACACTAGGCACTATTCAGAAGAAAATGGAAATCTTACAAATGATAAATACACTCAACAATTTGGTATAGACATTCCATTGTCACCTACCTAGGTTATATATTCAAACTCCATATAAGAAAAGATGAGTATAATTCTACCCAAAGGAACGGTCTCACAATGATTTTAGGAAATCAGGAATAGAGAATGTAACAATCATCCTACAACAATCAACTAAAGCATGACACTTCCCTTCTCAAAATAACATCAAAACCTTATAATAGTAATATGATTGATTTAACAGGTAAGGCATGTCTACCCTTAAGCACAACATAAGCACATAAGACTTCATCAGATATCCCACACTCCTCCGTAGGAGTAGATACTGGCAACACATAAGTCAAAGACTCAGGAGAAATAAATGCAACTAAATGCACAGAAACATATGAATGCGATGATCCTAAAAATGCACGCGCTCGCTCTCTCGACACAAAATTAATACCTCCTGAAACTGATGAGTCACCCGTTGAGTCCTGAACCTTTAGGGTTTCCCGAAGTATCTCTCTTCTGACCCTGTGCAGTACCAGCGTCACTCCCGGATGGTTGATATCTACCCCTAAGACAATCTCTCACAAAATGTCCAAACTGACCACAATTCACACATTTTCCTTGTTTCTTCCAACACTTTTCTTCTGAGTGTCCTTCCCTATGACAATAGTTGCAGATCTTCCCATTTTGTGTCCCCTGATTAGTACCTTGATTCCTCACTATTGGTTGTCCCTGAGGTTGCTCTCCGAATCGAGTCCGCATTCCAGAATTACCTCTGATATCCGAATGTTGCTGCTGTGACTTGCTCTGCCCTCCTTGCTTACTAGGGTTAACCATCTCAGTCTTCCTCTTATGTTCCCCAATGTCTTGCTCTATCAAATAGGCACGGTCCACCGCATCCTGAAAAAATTGAATTCTCTGGGCTATTAACTGTGTCCTAATAGCTGTCTTCAAACCCCTGATAAACCTCATTGCTTTCTGCTCCTCGGTCTGCACAAGGTAGTCACAATACCTGGCTAATTCTGTGAACTTAGCCGAGTACTGTGCTACTGTCAACACGCCTTGCTCCAAGTTGAGGAACTCGATCTCTTTCCGGTTCTGATCCACTAGAGGGATGAAGTGTTCCTTGAATTTTCTCACAAATAACTCCCAAGCATAAGGGACAAGAGTAGCATCCCAACTGGCCTTCAGTGCCTTCCACCAATGTTCCGCAACACCAACTAACATATAAGCTGCAAACCGAACCCTATCCTCATCAGTGCAACCAAAGACATCGTAGATTTTCTCCATTGATTCTATCCATAGCTCGGCCTTCTTCACATCAGGCTCACCGTCGTACTCACTTGGTTTCAACTTTAAGATCTGCTCCAACCCATATCGTGGAGGTGCTACATGTTCCTCTCTCGGCCCGTGGTCATGAATTGCTTTCATCGCCGCTTCAAACATCCCCTGAAACATTGCACGGTTATCTTCCCGTAGATCATTCTGATTCGGAGTCCCACTAGAACCTTCACCAGCTCTTCTTCTAGCCATTTAGAATAAATACCTGCATAAAACATCAACCGTTACTCACTCCGAACACAACTACCCTCCTAGGTCATTCTAGTCCACCTATACTTATACTTAGAGCTAAACCATAGCTCTGATACCAACTGTCGCGACCCCGACCCCGCAGGCCAAGAGCACGCGAAATGGACGTCGACTTAACACACAAATACTAAAATACTGAAGATAAAATTTCACTTTTATATCCAAAAGGGTTTAAAACAAAGTTTTAGAAATCCAGGTCAATAAAAATGCTAAGCATAAAATATTATGAAACACAAAATGCACACATAATTATTTAAATAAATAAATAATTTAAATGAATAAATAAGAAATAAATAAATAATTAAATATTTATTACAAAGAAGTAGAGGCGGGTTTTCGGGTCGTGACATTTCTCGCCGTTGGAATGACAAGTTGGCCGAGATTGTTGATAGGCCCTCAATGAAGGAACAAATGGAGATCTTCTTGAAGTGCTTAAATATGGACTACCGAGCTCATCTTAGTAGGGCCTTTTATCTGGATTTCGCACATATGTATGATGCGGGGATCAGAATTGACAACTTGCTCTGTGAAATTGCTGTGGACTTTTATGAGATAGACTCCGGCAGGGAAGAGATCCCGGACAGTTCAAGCAGTGACATAGAAGGTTACAACGGTTTTGAGGACTACGACGACAGGGAGGACTACAACAACGAAGGCTAGGGAAAACTCCCTTTCTCTATCTCTACCAAAAAACAAAAAGATTCAAATGTCCTCTAATGTGTGCATTATGTTTTCTTCCTTCTCATCAATGTTAAAGTTTGAGTCGGTCTTATTAAATAAAAGTCGTTCTTGTCCCCATACACTATTCCAAGTTGTTCAATTTAATTCTTGGAAAAAATATGAAAAGATTTCTTAGCAAGTTTTGGAACAAAGGCTATCACTTGAACGCCTAGGGGCTAAACATCAGAACGAAGGCAACAACATCAACGACGAAGCCAAGAAGCAAAACAAGGTGGATCAACAACCATGGAGATATCTCATTTCGTAAAAGGGGAACAAAAAAAATAAAAAAGACTCGCTAGGTTGACTCTTCAAAACAACCTAGGCAAAAGTTAGAGCAACAAAAAAAAAAAAAAAAAAAAAAAAAAACCCCACACTCAAAGAAGTTCACAACAACATCATCATTCCATCCACCAATGAAGAGCGGTGAAAGGAGCATCCACAAGAACTACGGTGACCTGAGCCTCTACACTGGACTCGAAATGACACCCCGCCTTGGACCGCTCACCCTGATTGCACGTTTGATTTTGTGTTTCTCCCTCTTTTAAGTGTTTTTTGTCAGTTCCTGTTACATCCGTTAAGTTCCTGACTGACCTCGTTAAGTCTAGGGACTAAACTGAATAACAGGGCTAACTTTTGAGTCCATTCTGTCAAAAATGCCTTCTCTGAGTCGCGCGCCTCCGACCATAGGAGCTAGAAGCGTGCGCCTTCGACACCCAAGGTGGGAAGCGTGCGCCTCTGGGCGTCAGTTACAGATTTCTGACCAAGAATCTCTCCCTTGCTCATTTTACATGATTTTGCCCGGGAAAGATTTCTTGGTGACTGAGTTCTGGCACCAAAAACATCTCTTTTACAACTATAAAAACCCCTCTTCTCCACCATTTCAAGGGACTCTTTTTAGCACTCTTAAAAAGAAGGACTTTTTTGATCATTAAGAAAACTCTACACAAAATACTTTCAAGGCATTTTCCAAGAAGTTCCCTAAGAAGTATTTGAAGATCTTTGAAACATAGGTAAAAGTTCATCTTCCTCCTTCTTATCTACTTCATCTCTTCTCTCTTTTACTTTAATCAAACGTGCAATCATCCCAAATCATTTTGGGACATGACACCAACGGCTACTTCACTTCATTGAAGCCAGTCAAGGAGTCATCTCCCTACATTCCAAAACTCCCATTTTTAACCCTTTTTATCGTCATCGAAGAGTAGGAAGAACATTTTGATTATGTAGATTTTGAACAAGCAAGACCGACATTAGTCGGGCGAGATGGGTGTTTAAGTACTTCCCATCTCGTAACCTAACCCCTGAACCTCATAACAAGAATCTCTGTTTTCGTAAATCAAACCTAGGCTATAAATTAGGTTTTTCTTATGTTCCTCTAAAACATAGGTGGCGAATCTACAAATTAAAACAAGTTAGACATCCTAGGAACAACACACGCGCTCTAGCCTAGCAGTGCTCCTCCCGGGGTATCTACAGTGGCGACTCCGCTGAGGAACTATTTGAGGATTAAACTTGCATTCTGTTCAAAATCTACACCTTTTCTGGGCATTCCGGTCTCTAATGGGGGAAGCGTGCGCCTCTGGCCTTCTTGGCCTAAGGCGCGCGCATCCCACAACAAGGACCAGAATTGCCCGCCTCCCATATGTTCTTCCTAGTTTTCTCTTCTTTTCTTCTACACTAATCATTTCTGTAGGGGTTACAATACATTCAGGACCAGGGCAATCCCCTGAGTCCAAAGTCTGACATTCTGACAGGTTTGTCCAGAAGCGGGCGCCTCCCACAGACGTTGCGCCATGCGCGCGCTTCCCACAACACTAGCCAAAGGCGCGCGCTTTTGTGTAGGTTTCCAGGACAAGATCAGGTTTCAGAACAGAGCAGATTTGATGGGGTGTGGGCACAGTGGCCTGCATCAGGCCTAATTTGTCATTTTAGACTGTTTTACTTTCGTGTTTTATTTTATCGGTCACATGGGTGATTCGAGAGTTGTAATTTATGTGCTCATTTGCTTTTCTTTCAAAAAAAAAGGTAAAAAAAACGTTTTGTCACATGTTAGACCTCACACTACGTGCACGAATTCCTATAAATTGCTCATTATCGAGTCGCACAAGTCCAACCCCAAACCCATCGAGTCCCGTCATAGGAAGTTTCAAGCTCCACCAGACCTTGACTCTTTCGAAGCGGTAAACCTCAGCCCGTGGCTTAGTTCATGACTACATGCCGGGGGTGACCTTAAGCCTTTCATTTAGCCGAGAACAAGCCAACACAATTCTAGTTAAGGTCTAACACTCCGTGACTAAAGTCGGTTTTCATATGCCGAGATTTCCCTAAACTAATGTCTTCAAATCATACATGCCAAGTGGTTATCATAGACGAAATAAAAACCCTTCCCCAAGTGGTTATTATAGAAGAAATAAAGATCCGTCCTCGCATGTATGCTTTACTATATTAATTTAGTTTAATCCCGACATGTGTAGGATTCACAAGCGTGATGGAATCCGATGAGTATATGGGACCGCGAGATGGTCTATATACTAGTGTGACGATTCCATTACCTTCTTAGAAACTCAAAAGGGATTCCGTCCCTCCGACTTATGAAAAAAAAACTCTTTTCCTATGTGGTTTTGAGTCGTGTGCCCAATGTGTGCTCTAAGCCTCTTCATGGACCGAAAGTGTTGGGTTTCAGAGTAACATGCATAGCGGAATTAAGCATTTAAAATTTAATAAAACCCAAAGCCCATAGATCCATTCATATGATTAAGTCAAATACAACATAATGAATACTAGAATACTAACCCTTGATGCCTTTGATTTTGCAACCTTGAATTCGATAGAGGCTTGAAATCTTGATCACGAACAAATCAAGAATCACGAACTATGAAGATGATAAGTTTCACCCTCTAGCGGTATCCACACCACGAATGAATATCAAGAACACTTGTTCTTGGTTGCTAGACCAATTCATGAAACACGCTTTCATGATGTATAGAACTTATATGGAATTATTGTGTGTGTGATATTCTTGTTCTTCAATCTAGGGATTTCTTAGAACAAGAAAACCATCCTCTCAAACCCTTGGAGGCACTCAATAATGATACAATATCAATTAGGTCAATACCTAATAAAGAGAGGTATATTTAAACTCAAAAGTCCTAAACCCTTTAGGAAATTTAGTCCAAATCCCATCAAAAATCGAATTAGGAAAAACCAGGCCCGAAATTTACTATGCCCGATCGGGTATAGGAAGTTGACTGGTCGGGTCCTTTGTCTGCTGGAACCAATTTCCTGTTTTTCTTAAATTTGATTTTTTGCTCTTTTACGCAATTCCAAATTTAGCCCTTTTGTAAATTCGTTCTTTTGTGTGTGACCCTCTAGGATTACACTAAGTTGGTAATGGGTTCAAACATAAAACCATAAGATATGATTAGGTTCTAGCAAACCGTCATACCTACCCAAATAGTGTAACTAGATACAAGTTCGCATTCCTTTTAGAACATGTCACAATCCTTTTGTCCACGATGTCATTGAACACAAGTCATGGTCAACAAGTCAACTTGCATTGTTCAAAACTTTTCTCGATCCCGAATATGTTGATAATCTAAATGACATCGATCCAATCAATTCACTTGAGTTTGGCAAAACATTTCATCAACATCATTCCTACGAGGGCCCCAAGCTTGACATCTCTACGAGGATGGAAAAATCTATTTAGCTTATTATTCTTCCATACGTGAATTCAATTATGCCAATCATACCCTTTATAGCTACCTGGTTAAAGGTAACGTTTGAATATGTCAAACATAATCTTCATCAAGTGGAAGACTATAATAATTTCATGTCAAAGGATTCAAATAACATAACTAATATGAGATATATGTATGACATAGACCATGACATAAATCTCATACAGCGGGTCATGTTCTGTACCTTGTTCCAAACAAGTACCCATAAATCTAACATGATCATCCCATGATCATTTAGCCTTTATACTAGTGCTTAACAAGCTCTAGGGATGGAGATTATTATAAGCAAACATAAGCATTAATAATAATCAAAATATCTCTTCATTAATATTAATATAATGATATCACATACAACGTTTTACAAACGTGTCAAGGGCACCAACACCAACAATCTCCCACTTGCCCTAGGCCCAATCACTTAGGTATCGTGGACCTAACATGACCATCATGTTTAGCGTGTGGAAGTCCCTTTGTTAGCATGTTCGTACTGTTATCACTAGTTAGTACTTCGCATATATTTACGTCTCTCTTATCAACGATTTCTCGAACGATATGAAAACGCCTAAGTATGTGTTTGGATTTAGGATGTGCCATTGGTTCCTTTGCTTGATCAATAGCACCACTATTATCACTAATAAGGTCTATTAGATTAGCAATACTAGGAACCATCTCAAGTTCACCAATGAACTTCTTAATCCAAACAGTTTTCTCTGCAGCATCCAATGCAGCAATATCTTAGTTTTAGTTGTAGAATTAGTGACTGTAGTCTGCTTGGAACTATTCCAACTTACAGTTCCATAATTCGACATATGCATAAAACCCAATTGAGATCTTTTATCATCTTTGTTGGTTTGGAAGCATGCATCCGAGATCATCTTCCATACCTCCATAGATCATAAATGAATCTTTATTCCTTCTAAAGTTCTTGAGAATCAATTTCACAGCCATCCAGTGATTCTCACCGGGGTCGGATTGATATCTACTCGTCATGCTCAAAGCATTAGATATATCCAGATTAGTAATTATCATGGCATGATCGATCCAATTACCAAAGTAAATGGCATCCAATTCATTTTCTCATGCTCATCATTTGTCTTAGGACATTTGATTCTTTGCATAGAAAAACTCCATATAACATTGGTAACTGTCCCCTCTTAGAATTTTTCTTGAGGAATCTTCTAATGACCTTGTCAATGTATGTACTTTGGCTTTAAACTAATTAGCCTCCTTTATGCTAAGGACATATGCGGTTTCAGCCATATCTTTCATTGCGAAGCACTTTCCCAACAAAATCTTTACAGATTGACGTGTAGGAATGTCGTTTCCAATGAGAAATATGTCATCCACATATTTAAATAAGGAGTAGCACTATGATCCCACTAATCTTCATGTGTATACAAGGTTCATCTTCGTTCTTGATAAAACAAAATTCTTTGATTCATCAAAACGGAGATTCCAACTCCCAAAAGCTTGCATCAATCCATTCAATGGATTTCTGTAACTTACATAATTTATTAGAATTTTCTTTGACTGTCAAAACCTTTAGGTTGTATCCAATACATCGTTAAGTTAGTTCCCATTGAGGAACGCTTGTTTTGACATCATTTTGTCAAATTTCATATTCCAAATATGAACATGTGATCTTGAGAATTCTAGTAAGTACCTTGCTACCCATGTCAGTTTTCTCCAAGAAAACTCAATCCCATCCTTTGGTTTTTACACCTTAGAATAGAATGATCAAGTTTCAAACTTGATTATTATACATGGATTGCCTCTTTAGATTTCATGACTCCAAGTCATTAATCTAAGTGTGGAGCGGACATTTCATCTTTGATAGGTGGTAAATACTTCATTCTAAATGAACTTTACCTCAATAATTTCTATTTCGAAATATCCAATATTTTGTTATAGATTGTATCCTATCATGTACGGAAGTACTTTGTATAACTTTGAATGGACTTTTCACGACTCCCTGTGAAAACTTGTTCAATTTCCATCTTAAGTTCAATTATATTTTCTAGGTCTCGAACCATTCGAGATAGATTTTACTCCCACTAATTCTTTTAGAGATAAATGACTTATCAAGAAAAGCACCATCATAAGTAACAAACCATTTGTTTCTTATGAGTAAAACATTATCCTCAAGTTTCCTTAGGATATCCCATGAAAATATATTTGTTAGATTTAAATGTGAGTGTGTCCCAGACAACTCATTTCCAAAAAGGTCTCAACATCTTAAATCTTTATGAAAGACAAACCCGGTTTTCTTTCACCTTTTAACCTCCTTTGATGGAACTCAAATTAGTGTAATTATAGCGGTTTGTAATACATAACCCCAAAACAAATAGTGGAAGATCAATTTTGATTTCATCATCTTATGAACCATATCCAATAAGGTTCAATTCCTCCATGTAGACACATCATTCCAAATGGTGTTCTTAGAGGAGTTTATTGTGAAACTATTTCACAACCTTAATGATAACTATCAAAACCTTGGTTCAATTATTCATCATCACAATCAAGTCAGAATCTTTGAATAGTTTTACCAAGTATAACCAAACTTTTCTTTTAACATTGCTACTTAATGCACCATATACATCGAAATGTATTAGGTCAAGTAAGATATTAGCCTTTTACTATTCATAGTAAAAGATGTCTTGGTCCAAGTAAATGAGATTTGCATAAATCATGTGATTCCAAATCATATGACTTAAAACTCCGTCTCATGGAATTTTAGATATGCATTTTTCATTTATTTGATCAAAACAATAATGCATAAAGAATTTCAATTATTTATGTTATAGCCTTTATTACTTTGTTCTTCAAGATTTAGGATATAAGATTTATTTATATGATAACACAATGAAGTAAATCATAATAAATAAAGCACTTTTCTTATTCCAAATAAGAAATAAATATCCTTCATTATCTTATAACAAAATAATATTTCCTACTTCATTAGTAAAGTCACTTTACAAGTGTTCTACGAACAATGTTGCAACCATTGCATCATTACCATTCATAGATTAAACTTTACTATAAGTAGTCTTTCAATTTACTAATTATTGCACATTTTTACAAATATGAGACCCATATCCGGTATCCAATACCCAATAATTAAAGTTAGAAAGATTAATTTATAACATAAGTATCCTGAGTGGTAGTCCCACTACCATTCCTTTTGTTGATCGTCCAAAATCTTGACTACAATTTTAAACGGTCAATCCAATTGCCATTTTACCAAATTGCATCAATTAGAGTTATTATTTTAACCATAATTATTTCCTTTAGCTTTGAAAATGTCTGTCTTACCTTTTCCTTTGGCATTTGGCCTCCTTTCCATCATGAACCATGAGCATTGGAGAACCTTTCTCTATTATCTTCATCTCCGCAGTTTTCAGCATATCATGCAACTCAGAGAGATTCTTATTCATTCCAAGCATGTTATAGTTCATCATGAAGTGATTATAACTTTTGGACAATGAATCAAGAATGAGATCCGTGGCTTGCTCCAATCCAATTGGACAACCAAGTTTCCCAAGATGCTCTACATAGCCTTTATCTTAAGCATGTGAGGTTCCACTTATTACCCTTTACTCCTTTTGCAAAAAGTGAATGCAATAATGGTTTTATACCTCTCTTGCTCAGATTGCTTTTTGAGACATGTAACTCAACTCCACACCTATCCAATAGGCTTCCACAAGTTCCAAACTTCGTTGGAGTTTTGAGCACATAATCGCGAGCATGAGACAACTAACATTCCTAGAATCATACTCATGATTCTTGTGATTGTCTACTTCGGCATTGGGTTCTTTAGGAATAGGCCCATAAAGAATGTACAACCCATATTCTTGCCTTAAAACGATTCTTAGGCTCAGGATCCAATCCATGAAGTTTGTACCATTCTCTTGAAGCTTTATCCTCATTAAGGATTAATCGCAACGATTTTAGTTGTCATTATCTACAACTCATGCAAAATTTCCAATTTTTTTTTTTTTTTTACAAGTACCAATCTCATTAAAGAGATAAAATAATGTATTTTTCCAAAAAATACTCCCACTAAATTATACAACCTTCTTATACATCCAATGTATGATATAATTTAAATGGGCTAAGATCCAACTTTAATTTAACTTTGAGTCCACGGAGGCGGACCGCTCAAAACTAAATTAATTAGGTAGATAATCATGTCAATCATATCCCATATGACTCTTAGATCATTTTCTGAGATTCTTTAAGAAATCCAATTTCAAAAATCATGTTAAATCTCATCTTTGCCTAGGCCCAAAACTGTTTTGACGCCTAATTAAGTCCAACCATTTTAAACGTATAGGAACCATTCAATTTAATGCACCACGCGGAGGCGAACCCACATTAAATTAACGAACCTCATCTTGCTCATTCATGAATAAAATTAATGCACCTCGCGGAGGCGAGCCCACATGAATTCACCCATGTACTTACAAGTGTTTTAATCATGGCATAACAAAAGGACTTAAAACTTTCTTGAAGGTTTATCACATATAGCATACAACACATTTATGAGCACATAATATAAACATGTTACGTATCAAGTTTAGCCACTAAATTAATCATCATTAATTTAAGCATAATATTTATGTGTCATTAGTTTCTCTATAATTATGAGGATGAGACTCTTTGAACTTTGGTTATCATCTCCAAATCAAGACAACAAGAAGTGCGGCCGACACTAAGCCATAAGGCAACCACAATTCCGCACTAATTCAAGAAACCAAGAAAGTAGTCCATGTGGTCGAAACTAAGCAATAGATGGTCTCGATGAACGTAGGCCAATTGCATCCACAATTTCACATGGATCTCCAATCTTTGAATCAAGAACTTTGTTTCTCAATTTTAGCAATTATGAACTCTTCATAATTCTAACTTTGTTTTATCTTTGAATCTTTGATTTGCGATCAAGTTTGGGAAACACAATCTCGATGAACGTAGATTAGCCATCCAAACCTTGGTCCAATCTTGGAATCACAAGACTAAAACAAATAGGAAAATTAAACCCCGAGATCCACACCAAAAACCCTAGCAATAACCCCAAACCGGAACCCTAGGTCCGACTGGATCTCTTCATTGGGTCCGGTCGGACCTCCTCTGAAAAATCCCAGATTTTTAAAGTTCCAAAATTTATCTCAAAATTGTTTTTCCCGATTCAATTAGGATTTGGTTTTCTTGGTGATCCAATCACCATGATCATAAAAACCTTGAATGAATAATTCATGAATCTATAGATTATCAAAACTTTGATCCAATCAAAAATTGATAACCCAATCAATTTTAAATCCACCATAGTTTTTATTGCGATTGAATAGTGCGATTAAAGTTTATAAAACAATAAACCACATAAAATCCATATAACACATAAACATCATAATCCCAATATTCAAATCATGCTAGGCACATAAACAAACAATTTACATACACACAACATGATTATGTATATAAATAATCAACATGAACGGATCTCTGATACCACTGTTGGGTTTCGGAGTAACATGCGCATCGGAATTAAGCATTTAAAATTTAATGAAACCCAAAGGCCATAGATCCATTCATATGATTAAGTCAAATACAACATAATGAATAGTTGAATACTAACCCTTGATACCTTTGATTTTGCAACCTTGAATTCGATAGAGGCTTGAAATCTTGATCACGAACAAAGGAAGAATCACGAACTATGAAGATGATAAGTTTCACCCTCTTAGTGGTATCCACACCAAGAACAAATATCAAGAACACTTGATCTTGGTTGCTAGACCAAATCATGAAACACGCTTTCATGATGTATAGAACTTATATGGAATTATTGTGTGTGTGATATTCTTGTTCTTCAATCTAGGGATTTCTTAGAACAAGAAAACCATCCTCTCAAACCCTTGGAGGCACTCAATAATGATACAATATCAATTAGGTAAATACCTAATAAAGAGAGGTGTATTTAAACTCAAAAGTCCTAAACCCTTTTTAGGAAATTTAGTCCAAATCCCGTCAAAAATCGAATTAGGAAAAACCAGGCCCGCAATTCACTATGCCCGATCGGGTATAGGAAGTAAGGAAGTTGCCCGATCGGGTCCTTTATCTGCTGGAACCAATTTCCTGTTTTTATTAAATTCGATTTTTCGCTCTTTTACGCAATTCCAATTTTAGCCCTTTTGTAAATTAGTTCTTTTGTGTGTGACCCTCTAGGATTACACTAAGTTGGCAATGGGTTCAAACATAAAATCATAAGATATGATTAGGTTCTAACAAACTGTCATACCTACCCAAATAGTGTAACTAGATACAAGTTCGCATTCCTTTTAGAACATGTCACAATCCTTTTGTCCACGATGTCATTGAAACACAAGTCATGGTCAACAAGTCAACTTG
Source organism: Campanula takesimana (assembly GCA_026119855.1). NCBI lineage: Eukaryota > Viridiplantae > Streptophyta > Magnoliopsida > Asterales > Campanulaceae > Campanula > Campanula takesimana. Next base: position 1,405,603 of record JAOWBW010000370.1, read on the forward strand.
CATTGTTCAAAACTTTTCTCGATCCCGAATATGTTGATAATCCAAATGACATCGATCCAATCAATTCACTTGAGTTTGGCCAAACATTTCATCAACATCATTCCTACGAGGGGCCGAAGCTTGACATCTCTCTGAAGAGGGACAAATCCATTTAGCTTATTATTCTTCCCTACGTGAATTCGATTATGCCAATCATACCCTTTATAGCTACCTGGTTAATGGTAACGTTTGAATATGTCAAACATAATCTTCATCAAGTGGAAGACTATAATAACTTCATTTGTAAAAGGATTCAAATGACATAACTAATATGAGATATATGTACGACATAGACCATGACATAAATCTCATACAGCGGGTCATGTTCAGTACCTTGTTCCAAACAAGTACCCATAAATCTAACATGATCATCCCATGATCATTTAGCCTTTATATTAGTGCTTAACAAGCTCTAGGGACGGAGATTATTATAAGCAAACATGAGCAATAATAATAATCAAAATATCTCTTCATTAATATGAATATAATGATATCACATACAACGTTTTACAAACGTGCCTAGGGCACCAACACCAACAGAAAGTGTACTCAAGACTGACAAGGGCCTCTTCTGCAATATAGGTTCAATTGGTACTTACCGTGTCTACCGGGATTCAGCGAATCGGTTAGTCCGTGAAGAGATCACTCCAACAGCTTCGAAAATATCAATGGCCGGCGGATCCAACACCGACAACACCATGTGTCTTGAGCAACTCTCCACCATGGTCCAACTTCTCCAAGAACAAGTCTCCACTCTTAATAAGGAGGCTCAAAGCAAAGATGACATTTGGCAATCCCACCTCGACAACCAAAGGGAGGCCCATGAGGCCGAAATGGAGCTGATGAAAAAAAAGCTCACCAAGATCGCCAATGGCAAAGGCAAAGAGAATAATAAGGAGTCCGAGTGGACTAAGGGTCTGTTTCAAAGCCCTTATGTTAGTGCCCGTACCAAGAATATGGGGGAACCAAGCACCGAGAACAATGAGCCAAAGATGGTTGATTCAATCATAGCCTACATAGATCAACGGTCTCAACTTGGGGAAAGGCTCCGATACAAGCCTCTATCAGTCATCCATTCTCATGAACACAATGGCTTCCCTCCCCGACAAGTTCAAGATGTCCGACATCAGCAAGTTTAAGGGAAACTTTTTTCGCATAGCACACATCGAGACTTACATTTGGGCTATGGTGCCGAAGAAGGTCTCACCCAAGGTTTTGGCACAATGATTCCCTCTTACTCTCGAGGGGGCGGCAAAGGATTGGTATGCTACTCTCCCGCTCACAGTCTGTCTTGATTGGGACGCCACCATGCTTGCCTTCAAGAGTCAATACCAAGGCAACACCACCCACCGACCAACCAAGAAAGAGCTTGAAAACACCACTCAAAGAGACAATGAGCCCTTAATCGACTTCACGAGAAGGTGGAATGACAAGCTCGCTGAGATTGTCGAGAGGCCTAACACCAAGGAGCAAATGGACATCTTTCTTAAGTGTCTAAAGATTGATCTACGCACCCACCTAAGTGGGGCTTGCTATGCCGATTTCTCTCAAATGTATGAGGCGGGGATCCGAATGGATGAGCTACTTAGGGAAATAAAGAAAAGTGATCCTACCCTCAGTTACAAGGCCGCCTCCAGCTCCTCAAAAGAAGCTTTAGTTAATGCCGTCACCACCGATAAGGGGAATTACAAAAAGGTTCTTCCACCCCAAGGCAAGAAGTCTCGAAACGACCGTGTCTACACGCCTCTCCAAGGCATGACTTAAACTGAGGCCTTGAAAGTTCTCAAAGCAAAGGGGCAAGTCACACCCCTACAAGGGTACCAACCCAAGACGGTCAATGCCAATCACGCTCATCACAAGTATTGTGGCTACCACCAATATAGTGGCCACACCACCGAAGAATGCTTCGTTCTCCGCAATGTCATCCAAGATCTCATAGACAAGAAGGAATTCATAGTTCCTAATGAGGGTGGTGTCAATGTAATAGAGGTAGGAGAATTTGAGGAGACCACTCATTCAATCCCAATTGTGAATGAGGGCTCCAATGCCATGAATAAGATTTATAATTCTTGTTATGTTGTGACTTACGATGAGGTAATGAGGGAAGTACTAGAGAATAGGAAAAAGAAGCAAGATGGGAACGTCAACATGCTAACTCGATCCGGATGAGTCATAGCAAGCAACCCCTCCAGTTCTGCACCAAGCACCTCTTCTCAAAGGTCGCAGGCTCGCGATACTCCCAAAGACCCTCTACTAGTTCAACTCAAGAAAACTCAAGCCAACATCTCCATTTGGGACCTCATTGCATCCTCAAATAAGCACCGAGATCTTGTCATCAGTAATCTCGACGACACGTCGATCTCTCCCGATACTACTCCTGAGGACCTCACTTCAATGATAGGCCACATTCATTTTGGCAATGTCATCACCTTTGCCAACATGGACCTCCCACCATTTGGGTCCAATCATAATGAGGCTATCTACCTTAAAGTAAGAGCAAGGGGGAGACCTATTTTAAAGAGTCTTGGTTGACGGTGGTTCCGCACTCAACCTAATGCCCGGCCGAATCATGGGCATAATGGGGCTTAAGAATTTAGATTTGAAGCCTTCTACTCAAGTAATCTAAGGTTACGACAGCACTGCCCGTACAGTCATGGGTATGGTGGAAATAGACATTGAGTTTGGGAGCATGGCCATGTCTGTCCCATTTCAAGTGCTCGATGTGCCTTCTTCATTCAACTTTCTTTTGGGTCGACCGTGGATACACAATTCTAATGACGTCCCTTCAACTCTCCATCAGTGTGTAAAGTTCAGAAATGGGGATGAAATAGTGACCGTTATGGCAGAAAACGTCATTATCCATAAAAAGGGGGAACCCATCCACCAAATTCAGCATGGTTTAGTAGACTCTACTATCTCCGGCGTCTCAATCAACGCTATTGACAAAGAAGGGGGAAACGGATCATGGACCCTCGGCAATCGCAAAGTCCTCCGCATGATGAGGAACATGAACTAATTCCCTGGTTTAGGCCTAGGGAAATATCAACAAGGGAGAATGCAACCCATTGAGGTTCCTTTTGTTAAAAACACGTTCGGTCTGGGATATGAACCTTCCAAAGATGACTTAAAACACGAGCAAGCCGTCAAGAATGAAAAGGATCAAGCCCATAGGGAAGGCCATCATTATGAGATTCCCAATCTGAGGCCTTACCGTAAGACGTTGAATGGGTATTTTTTCCGCCAAGGGGAAGTTGTTCCGTACATGATCTTTCCCGAGCCATGGGTTAACAGCAAGGGCATCAGAAAGGCGGGCCTTGAGATCTTTGCCGACTGCGAGATTCAGAAGTCCGAAAGGGAACCAACTCCCATGTCACCCCGTGAATGGTGGGGCAAGAAAATGACCATAGATTCCGAGACAGAGATCACCGTGGGGGAAGAATTGACAGATTTAGCCTCCATGTTCGAGGAACTCGCCATCATGGATGACTGCCAAGTCAATGCCATCTACGACACCGACACGAGAAGGGAGACTATCAGCGAGATCCAGCCAAGCTCCGAGCCGATCAACAACTGGTATTCTACGAAGGGACCCGTGATATCCGAGGAATTCTTGGTCAAGAAGATGGGTTGCATTCAGCGCAAGGTTACAAAGGAAGACTTGTTCATTTTCACTTTAGAGTCCGAGAGTGTTTCCGACACCCTCACCCAAGAAGATATGGAGGCCATAGCCGAGCGTGTGTTTCCTTTCTTTGTTAATGAAAAATTTGATCTTTCTGAGTACCCCGAGATTGCAAACATCATGAATGATGAATTAACTAATAATGAATCTAATGAACTAGTTAATAACGATTCAAATAATGATGAAATAGACCACGAAAACACAACATACTTAAATGAACTTGCTCAACAAGTCCGTAGTCATGGTGAAAATGGTCCAGGGGCTGACAAAGAATTGCATGTTGTTTATCTGGGTACCGACGAAGAGCCGAAAAAAACCAAGATCGGAATCTTATTCAAGGGGGACGAGAAAGACAGATTGACTACACTTCTTAGAGAGTTCGTGGATGTATTTGCAGGGTCATACAAAGACATGCCGGGTTTGGACAGAAAGGTCGCTGAACATAGAATTCTGATCAAAGACAACGCCAAGCCAGTCAAACAGAAGCTCAGAAAGATCAAGCCAGAATGGTCTCTACAAGTCAAAGAAGAGATAGAAAAGCTTCTCTGTGTAGGCTTCATCAAGGTTATTGAATATCCGACATGGCTAGCTAATGTGGTCACAGTCCGAAAGGCTAATGGCAAAGTCCGTGTTTGTGTGGACTTCCGGGATCTGAACAAAGCTTCTCCAAAGGATGACTTTCCACTACCCAACATCGACATGCTAGTTGACTCCACCGCTACCTACGAGGTCCGTTCATTTGTGGATGGTTTTGCCGGGTACAATCAGATTTTCATGGCCGAGGAGGATCAACATAAAACTGCTTTCACCACACTATGGGGCACCTTTTGCTACACAGTCATACCGTTTGGGTTAAGGAACGCTGGGGCTACTTATCAAAGGGCTGTGACAGACTTGTTCCATGACATGATCCACAAAGAGATTGAGGTTTATGTGGACGACATGATCATCCACTCAAAAGGGACCGCCGGTCAACATTTGATCGATCTCTACAAGTTCTTTGAAAGGCTTCATCAACACAAGATGAGGTTCAATCCCGCAAAGTGCACTTTTGGGGTTATCCGAGGCAAAGTCCTTGGCTACATGGTCACCGAGAGAGGAATTGAAGCATATCACTCAAAAATCAAGGCAATCATCGATATGCCTCCTCCCAAGACGTAAAAGGAAATCAAAGGTTTCATGGGCAGACTTCAGTACATCAGTCGGTTTGTGCACCAGCTTACTTCTATGTGCGAGCCAATCTTCAAGCTACTCAAGAAGAATGTGGCTCTAGAATAGACCGATGCTTGCCAAGAAGCTTTCGACCAAGTGAAGCATTACTTGACATGCCCTCCAGTCTTGGTTCCACCTCACAAAGAGAAGCATCTCTTACTCTATCTCACAGTAAATGATGAATCCCTAGGGGCTATGCTAGTACCGAGACTCAACAAAGGAGAATGCCATTTACTTTGTCAGTCGCCGATTTAAAGGAGGCGAAAAGAACTACTCTGTCTTAGAGAAGTCATGTACAGCACTGGTTTGGGTTACTCAAAAGCTCAAACATTACATGGAAGCCTTTCCGATCAAGCTAGTAGCAAAAGTGGACCCGCTCCGCTACATCTTCGAGAATCCTTTCATGATGAAAAGGATAGCCAAATGGTACTTCATGCTCGCCGGCTATGACATCACTTACGTCACACTCAAATCCATCAGGGGGAAAGTGTTCAGTGATCAGCTTGCAGAATTTCCATGTGACGAAGTGAAGAGGGATGACTTACAGTTTCCCGACGAGCACTTGGTTTGCACTACAACCGAGGAAAATAAGTGGCAACTTTTTTTCGATGGCGCTGCTAATAAACATGGTTTTGGGATAGGAATGTTGCTTTTCGATCCAAAGGACATCTACACTCCAATTGCCATCCGTCTCGAATTTGAAGTTACCAACAACATTGCCGAGTATGAGGCATGCATAGCGGGGCTAGAAGCAGCTCTAGAGAGAAATGTCACGACCCAAAAACTAGGCTCTATTTTATTAGTAATAAATAATTATTATTTATTTATTTGCTTATTTATTTATTTAAATTATTATTTTATTAATAATTTATGTGTGCATTTTATGTGTTATAATAATTTTTGCCTAGCATTTAAGTGTTTATATTGGGCTAGTGTAGAGAGTTGGGTCTTAATTATTAGTGGGGAGTTGTTTATATTGCGTAGTGTAGGGGAGGGGCCCTAAATGTAACATTTCAAAATAATCCCTCCCTACTCCCTCTCTTCTCCCTCACTCTTCCTCCATTCCCAGCATTTCTCTCTCTCTCTCCATGTTTGTGGGTAAGTTTTTCTTCTCTCCTTCTCTCTTCATTTTCTTCATCTTCCTCTCATTATTTCTCATTTCTTAAAACATGAAACTTGTTTAGATCGTCGTTAGGATCGTAGAGGGCTAAAAATATTCGAGTTCCGGCAACTTTGAGAAAATTCAAGTAAGTTACTTTTCCCCTATTTATGTTAAAAATGCTCATCTTTAACTCTATTGATGTTCTTGTTGATATCCATGGCTTCTTGGTTGAGTTTAGAATTTGTTTGGAATTTATTTGGTTTTTGGGTAAAAATGGTGATTATTATGAATGTTGGAATTTAATCTTGGTTTTGTTTGATAAATGATGTTATTTAGGTCCCCTTTCTAGTTTATAAGTGTCTTGGTTCATGTTTATGCTTGGTGGAAAGTTAGTTGTGGTGGATTTGGAGAAATTGTGAAAATGGTAAGAATTCTTGAAGAACCCAGCTGCTGATGTCGCGACCCCGAACCCCGCGGCCCGAGATCGCGAGCTGGACGTCGACTTAGAACCAAAACTATGAAATACCGAAGTTAAAAATTTCGCTTAATACCAAAAGGTGATAACACAAGGTTTTACAAATTCAAGTTTAAATCAACAAAGTACATCTAACATAAGCTCCACAGCTTATACTCAAAAGAATAAAATATACAATTCTTAATGACGTCAATAATGGTAAAACTATTCCCAAAAGGTTATACATTTAAATAATGTAAACCGATCCATAACAACCTGCCCCAAAATCTCAAACCCCTCGACGTCCTCCTCGATCCGCAAATCCTAATCCTTTTCCTCCTGGGGAGGGTTAAGGAAAAACAATTTGAAACAAGAAACAGGGTGAGTATAAATCTCAGTAAGTTACTAATGCAACTACATGACATGCTAATATGCAATGACCAATAGCAATTAACAATAGACAGATAGCAGCGGAATAATAATTGTCATGCTGTCGAACAGTAACTGTTGGGTTTCCAAGTAACATGCGCAGCGGAATATAGCAATTAAAATTTTAAGAAACCCAAAGCCATGGATCCGTTCATATGATTAAATCAAATACAACATGATGAATAAAGGAAAAAACTAACCCTTGATGGCTATCAAATTTTTCTCTTGGTCTTGGTGGAGATTTGAAGACTTGATCACGATCACAAAGCTTGAACACGAACTTTGAAGATGATGATTTTCACCCTCTAGCGGTATCCACACTTTGAACGAATATCAAAGGAACTTCTTTGATCTTGGTTGCTAGACCAATATTATGAAACACACTTTCACAATATAATAAAGAACTATATGAAATTTATTTTGTGAATTATTTTGTTCCTCAATCAAGGATATCTTAGAACAAAATAAATTCTCTCTCAAACCCTTTGGAGACTCACAAAAGCACTTGTTGTTATGGTCTGGCCGAATTGGGGTTTTTATACACAATTAAGACCTATTCCAAATAGGAATCTTGTGCCAAAAACCTTCCTAAATCGAATCAGGAAATTCCCAATCGGGAGCACCAGGCGCCCGCCTGGTACCACCCAGGCGCCCGCCTGTTTGGGCAGAAACTCCAGTTCCTTTCCGGCTTGAACAGGCGCCCGCCTGGTGCAACCCAAGCGCCCGCTTGGTTGACCAGGAGGCCCAGATCATTTCCAGAAATTCCCTTGAAGTCCTTCGACCCTAAATTCCAATATAGTCCTTTTATTTAAGATTCGTTCTATTGTGTGTGACCCTCTAGGATTATACTAAGTTGGCAATGGGCTCAAACATGATCCCATAAGATATGATTAGGTTCTAGCAAACCGTCATACCTACCCAAATAGTATAACTAGATACAAGTTCGCATTCCTTTAGTCTATGTCATAATCCCTTTGTCCACGATGTCATTGAACACAAGTCATGGTCAAACGGTCAACTTGTTTTGTTCAATACTTTCTCGATTCCGAATGTTGATAATTCAAATGCTATTGATCCAATCAATCCATTTGAGTCCGGCCGAACATTTCATCAACATCATTCCTTCGAGGGGCCCAAGCTTGACATCTCTCCGTGGAGGGACAAATCCATTTAGCTTATTATTCTTCCCAACGGGAATCCGATTATGCCAATCATACCCTTTATAACTACCGTGTTAAGGTAGCGTTTGAATATGTCAAACACAATGTTCATCAAGTGGAAGACTATAATAACTTCATGTCTAAGGATTCAAATGACATAACTAATATGAGATATATGTATGACATAGACCATGACATAAATCTCATACAGCGGGTCATGTCCAGTACCTTGTTCCAAACAAGTACCCATAAATCTAACATGATCATCCCATGATCATTTAGCCTTTATACTAGTGCTTAACAAGTACTAGGGACGGGGATTATTATAAGTAAACATGAACAATAATAATAATCAAAACATCTCTTTATTGATATGAAATAAATGATAACAATTACAACGTTTATTAAACGTGCCTAGGGCACCACTACCAACAATCTCCCACTTGCCCTAGGCCCAATCTCCCATGTATCTAATACCCATGGACCTAACATGACCATCATGTTTAGCTTGTGGAAGTCCCTTTGTTAGCGGGTCCGCAACATTGTCATCAGTAGGTACTCTGCATATATTTACGTCTCCCCTATCAACGATCTCTCGAATGATATGAAAACGCCTAAGTATGTGTTTGGATTTTTGATGTGCTCTTGGTTCCTTTGCTTGAGCAATAGCACCATTATTATCACAATAAAGGTCTATTGGATTCGCAATACTAGGAACCACTTCAAGTTCAGTTATGAACTTCTTAATCCAAACAGCTTCCTTTGCAGCATCCGATGCAGCAATATACTCAGCTTCTGTTGTAGAATCAGCGGTTGTACTTTTCTTGGAACTCTTCCAGCTTACAGCTCCACCATTTAACATAAACACAAAACCCGATTGCGATCGGCTATCATCTTTGTCGGTTTGGAAGCTTGCATCCGTTTAAGCATTTACAACGAGATCATCTTCCATTCCTCCATAGACTAAAAACAAGTCTTTAGTTCTTCTCAAGTACTTAAGAATCGCTTTTACAGCTATCCAGTGATTTTCGCCAGGGTCGGATTGGTATCTACTTGTCATGCTCAAAGCATAAGATACATCCGGCCTAGTACAAATCATGGCATACATGATGGACCCAATTGCCGAAGCATATGGAACATCATTCATTTTCTCACGCTCATCTTTTGTCTTGGGACATTGAGTCTTGCTTAGAGAAACTCCATGTAACACGGGCAAGGTTCCTCTCTTAGAATTTTCCATACGGAATCTTCTAATGACCTTGTCAATGTATGTACTTTGGCTTAAACCAAGTAGCCTCCTTGATCTATCTCTATAGATCTTAATGCCAAGAATATATGCGGCTTCACCCATATCTTTCATTGCGAAGCACTTTCCTAACCAAGTCTTCACAGACTGAAGTGTAGGAATGTCGTTTCCAATGAGCAATATGTCATCCACATATAAAATAAGGAATAGCACTATGCTCCCACTAATCTTCTTGTATACACAAGGCTCATCTTCGTTTTTGATGAAACCAAACTCTTTGACCGATTCATCAAAACGGAGATTCCAACTCCTAGAAGCTTGCTTCAATCCATAGATGGATCTCTGCAATTTGCATACCTTAGAATCTTGTTCAAAACCTTCTGGTTGTGTCATATACACATCCTCTTGAAGTTTTCCATTCAGGAAAGCGGTTTTGACGTCCATCTGCCATATTTCATAGTCATGATATGCGGCAATGGCAAGCAAAATTCTTATAGACTTGATCATTGCTACGGGTGAAAAGGTCTCATCATAGTCAATACCATGAACTTGCCTATAACCTTTCGCTACAAGCCTAGCTTTGTAAGTATGCACCTTCCCATCCATGTCAGTCTTCTTCTTGAAGACCCATTTGCATCCTATGGTTTTTACACATTCGGGCGCATCAATCAAATTCCAAACTTGATTGTCTTGCATGGATTGCAATTCGGATTTCATGGCTCCAAGCCACTTGTCCGAATCAGGAGAAGACATCGCCTCTTGGTAGGTTGACGGTTCATCATTCTCAATTATTTCTACCTCATTACTATCCGTTACGAGAAATCCATATCTCTCGGGCTCGGATCGTAACCTACTAGATTTGCGAGTTGCTTGTGTACTTTGAACAGGTTCCACAACTCCTTGTGGTTCTTGTTCTTGCTCCACCATTGGTTCAATGTTATTTTCTGGGTCTCGAATTTCTTCAAGATTTATTTTACTCCCACTGATTTCTTTGGAGAGAAACTCTTTCTCTAGAAAGACACCAGTTCGGGCAACAAACACTTTGTTGTCCTCTCGGTTGTAAAAGTAATATCCTTTAGTTTCCTTAGGATATCCCACGAAAATACATTTATCAGATTTGTGTGCAAGTTTGTCTGAGATAAGTCTTTTGACAAAAACTTCACAACCCCAAATCTTCATGAAAGATAGACAAGGCTTCTTTCCGCTCCACATCTCATATGGAGTCTTTTGAACCGATTTAGTTGGAACACGATTTAGTGTGAAAGCAGCGGTTTCTAGAGCGTAGCCCCAAAAGGATATTGGAAGATCAAATTGACTCATCATTGATCGAACCATGTCTAACAAAGTCCGATTCCTCCTCTCGGATACACCATTCCATTGTGGTGTTCCCGGTGGAGTCAATTGTGAAACTATTCCACAATTCTTTAGATGATCATCAAATTCTTGACTTAAGTATTCACCACCTCGATCTGATCGAAGTGCCTTTATACTTTTGCCAAGTTGTTTTTCTACTTCATTTTGAAATATTCTAAATATCTCAAATGCTTCACTTTTATGTTTCATTAGGTAAACATACCCAAATCTACTATAATCATCAGTGAAGGTTATGAAGTATTGAAATCCTCCCCTAGCATTGCTACTTAATGGTCCGCATACATCGGAATGTATCAACCCCAATAAGTCGCTTGCCCTTTCACCCAACTTGGTAAAAGGTGTCTTAGTCATTTTTCCAAGAAGACACGACTCACAAGTATCATATGACTCTAAGTCACATGATCCCAAAAGTCCGTCCCCATAGAGTTTTGAGATACGCTTCTCATTAATATGACCAAGACGGCAATGCCACAAATAAGTATGATTTACATCATTAGGTTTAGATTTCTTATTTACATGATAGACATTATTTTCATTCTTGACATCCAAGATATAAAGGCCATTAAATGAATTAGCAATACCATAAAGCACATCATTTAAATAAATAGAAAATTTCTTATTCTCAATAAGAAACTTAAAACCTTCACTATCCAAACAAGAAATTGAAATAATATTTCTGCTTAAATCCGGAACATAATAACAATTGTTCAAAACAAGAATTAATCCGGAAGGTAAAGTGACTTCATAAGTCCCTACGGCTAATGCAGCAACTCTTGCTCCATTTCCCACGCGTAGATCTACTTCACCTTCTTTAAGCAGTCTCCTATTCTTTAGTCCCTGCACATTTAGACAAATGTGAGAACCACATCCGGTATCCAATACCCAAGAATCAGTGGTAGAAATGAGAATATCTATCATATAGATACCTGAAGTCGACGCAGCCTTGCTGCTCTTCTTCTTCTTTTGCTCTTCCAAGAAAGCCTTGCAATTACGTTTCCAATGACCAATTTCTTGACAATGGAAACAAATTGCATCCTTTTGTGAATCAGGTGTTGCCTCAGAAGCCTTGGCAACCTTTGCCTTGCTTATCTTGGGTTTGACAACTTTTGCCTTACCCTTTCCTTTGGCACTAACCTTCTTCCCATCATGAACCAAGAGCACGGGAGAACCTTTCTCCACAATTTTCATCTCTGCAGTTTTGAGCATCCCATGCAACTCAGAGAGATTCTTATCCATTCCATGCATGTTATAATTCATCACAAACTGATTATAACTTTTAGGCAATGAATTAAGAATGAGATCCGTGGCTAGCTCCAATGGGATTGGATAGCCAAGTTTCTCAAGGTGCTCTACATAACCTTTCATTTTAAGAAAGTGAGGACTCACTTGTTGCCCTTCATTCATTTTACTAGTAGTGAATGCAACAATGGTCTTGTACCTCTCTTGCCTAGCTTGCTCTTGAAACATGGTTCTTAACTCCACGCTTATCTCATAGGCTTCCAAATGTTCCAAACTTTGTTGGAGTTTTGAACACATAGCAGCAAGCATGAGACAACTTACATCTCTAGAATCATTACGATGTTTCTTGTAATTGTCTCTTTCTACCCTAGGGGCAGTAGGCGGTGGTTCAGCAGGGAGAGGCCCATCGAGAATGTACAACTTATCTTCTTGCCTAAGAACAATTCTTATGCTTCGGATCCAATCCATAAAGTTTGTACCATTCTCTTCGAGCTTATCCTTCTCAAGGATCGATCGCCACGACATTGATTGAGTGTTATTAGTCATTATCTACAAATATGCAAAAATTTCCAAAATTTAATAAGTACTGATTTTCATTAAAGAGATAAATAATGTATTTTTCAAACAAAATACTCCCACTAAATTATATAACCTTCTTATACATCCAATGTATAATATAATTTAATTGGGTTGAGATCCCGCTTTAATCTAATTTTGAGTACGCTTTGGCGCACCGCTCAAAATTAAATCAATTAGGTAGACAACTTTTGTCAATCATATCTCATATGACTCTCAGTTCTTTTCATGAGATTCTTTAAGAAATCCAATTTCAAAAAGCATGTTAAATCTCATCTTTGCCTTAAGCCCAAAACTGTTTTGACGCTTAATTAAGTCCAACCATTTTAAACGCATAGGAAACTCTTATTCACTCATCTTGCTCAAACATGAATAAAATCAATGCACCTCGCTTTGGCGAGCCCACATAAAATTACTCATGTATAAACAAGTGTTTTAATCATGGCATGGCAAAAGGACTTAAAACTTTCTTTGAAGGTTCATCACATATAGCATATAACACATTTATGAGCACATAATATAAACATGTTACACATCAAGTTTAGCCACTAAATTAATCTCCATTAATTTAAGCATGGTATTTATGTGTCATTAGTTTCTCTATAATTATGAGGATGAGACTATTTCAACTTCGGTTATTATTTCCAAATCAAGACAACAAGAAGTGCAGTCGAACTAAGCCATTAGGCAACCACAATCCCGCACTAATTCAAGAAATCAAGAAAGTAGTCCATGTGGCCGAAACTAAGCAATAGATGGTCTCGATGAACGTAGGCCAATTGCATTCACAATTCCACATGGATCTCCAAACTTTGAATCAAGAACTTTGTTTCTCAATTTTAGAAATTATGAACTCTTCATAATTCTAACTTCGTTTTATCTTTGAAACTTTGATTGCGATCAATTTTGGGAAACACAATCTCGATGAACGCAGATTAGCCATCCAAAACTTGAACCAATCTAGGAATCACAAGACTAAAACAAATAGGAAACTCAAATCCCAAAATTCACACACAAACCAACTACCCAAAACCCATTCCAGATCAACAAGTCTGGACTGGTTCTGTTACTGGTTTTGTCGAATTTATCGAAAATTCCATATTCAGATTTTAACCAAAATCAGAACGAATTTTGACCACCGAGCGCCCGCCTGCAAAGGACCAGGCGCCCGCTTGAATGGCCAGAATAGCATAGAATTTTAAAGTTCGAAAATTTTGTCTCAAAATTATTTTTTCCCCGATTATTAAAACTTTGATCCAATCAAAAATCAATAATCGAAATAATTCGGAATCCACCATAATTTTTATTGCGATTGAATCGTGCGATTAAAGTTGGAAAAACAATAAACCACATAAAATCACAAAACACATAAACATCATATAATCCAATATTCATATCATGCTTGGCACATAAACAATTTATATACACACAACATGATCCAAGTATTGAACTAATCAACATGAACGGGGCTCTGATACCACTGTTGGGTTTCCAAGTAACATGCGCAGCGGAATATAGCAATTAAAATTTTAAGAAACCCAAAGCCATGGATCCGTTCATATGATTAAATCAAATACAACATGATGAATAAAGGAAAAAACTAACCCTTGATGGCTATCAAATTTTTCTCTTGGTCTTGGTGGAGATTTGAAGACTTGATCACGATCACAAAGCTTGAACACGAACTTTGAAGATGATGATTTTCACCCTCTAGCGGTATCCACACTTTGAACGAATATCAAAGGAACTTCTTTGATCTTGGTTGCTAGACCAATATTATGAAACACACTTTCACAATATAATAAAGAACTATATGAAATTTATTTTGTGAATTATTTTGTTCCTCAATCAAGGATATCTTAGAACAAAATAAATTCTCTCTAAAACCCTTTGGAGACTCACAAAAGCACTTGTTGTTATGGTCTGGCCGAATTGGGGTTTTTATACACAATTAAGACCTATTCCAAATAGGAATCTTGTGCCAAAAACCTTCCTAAATCGAATCAGGAAATTCCCAATCGGGAGCACCAGGCGCCCGCCTGGTACCACCCAGGCGCCCGCCTGTTTGGGCAGAAACTCCAGTTCCTTTCCGGCTTGAACAGGCGCCCGCCTGGTGCAACCCAAGCGCCCGCTTGGTTGACCAGGAGGCCCAGATCATTTCCAGAAATTCCCTTGAAGTCCTTCGACCCTAAATTCCAATATAGTCCTTTTATTTAAGATTCGTTCTATTGTGTGTGACCCTCTAAGATTATACTAAGTTGGCAATGGGCTCAAACATGATCCCATAAGATATGATTAGGTTCTAGCAAACCGTCATACCTACCCAAATAGTATAACTAGATACAAGTTCGCATTCCTTTAGTCTATGTCATAATCCCTTTGTCCACGATTTCATTGAACACAAGTCATGGTCAAACGGTCAACTTGTTTTGTTCAATACTTTCTCGATTCCGAATGTTGATAATTCAAATGCTATTGATCCAATCAATCCATTTGAGTCCGGCCGAACATTCATCAACATCATTCCTTCGAGGGGCCCAAGCTTGACATCTCTCCGTGGAGGGACAAATCCATTTAGCTTATTATTCTTCCCAACGGGAATCCGATTATGCCAATCATAACCTTTATAACTACCGTGTTAAGGTAGCGTTTGAATATGTCAAACACAATGTTCATCAAGTGGAAGACTATAATAACTTCATGTCTAAGGATTCAAATGACATAACTAATATGAGATATATGTATGACATAGACCATGACATAAATCTCATACAGCGGGTCATGTCCAGTACCTTGTTCCAAACAAGTACCCATAAATCTAACATGATCATCCCATGATCATTTAGCCTTTATACTAGTGCTTAACAAGTACTAGGGACGGGGATTATTATAAGTAAATATGAACAATAATAATAATCAAAACATCTCTTTATTGATATGAAATAAATGATAACAATTACAACGTTTATTAAACGTGCCTAGGGCACCACTACCAACAGTAACATTCAATAGTCAATCATATAAATAAACATATAACAACAAATGAGAGGCTCCCTATCGCCAACCGTCCCATACCGGTTGGAAATAACGACCATCATCATCAAGCAACACATAAAGCTGAAATAAACACTCATAGGTGGATACATAGCCAAGGTTTTCCAAACCGGAACATCCAAATGAAGGATCGCTGCGCAGCTTCAATAATCAACAATCAACATCTTCATAGCAGCATGAAAGCTTGAAGAGAAAACCCCGGTACCGGAACCAATAACATAAAAGTGTCACAAGGGACAAGGACCATGACACAAAGTCATGCCCGTTAGCCAGATACATTCACAAAGGAACGCTGACTTATCCTTTCCAAGGCCAATCTGGAGAAGGGGTATAGTAAGGGCAAAACAATGGTCAACATTATAATGGACTTGGCTTTGCCATTATAATCCTTCCCATCGCCCGATACAACAAATATGCCAGCTGGGCTTCTACTTAAATGCTAAGTAATAATATTTTAGCATGAATAAACAACTTAAGGTTCCAAAGTAGGGAACCACACCAATTAAATCACCATAAAGATGCAACCGATTACTCGAAAAGAGTTCAACAACAATAGCACAAGAAGTTTCTCATAAAAGAGTCCAACAACAATAAACGGAATTTCTCATAAAGAGCACAACAACAATGATTATTAGAACACAATAATTCCATAAAGGGGAACCCTACCAAATACATTCCAAAGATGATGCCCACAAGTTACACATAAAGAACTCAACCCAAACGGTAACTCACAAATAGTACGAGGACTATGACCGAAACGACCATAAACATTTACTCATAAAGATATACTAGGACTATGAACTCAACCATCTCATCATACCTGGAATTCCAAAGTAGGAATCCAGAATGAATACACCTTAAGATTAATCAAATCGTAGGTACCCAATCGCCAATTCACGCTTTACCTTAGTGTTCAATAACAACCCTCTAGGCACTATAGTACATCGCCCAAAACCTAGACCAGTCTTACTCGAAAATCAATTCGATTGGAACGATCATGGACACATCTTAAGATGCCCAAACATATACCAAATAATCATCACAAAGATAAGTCAAACCAACAATACCTCAATAAGGTGTCCCAAAATCCCAATTAACACTTAATTAATTTCAAACACAAACTTGATCACAAGGGACCCAATTCTATCACTAGAGTGTACCACAATGTTCACTAAGGTCAACTAGAAGGACACCCTAGACTTGGACCAAAATGCGTCCTTCATTCACCCACTTTTAACCCATGAGAACTTTCAGGGTTTCTGGGCGGCCTCCCAAAAGGGACTGTGCGGTCGCCCAAAATACCTCAAAATAGGAACAAAAGCTTTCAGATAGATGTGCGGTCGCCCATCTATTTTTGTGCGGCCGCCCAATGATCTGAATTGCCAGAAATCGGGAAGAACAACATGGGTTCTTCCATTTTCAAACCCAAAACACATTCAACCAAAATCCAACCTTCCAACTCATATACTAATGTACCAAAACAACTTATAAGTCTAAAAAGACTCCTTTAACAACATCTAATCAACCAATATCAAGAATCAAACCCAACATTCATAAATCACCATATTTGATCAAAATCCAAAATAAATTCCAAACAAATTCAAAACTCAACCAAACTTCAAATATAACACATCAAACATTATCTAAGCATGATATGAACATTTTAGCATTAAAATGGGGGAAAAGTAACTTACTTGGATTTTCTCAAAGTTGATGGATTTCAAATCTTTTTGATTCTACGCGATCCTATCGACGATCTAAACAATGTTCACGTTTTAAGAAATGAATAATAATGAGAGGAAGAAGGAGAAAAAGAAGAGAGAAGGAAGGGAATGAGAAACTTACCAATGGAGGAGAGAGAGGGTGAGTTTCCTGGGAAAGTGAAGAATGAGTGAGGGAGAAGGTGAGGGAGGTGAGGGGAGTAGGGAGGAATAATTCGAAATGTTACACTTAGGCCCCCTCTCTCACACTACACACAAATACTACACTCCCTACTTACAATTAAGACCCAACAATACCACATTAACCCAACTACTCGAATAAAATGCTAGGCATAATTATTATAGCACATAAAATGCACACATAATTATTTAAATAA
Source organism: Campanula takesimana (assembly GCA_026119855.1). Classification (NCBI taxonomy): domain Eukaryota; kingdom Viridiplantae; phylum Streptophyta; class Magnoliopsida; order Asterales; family Campanulaceae; genus Campanula; species Campanula takesimana. The sequence continues at coordinate 1,423,265 of JAOWBW010000370.1, forward strand.
ATAACAATTTAAATAAATAAATAAGCAAATAAATAAATAAATAATTATTTATTACTAATAAGATAGAGCCTATATTTCGGGTCGTGACATTCACTCCCCCTTAAAGAAAATTCGACCCGAATTTTAACGAGGCTCACCCGAAAGACCAAATAGCTACGGATACGATAGTTCCGCCATTTCTCAAATTCCTCAATTATCCATTCTAAACCACCACGTAGTAACCTTAAATAATGTTCACGATACCACGACCTCTCGCACATAACTTCCTTCAATCATAACCTTCACTACTAATTAGAATCCACAATCAAAATTGGAGAATCCCAATTGCTCCCAATCATAACTCTCGAGATATCCCTAGCTCACCTTATTCATAACCTAAATTACACTGCAAAGGTGTTTCCTTTCGTAAATCGCATACTTAGTAGTATTCCCCAGAAATTCAAAACATCACCATCTCGAGCCTAATTAGCTTTTAAAATATATAAAGGCTAAAGAAATTTCTATTTCCACAATATTCATCGAAATGGCTATATCTCTATGGATTACCATTATAGTGTCTTCACTTTGAGTTAACACCTTAAATAAATAGTACCATACAAACCCCAAAATTTCTCGTACAAAGTGTCGACTTAAATCTATGTTATACTCTCATCCCTTCATTAATCTGGTCTTGAAGCCTAAACCATTCAATATACTCAATAGTCCGCAAAACGATCCAAATTTCATCTTCAAAAGATTTTCTCTAACTCCCATTTAAGTCGTAATCCGTGCTCATATACCCAAAGGAAATCAACGAACTCTAAATTCAATAGCTAAACCCAGTTAGTCTCTCACGCATACATTTATTGACTTAATGATATTTAAGCTCAATGGTACTACCATCATAATAAACCAATTGGCTAGCAACGCTCCAACTGACCCAATACCAATTCATGATATTCCTTAATTATGCCCAAGTATTGATAATCAACTTCCTGCACATACCCTTGATCCAATTCGGGAAACGCCACCAAGAAGGGATTTAGAACCATAGAACCACCATCTAACCAAAATTTCAAAATGCCTTTAACATAGATCGAGAAATTATTACTCTCCCAAAATGTACTTAGTCCTTTCTAACTTAACACGCTTACCACCATTAATGATCATAACTCCTACCACAAACTCATCATGCATAACAAATCGTACACCTCTCCATGCTAATCCATTCCGATACATTCACGGAGATGCACTAAAAGTGACCAAAATTTTCCTTAAGAGATCCTCATTGAATCCTCAACTCCTATAACTCAACCGATACAATATGGATATTGATCTAAATATTAGCATTACAACCTTGTACCACAACAACCCAATTTAACCCAAGCTCCTCCTCAAACACTAGGTACTATTCGGAAGAAAACGAAAATCTTACGAATGATATATACACCCAACAAACTGACCGAAACTAAATACTCGGATTTCAATTAAGAAAAGATAGGTATAACTCTACCCAAAGGAACGGTCTCAAACAGTTTTAAGAAACTAGGAATGGAGAATATAACAATCCCCTACAACAATAGATTAAAGTAATAGTAACATCAAAATCTTGTAATAGCAACGTGGCAAATTTAGCAGGTGAGACATGACCATACTTAAGCACATCATAAGCACATAAGACTTCATCAGATACCCTAAACTCCTCCATAGGAGTAGACACCTACAACACATAAGTCAAAGACTCAGAAGAAATAAATGCAACTAATACACAGAAACACACAGATGCGATGACCCTAAAATGCACGCGCTCGCTCTCACGACGCAAAATAATGCCTCCTGAAATTATCCGTTACCTGGTGAGTGCTGATTGGTCGCAATTACTCTGCCCTATACCTTAGGGTTCCCCGAAGCATCTCTCTTCTGACCCGGTGAAGTACTGGTTCCTGTTCCTGATGACTGAACCCTAAACCTCGGACAGTCTTTTATGAAGTGACCCAGTTGACCACAATTGATACATTTTCCTTGTTTCTTCCAACACTTATCCTCCAAATGGCCTTCCCTCTGACAGTAAGTGCAAAGCCACCTACCTTGTTTCCCCGAAGTAGTACCCGGATTCCTTAGCGCGGTTTGTCCCTTAAACTGAGATGGTGCTCCCAAATTACCTCGGTTATCTGAACGGTGCTGTGGTTGAGATTTAGCATGGCTTACTTGTTTACCCGCATTTGCAACCTCGGTTTTCCTCTTATGCTCCCCAATATCTTGCTCGATCAAGTATGCCCGGTCTACCGCATCCTGAAATGTCACAATCCTCTGGGCTATAAGCTGAGTCCGAATAGAAGTCTTCAAACCTCGGATGAATCTCGTAGCTTTCTGGTCCTCGGTCCGCACAAGATAGTCACAATACCGGGCTAATTCTGTGAACTTAGCCGAGTACTGAGCTATAGACAACAAACCTTGCTCCAGGTTGAGCAGCTCGATCTCCTTTCGGTTTTGATCCACTACCGGAATGAAATGCTCCTTGAACTTTCGCACAAACAATTCCCATGCATACACTGTGTGAGTATCATCCCAACTCGCTTTAACACCCTTCCACCAATGCTCGGCGGCACCCACAAGTTTATAAGCCGCAAACCGGACCTTGTTTTCATCGGTGCAACCAAAGACATCATAAATTTTCTCCATCGACTCAATCCATAGCTCGGCCTTCCTTACATCGGGTTCCCCATTGAACTCAACCGGTTTCAATTTCAGAAATTGTTCCAATCCGTAGCGGGGTGGTGGTGCTTGTTCTACCCTCGGACCTTGATCATGTATGGCCTTCATGGCCGCCTCAAACATGCCCTGAAACATTGCATGGGCTTCATCCCTTGTTTCAATCCGATTTGCATTACCGGTATTACTTTCATCACTTCTCCTTCGAGACATTTCAAACAAGTACCTGCATAAAACAACGATTGTTACTCACTCCGAACACACTACCCTCCTAGGTCATACTAATCCACCTATACTTATACATAGAGCTAAACCATAGCTCTGATACCAACTGTCGCGACCCCGAACCCCGCGGCCTGAGATCGCGAGCTGGACGTCGACTTAGAACCAAAACTATGAAATACCGAAGTTAAAAATTTCGCTTAATACCAAAAGGTGATAACACAAGGTTTTACAAATTCAAGTTTAAATCAACAAAGTACATCTAACATAAGCTCCACAGCTTATACTCAAAAGAATAAAATATACAATTCTTAATGACGTCAATAATGGTAAAACTATTCCCAAAAGGTTATACATTTAAATAATGTAAACCGATCCATAACAACCTGCCCCAAAATCTCAAACCCCTCGACGTCCTCCTCGATCCGCAAATCCTAATCCTTTTCCGCCTGGGGGGGGGGGGTTAAGGAAAAACAATTTGAAACAAGAAACGGGGTGATAATAAATCTCAGTAAGTTACTAATGCAACTACATGACATGCTAATATGCAATGACCAATAGCAATTAACAATAGACAGATAGCAGTGGAATAATAATTGTCATGCTGTCGAACAGTAACATTCAATAGTCAATCATATAAATAAACATATAACAACAAATGAGAGGCTCCCTATCGCCAACCGTCCCATACCGGTTGGAAATAACGACCATCATCATCAAGCAACACATAAAGCTGAAATAAACACTCATAGGTGGATACATAGCCAAGGTTTTCCAAACCGGAACATCCAAATGAAGGATCGCTGTGCAGCTTCAATAATCAACAATCAACATCTTCATAGCAGCATGAAAGCTTGAAGAGAAAACCCCGGTACCGGAACCAATAACATAAAAGTGTCACAAGGGACAAGGACCATGACACAAAGTCATGCCCGTTAGCCAGATACATTCACAAAGGAACGCTGACTTATCCTTTCCAAGGCCAATCTGGAGAAGGGGTATAGTAAGGGCAAAACAATGGTCAACATTATAATGGAGTTGGCTTTGCCATTATAATCCTTCCCATCGCCCAATGCAACAAATATGCCAGCTGGGCTTCTACTTAAATGCTAAGTAATAATATTTTAGCATGAATAAACAACTTAAGGTTCCAAAGTAGGGAACCACACCAATTAAATCACCATAAAGATGCAACCGATTACTCGAAAAGAGTTCAACAACAATAGCACAAGAAGTTTCTCATAAAAGAGTCCAACAACAATAAACGGAATTTCTCATAAAGAGCACAACAACAATGATTATTAGAACACAATAATTCCATAAAGGGGAACCCTACCAAATACATTCCAAAGATGATGCCCACAAGTTACACATAAAGAACTCAACCCAAACGGTAACTCACAAATAGTACGAGGACTATGACCGAAACGACCATAAACATTTACTCATAAAGATATACTAGGACTATGAACTCAACCATCTCATCATACCTGGAATTCCAAAGTAGGAATCCAGAATGAATACACCTTAAGATTAATCAAATCGTAGGTACCCAATCGCCAATTCACGCTTTACCTTAGTGTTCAATAACAACCCTCTAGGCACTATAGTACATCGCCCAAAACCTAGACCAGTCTTACTCGAAAATCAATTCGATTGGAACGATCACGGACACATCTTAAGATGCCCAAACATATACCAAATAATCATCACAATGATAAGTCAAACCAACAATACCTCAATAAGGTGTCCCAAAATCCCAATTAACACTTAATTAATTTCAAACACAAACTTGATCACAAGGGACCCAATTCTATCACTAGAGTGTACCACAATGTTCACTAAGGTCAACTAGAAGGACACCCTAGACTTGGACCAAAATGCGTCCTTCATTCACCCACTTTTAACCCATGAGAACTTTCAGGGTTTCTGGGCGGCCGCCCAAAAGGGATTGTGCGGTCGCCCAAAATACCTCAAAATAGGAACAAAAGCTTTCAGATAGATGTGCGGTCGCCCATCTATTTTTGTGCGGCCGCCCAATGATCTGAATTGCCAGAAATCGGGAAGAACAACATGGGTTCTTCCATTTTCAAACCCAAAACACATTCAACCAAAATCCAACATTCCAACTCATATACTAATGTACCAAAACAACTTATAAGTCTAAAAAGACTCCTTTAACAACATCTAATCAACCAATATCAAGAATCAAACCCAACATTCATAAATCACCATATTTGATCAAAATCCAAAATAAATTCCAAACAAATTCAAAACTCAACCAAACTTCAAATATAACACATCAAACATTATCTAAGCATGATATGAACATTTTAGCATTAAAATGGGGGAAAAGTAACTTACTTGGATTTTCTCAAAGTTGATGGATTTCAAATCTTTTTGATTCTACGCGATCCTATCGACGATCTAAACAATGTTCACGTTTTAAGAAATGAATAATAATGAGAGGAAGAAGGAGAAAAAGAAGAGAGAAGGAAGGGAATGAGAAACTTACCAATGGAGGAGAGAGAGGGTGAGTTTCCTGGGAAAGTGAAGAATGAGTGAGGGAGAAGGTGAGGGAGGTGAGGGGAGTAGGGAGGAATAATTCGAAATGTTACACTTAGGCCCCCTCTCTCACACTACACACAAATACTACACTCCCTACTAACAATTAAGACCCAACAATACCACATTAACCCAACTACTCGAATAAAATGCTAGGCATAATTATTATAGCACATAAAATGCACACATAATTATTTAAATAAATAACAATTTAAATAAATAAATAAGCAAATAAATAAATAAATAATTATTTATTACTAATAAGATAGAGCCTATATTTCGGGTCGTGACAGCTGATCCCGACCAAAATCCAGACCGGGCGCCCGCCCACTTCCCCCTTTTCTGACCATTAGTTTCTATTATAATGGGCGCCCGCCTGCCCCTGTTCAGGCGCCTGCCCGCCCTGTTTTTCTGGGAATCGTTCCTTGTTTAATTTAGGTTGAATTGTATACTCGGCCTAGACTTTGGGTGCCTCTCTACTTTAATTAAATAGACATTGCGGGATATTCTAGTGTTGAAAGTGGTTCCTTTGTGAATAATGGTGTTATGGAATTTGATCAAGGGTTGTTTAGGAATGTTTGAGCATCTTGTGATGGGTTCGTGATTGTTCCAATCGGATTGATTTTGGATAAGACTTGGTCTAGGTTTTAGGTGATATCCTATAGTACCTAGAGGGTTGTTTTGGAACACTAAAGTGTAGGGTTTAGTCCGGTCGTGATCATGTTCTAATAAGAGTAACCTTTTGGATTCGTTTGGGGTGTTTAGAATTGGTTCGTTAGGGACGGAGGTAAAGCGTGAATTGGCGATTGAGTACTTACGGTTTGATTAACCTTAAGGTGTATTCATTCCGACTTCCTACTTTAGAATTTCAGGTGCGATGAGATGGTTGAGTTCATGGTCCTAGTATATCTTTATGAGTAAATGTTTAGGGTCATTTTGGTAATAGTCATTGTGCCATTTGTGAGCGACTGTTTGGGTTGTGCTCTTTATGATTAACTTGTGGGTATCATATTTAGGATGTATTTGGTACGTGCCTTATCTTGGAATCATTATGTTTTAATGGTCAATGTTGTTGGACTCTTTTATGAGAAACTCCTTGTGTTTATTGTTGTTGAACTCTTCTTGAGTAATCATTTGCATCTTTTATGGTGATTAATTGGTGCGGTTCCCTACTTTGGAACCCTTTTGATGTTTATAAAGCTAGTATTCATTACTTAGCATTATTGAAAGTCCAGCTGGTTAAATTGTGTATCGAGTCAGGCAATGGATAATGCTATAATGGCACGAGCCAAGTCCAGTATAGCATTGCCCATTGGTCCTTCTGTCCTCATCCAAATTGGCCTTGGTTGGGATGAGCTAGCTCCGTTGTGGGTATTCTAGCTAATCGTTTTGGAGCATGACTTTGTGGCATGGCTCCCGCCCCTTGTGGCACTTTACATTGTTATTGGTTCCGGTACCGGGTTTCTCTTCAGCTTTTATGCTACTATGAAGATGGTTTGTTTGATTGATGGGTTGATTGGTCGCTTCTGACCGGGGTTTTCTCTTCGGCTTTTATGCTAATGTGAAGATATGGATTGGTTGATTGTTGAAGCTGCGCAGCGATCCTTTAATTGGTTCTATCAGTTGGGAAACCTTGGCTAATATCCTTTGTTATGTGTTTACTTTCCGCTGCTATCCGTTGACTGTTAATTGTTACATGCTATGTGATATTTATCATTGTTTATTGCTTATTGCATTATCGCATGTCATGTAGTTGCATTAGTAACTTACTGAGATTTTATCTCACCCCGTTTATTTCCATCTTTGTTTTTCCTTAACCCCCCCCAGGAGGAAAAGGATTAGGATTCGCGGATCGAGGAGGACGTCGAGAGAATTGAGATTTTGGGGCACGTTGTAATGGATCGGTTTACATTATTTAAATGTATAACCTTTTGGGGATAGTTTTACCATTATTGACGTCATTAAGAATTGTATATTTTATTCTTTTAGGTATAAGCTGTGGAACTTATGTTAGATGTAATTTGTTGATTTAAACTTGGATTTGTAAAACCTTGTGTTATCATCTTTTGGTTCAAAATGGAATTTTTAACTTCTATATTTTAGAGTTTTGGTTTTAAGTCGACGTCCAGCTCGCGTATTCCGGACCCGCGGGTTCGGGGTCACGACAGTTGGTATCAGAGCTATGGTTTGGCTCTAAGTATAAGTCTAGGTGGACTAGTATGACCTAGGAGGGAAGTAGTGTGCAGAGTGATTAACGGTTGATGTTTTATGCAGGTACTTGTTTACAATGGTTCGTAGAAGGAGTGGTGAAGGTAGTACCGGTAATGCAAATCAGAATGATACAAGGGAAGAAGCCCGTGCCATGTTTCAAGGCATGTTTGAGGCGGCCATGAAGGCCATACATGATCAAGGTCCGAGGGTAGAACAAGCACCACCCCGCTATGGATTGGAGCAATTTCTGAAGTTGAAACCGGTTGAATTCAATGGGGAACCCGATGTTCGAAAAGCTGAATTGTGGATTGAGTCGATGGAGAAGATTTATGAGGTATTTGGTTGCACGGAAGAGGACAAGGTCTGGTTTGCGGCTTATAAGCTTGTGGGTGCCGCCGAGCATTGGTGGAAGGGTGTTAAAGCTAGTTGGGATGATACTCACACGGTGTATGCGTGGGAGTTGTTTGTGCGCAAATTCAAGGAGCATTTCATTCCGGTTGTTGATCAAAACCGAAAGGAGATCGAGCTACTCAACCTGGAGCAAGGTGTGTTGTCTATAGCACAATACTCAGCTAAGTTCATAGAATTAGCCCGGTATTGCGACTATTTGGTGAGGACCGAGGAACAAAAAGCTATGAGATTCATTCGGGGATTGAAGACCTCCATCTGTACTCAACTTATTGCCCAACGGATTGTGACTTTCCAAGATGCGGTAGACCGAGCCTACTTGATAGAGCAATATATTGGGGAGCATAAGAGGAAGACCGAGGTAGCTAACCCGAGCAAGCCGGGAGGATAAAGCAAGCCACAACAACGTTCAGATAACCGAGGTAATTTGGGAGCACCATCTCAGTTTAAGGAACAAACCGCGCTAGGGAATCCGGGTACTACTCCGGGGAAACAAGGGGAACAAGGTAGGTGGCTTTGCACTTACTGTCAGAGGGAAGGCCATTTGGAGGATAAGTATTGGAAGAAGCAGGGAAAATGTATCAATTGTGGTCAACTGGGTCACTTCATAAAAGATTGTCCGAGGTTTAAGGTTCAATCATCAGGAACAAGAACCAGTACTTCACCGGGTCAGAAGAGAGATGCTTCGGGGAACCCTAAGGTATAGGGTAGAGTAATTGCGATCAATCAGCACTCACCAGGTAACGGATAATTTCAGGAGGTATTATTTTGCGTCGTGAGAGCAAGCGCGTGCATTTTAGGATCATCGCATTTATGTGTTTCTGTGCATTTAGTTGCATTTATTTCTTCTGAGTCTTTGACTTATGTGTAGTAGGTGTCTATTCCTATGGAGGAGTTTAGGGTATCTGATGAAGTCTTATGTGCTTATGATGTGCTTAAGTATGGTTATGTCTCACCTGCTAGATTAGCCATGTTGCTATTACAAGATTTTGATGTTACTATTGCTTTAGTCTATTGTTGTAGGGGGATTGTTATATTCTCCATTCCTGATTTCTTAAAACTGTTTGAGACCGTTCCTTTGGGTAGAGTTATACCTATATTTTCTTAATTGAAATCCGAGTATTTAGTTTCGGTCAATTTGTTGGGTGTATTTATCATTCGTAAGATTTTCATTTTCTTCCGAATAGTACCTAGTGTTTGGGGAGGAGCTTGGGTTAAATTGGGTTGTTGTGGTACAAGGTTGTAATGCTAATATTTAGATCAATATCCATATTGTATCGGTTGGGTTATAGGAGTTGAGGATTCAATGAGGATCTCTTAAGGAAAATTTTGGTCACTTTTAGTACATCTCCGTGAATGCATCGGAATGGATTAGTATGGAGAGGTGTACGATTTGTTATGGATGATGAGTTTGTTGTAGGAGTTATGATCATTAATGGTGGTAAGCGTGTTAAGTTAGAAAGGACTAAGTACATTTTGGGAGAGTAATAATTTCTCGATTTATGTTAAAGGCATTTTGAAATTTTGGTTAAATAGTGGTTCTATGCTTTTAAATCCCTTCTTGGTGGCGTTTCCCAAATTGGATCAAGGGTATGTGAAGGAAGTGGAGTATCAATACTTGGGCATAATTAAGGAATATCATGATTTGGTATTGGGTCAGTTGGAACGTTGCTAGCTAATTGGTTTATTACGATGGTAGTACTATTGAGCCTAAGTATCATTAGGTTAATAAAAGTATGCGTGAAAGACTAACTTGGGTTAGCTATTGAGGATTTGAGATTTGTCAATTTCCTTGGGTATATGAGCACAAGTTGTTAACTAAAAAGGGAGTTAAGGGAAACCCCTTGAAGATAAAATTTAGATCATTTTCGGACTATTGAGTATTCGTAATTATTTTAGGCTTTCAAGGATTGGAGCGTTATGACGATGATATTATGGCGTAGATTTAAGTGAACATGTTGTATTAAAATTTTGGGTTTATATTACACCTCAAGTTTAAGGTGCTACCTAGAGCGAGAGCACTATAATGGGAATCCTTAGAGATATAGCCTTTGGTGAATATTATGGGGATGGAAAAATTTCTTTAGCCTTTCATATTTTAAGAGATAATTTAGCTCGAGATGGTAATGTTTTGAATTTCTGGGAATAATACTAAGTATGCGATTTCCAAATGGAAACACCTTTGCAGTGTAATTAAGGTTATGAATAAGGCGAGCTTGGGATATCTCGAGAGTTATGTTGGGGAGCAATTGGGATTCTCCAATTTTGGTTATAGATTCTAATTAGTAATGAAGATAATGATGGAATGATTCAGTTCGAGAGGTAGTGTTATCGTAAGCTTTATTTAAGGTTACCATGTAGTGGGTTAGATTGGACAATTGAGGAATTTGAGAAATGACGGAACTATCGTATCCGTACCTATTTGGTCTTCGGGTGAGTAATTAAAAAAAAATAAAAAAATTCAGGACTAATTTTCTTTAAGGGGGAGTGAATGTCACGACCCGAAAACTAGGCTCTATTTTATTAGGAATAAGTAATTATTATTTATTTATTTGCTTATTTATTTATTTAAATTATTATTTAATTAATAATTTATGTGTGCATTTTATGTGTTATAATAATTTTTGCCTAGCATTTAATTGTTTATATTGGGCTAGTGTAGAGAGTTGGGTCTTAATTATTAGTGGGGAGTTGTTTATATTGGGTAGTGTAGGGGAGGGGCCCTAAATGTAACATTTCAAAATAATCCCTCCCTACTCCCTTTCTTCTCCCTCACTCTTCCTCCATTCCCAGCATTTCTCTCTCTCTCTCCATGTTTGTGGGTAAGTTTTTCTTCTCTCATTCTCTCTTCATTTTCTTCATCTTCCTCTCATTATTTCTCATTTCTTAAAACATGAAACTTGTTTAGATCGTCGTTAGGATCGTAGAGGGCTAAAAATATTCGAGTTCCGGCAACTTTGAGAAAATTCAAGTAAGTTACTTTTCCCCTATTTATGTTAAAAATGCTCATCTTTAACTCTATTGATGTTCTTGTTGATATCCATGGCTTCTTGGTTGAGTTTAGAATTTGTTTGGAATTTATTTAGTTTTTGCGTAAAAATGGTGATTATTATGAATGTTGGAATTTAATCTTGGTTTTGTTTGATAAATGATGTTATTTAGGTCCCCTTTCTAGTTTATAAGTGTCTTGGTTCATGTTTATGCTTGGTGGAAAGTTAGTTGTGGTGGATTTGGAGAAATTGTGAAAATGGTAAGAATTCTTGAAGAACCCAGCTGCTGATCCCGACCAAAATCAAGACCGGGCGCCCGCCCACTTCCCCCTTTTCTGACCATTAGTTTCTGTTATAATGGGCGCCCGCCTGCCCCTGTTCAGGCGCCCGCCCGCCCTGTTTTTCTGGGAATCGTTCCTTGTTTAATTTAGGTTGAATTGTATACTCGGCCTAGACTTTGGGTGCCTCTCTACTTTAATTAAATAGACATTGCGGGATATTCTAGTGTTGAAAGTGGTTCCTTTGTGAATAATGGTGTTATGGAATTTGATCAAGGGTTGTTTGGGAATGTTTGAGCATCTTGTGATTGGTTCGTGATTGTTCCAATCGGATTGATTTTGGATAAGACTTGGTCTAGGTTTTAGGTGATATCCTATAGTACCTAGAGGGTTGTTTTGGAACACTAAAGTGTAGGGTTTAGTCCGGTCGTGATCATGTTCTAATAAGAGTAACCTTTTGGATTCGTTTGGGGTGTTTAGAATTGGTTCGTTAGGGACGGAGGTAAAGCGTGAATTGGCGATTGAGTACTTACGGTTTGATTAACCTTAAGGTGTATTCATTCCGACTTCCTACTTTGGAATTTCAGGTGCGATGAGATGGTTGAGTTCATGGTCCTAGTATATCTTTATGAGTAAATGTTTAGGGTCATTTTGGTAATAGTCATTGTGCCATTTGTAAGCGACTGTTTGGGTTGTGCTCTTTATGATTAACTTGTGGGTATCATATTTAGGATGTATTTGGTACGTGCCTTATCTTGGAATCATTATGTTTTAATGGTCAATGTTGTTGGACTCTTTTATGAGAAACTCCTTGTGTTTATTGTTGTTGAACTCTTCTTGAGTAATCATTTGCATCTTTTATGGTGATTAATTGGTGCGGTTCCCTACTTTGGAACCCTTTTGATGTTTATAAAGCTAGTATTCATTACTTAGCATTATTGAAAGTCCAGCTGGTTAAATTGTGTATCGAGTCAGGCAATGGATAATGCTATAATGGCACGAGCCAAGTCCAGTATAGCATCGCCCATTGTCCTTCTGTCCTCATCCAGATTGGCCTTGGTTGGGATGAGCTAGCTCCATTGTGGGTATTCTAGCTAATCGTTTTGGAGCATGACTTTGTGGCATGGCTTCCGCCCCTTGTGGCACTTTACATTGTTATTGGTTCCGGTACCGGGTTTCTCTTCAGCTTTTATGCTACTATGAAGATGGTTTGTTTGATTGATGGGTTGATTGGTCGCTTCTGACCGGGGTTTTCTCTTCGGCTTTTATGCTACTGTGAAGATATGGATTGGTTGATTGTTGAAGCTGCGCAGCGATCCTTTAATTGGTTCTATCAGTTGGGAAGCCTTGGCTAATATCCTTTGTTATGTGTTTACTTTCCGCTGCTATCCGTTGACTGTTAATTGTTACATGCTATGTGATATTTATCATTGTTTATTTCTTATTGCATTATAGCATGTCATGTAGTTGCATTAGTAACTTACTGAGATTTTATCTCACCCCGTTTATTTCCATCTTTGTTTTTCCTTAACCCCCCCCCCAGGAGGAAAAGGATTAGGATTCGCGGATCGAGGAGGACGTCGAGAGAATTGAGATTTTGGGGCAGGTTGTTATGGACCGGTTTACATTATTTAAATGTATAACCTTTTGGGGATAGTTTTACCATTATTGACGTCATTAAGAATTGTATATTTTATTCTTTTGGGTATAAGCTGTGGAACTTATGTTAGATGTACTTTGTTGATTTCAACTTGGATTTGTAAAACCTCGTGTTATCATCTTTTGGTTCAAAATGGAATTTTTAACTTCTATATTTTAGAGTTTTGGTTTTAAGTCGACGTCCAGCTCGCGTATTCCGGACCCGCGGGTTCGGGGTCGCGACAAGAAATGTCACAGAACTAGAAGTATTCGGTGACTCCTTGCTCCTTATCAACCAAACATTGGGTAAATGGCGAATCCAAGACCCGACCCTTCAACAGTACGGTCGACACCTCGAGGAATTAGTCGAGCAGTTCCAAGACATCACGTTCACTTATTTGCCAAGGGACAAGAATCTCTTTGCCGATGCTTTGGCTACTATAGCCTCACTGGTTGAGATACCCAAAGGAAAAATGGCGAAACCCTTCAAAATTTCAAGGAGGACCAGTCCAGCATACTGCATGAATATTGAGATCAATGAAGTCCAAGATAACCCCCCGTGGTACACAGACATCATGCACTTTCTCAACAATGGCACTTTTCCCGACAACAGAAATGGGAAAACCCAAATAGTACTACAAAAGCTAGCCGCCAGATATGTGTTGATTGGAAACCGAGTCTACATGAGACATCATCAAGGGTCAATCTTTTGTGTGCAAACGAGTCCGAAGCTCAAGAAATCATGAACGAAGTCCATGAAGGCAAGTGTGGACCCCACATGAATGGGATTATGCTAGCCAAGAAGATACTCCGTATTGGCTACTATTGGACTACAATGGAAAAGGACTGCATCGAGAAAGTCAGGAAATGCGCTAAGTGCCAGTTCCATGCTAATCTACAACATGCTCCACCTTCACAACTTTACAACATGACCACACCTTGGCCATTCTCTTGTTGGGGCATAGATATCATCGGCAAAGTTCATCCTACAGGGAGCAATGGACAATCATTCATCCTTGTGGCCGTAGACTATTTCACAAAATGGGTCGAAGCACAAGCTTACCGAGTTCTCAACGCCAAGAAAGTGGTCGAATCATGAAGAACAACATTATGTGCCGATATGATATCCCCCATGAGATCATCTCCGACGATGGCTCTCACTTCGAGAAAGAACTGGATGTACTTTTAGTTAACTACAAAATTACCAAGCACAAGTCATCCCCGTACCGTCCCCAAGCCAATGGAGCGGTCGAAGCAGAAAATAAGACAATCGAGGTCATCATACAAAAAATGGCTTCAATAGGAAGGGATTGGCCCGAGAAATTACTGCTAGCATTGTGGGGCTATCGCACATCAATACGGTCAGCAATGGGAGAAACTCCTTACTCATTGGTTTATGGCTCTGAAGCCGTACTCCCGGTCGAACTCAAGGTTCCTTCTCTATGGGTCTTACTCGAGAACCAAGTCAACGAGGTTGATTGGATGCAAAGTCAATACGAGCAACTAGCCCTACTCGACGAAAAGAGATTAAGAGCGTTCGAACGCACAAGGGCTTACCAACAAAGAATGGCAAGGGATTTCAACAAAAAAGTGAAACCTCTAAATATCAAAGTGGGAGATTTGGTCCTAAGACAACATCCTCCCAATGCCATGAATCCCCTTGGGAAGTGGGGACCTCGATGGAACGGTCCTTATGTGGTCAAGAAGATACTAAGCGGCGGTGCAGTCCAACTCATAGACTTGGATGATGATCAATTGCCAAAGTAGGTCAACCTCGACAAGCTCAAGAAGTTCTACTTAACAAATAAAGACCATTAAAAAAAAAACGCTCGCTAGGTTGAAAACCTGCAAGGGCGGCCTAGGAAAAAATTAATCCCCAATGAGGGTGGTGTCAATGTAATAGAGGTAGGAGAGTTTGAAGGAACCACACATTCGATCCCATTTGTGAATGAGGGCTCCGATGATATGAATAAACTTGACAATTCTTGTTATGTTGTGACTTACAATGAAGTTATGAGGGAAGTCCTAGAGAATAGGAAGAAGAAGCTCCAAGGGTCCATGAATGTGCTCACTCGCAGTGGCCGGGTAATAGCGAGCACCTCGGTTCCCATGAATACAGCAACCAACTCCTCTTCTCAAAGATCAAAAGCACAAGATGCACCTGAAGACCCTTTATTGACACAACTCAAGAAGACACAAGCCAACATATCCATCTGGGACCTTATTGCATCATCAAAGAAACACCGAGACCTCATCATCAAGAACTTGGATGACACATCAGTCTCTCCCGACACAACTCCCGAAGATCTCACAGCAATGATATGTCACATTCACTTCAGCAATGTCATCACTTTTGCCGACATGGACCTCCCGCCATTTGGGTCCGATCACAATGAAGCCATCTACCTCAAAGTAAAGGCAAGGGGGAGACCCATTTCAAGAGTCTTAGTAGACGGTGGTTCCGCACTCAACTTAATGCCTAGCCGAGTCATGGCATACTGGGGCTCAAAAGCTCCGATTTACAACCTTCTACCCAAGTCATTAGAGGGTACGACAGCACTGCCCGTACAGTCATGGGAATGCTAGAAGTTGATATCGAATTTGGAAGCATGATCATGTCCGTCCCATTTCAAGTACTTGATGTCCCGGCTTCATTCAACTTACTTTTGGGCCGACCATGGATCCACAATTCCAATGCTGTCCCTTCCACTCTCCATCAGTGTGTCAAGTTCAGAAATGGGGACAAGATAGTCACTGTCATGGCCGAGAATGTTACCAACCACAGAAATGGGGGACAACCCGTCTACCAAGTTCAACACGGGATAGAAGATTCCACTCTCTTTGGCGTCAACGCCATTGACATAGAAGGGGAAAACAGACAATGGACCCTTGGCAATCCTAAGATCCTCCGCATGATGAGGAACATGAATCACTTTCCCGGTCTGGGCCTAGGGAAACATCAACAAGGAATATTGCACCCTGTAGAGGTTCCTTTTGTCAGAAACAAGTTCGGTTTGGGATACGAGCCTACTGAGGATGATTTAAAATACGAGCAAGTGGTCAAGAATCAAAAGACCCGAGCTCGCAAAGAAGGTCGACAATATGAACTCCTCGACTTGAGGCCTTACCATAACACACTGAATGGTTATTTTGTTCGCCAAAGGGAAGATAATCCGTACATGATCTTTCCCGAGCCATGGGTTAACAACAAGGGCGTCAGAAAGTCCGGTCTCGAGATCTTTACTGATTGTGAGATTCCGACACAAGAAATAGAGCCTACTCTAATGTCACCCCGAGAGTGGTGGGGCAAGAAGGTGACTATAAATTCTGAGGTAGAGCTTACCGCGGGGGAAGGACTGTCCGATCTAGCCTTAATGTTCGAAGAATTTGCCATCATAGACGATTGTCAAGTCAACGCCATCTCCGACAACACAGAAATGGAGAGCCCATCTATCAGCGAGATCCAGCCATGCTCTGAGCCAATCAACAACTGGTATTCTACGAAGGGGCCCATGGTATCTGCGGAATTTTTAGTCCAAGAAATGGGTTGCATACCCCGCACAGCAACAAAGGAAGAGCGGCTCACACTTACTTTCGAGTCTGAGAGTGTTTCTAATACCCTCACCCATGAGGATATCGAGGCCATAGCCGAGCGTGTGTTTCCTTTCAATGATAATGAAAAATTCGATATTTCTGAGTACCCCGAGATTGCAAACATCATAAATGATGAATTAACTAATAACAAACTTAATGAACAAGTTAATAACGATTCAAATTATAATGAAGTAGACCACGAAAACATAACATACCTAAATGAACTAGCTCAACAGGTTCGTTGTCGTGGTGAAAATGGTCCAGGGGCTGATGAGGAATTGCATGTTGTTAATCTGGGTACAGACGAAGAGCCAAAAGAAACGAAGATAGGAAGCTTCTTCAAGGGGGAAGACAGAGACAGATTGACTGCACTGCTCAGAGAATTTGTTGATGTATTTGCATGGTCATAAAAAGACATGCCGGGTTTGGACAGAAAGGTCGTGGAGCACAGAATTCCGATCAGAGAGGACGCCAAGCCAGTAAAGCAAAAGCTCAGAAAGATCAAGCCAGAATGGTCCCTACAAGTTAAAGAAGAGATTGAAAAGCTCCTCAGTGTGGGTTTCATCAAAGTCATTGAGTATCCGACTTGGCTAGCCAACATTGTGACAGTCAGAAAGGCAAACGGCAAGGTTCGAGTTTGTGTGGACTTCCGGGATTTGAACAAAGCTTCCCCGAAAGATGATTTTCCGCTACCAAACATCGACATGCTCATCGATTCGACTGCCAACTATGAAGTCCACTCATTTGTGGACGGTTTTGCCGGTTACAATCAGATTCTCATGTCCAAAGAGGACCAACACAAAACAGCTTTCATAACACCATGGGGCACTTTCTGCTACACAGTCATGTCGTTCGGGCTAAGGAACGCTGGGGCTACATACCAAAGGGCTATTACGGATCTATTCCATGACATGATTTATAA
Source organism: Campanula takesimana (assembly GCA_026119855.1). Taxonomy (NCBI): domain Eukaryota; kingdom Viridiplantae; phylum Streptophyta; class Magnoliopsida; order Asterales; family Campanulaceae; genus Campanula; species Campanula takesimana. Next base: position 1,440,784 of record JAOWBW010000370.1, read on the forward strand.
ATAGATCGAGGTCTATGTAGACGACATGATCATCCATTCAAAGGGAACCAACGGTCAACATTTGATCAATCTTCGTAAGTACTTTGAACAACTCCGTCAACACAACATGAGGCTCAATCCTGCAAAGTGCACTTTTGGGGTCATCAGAGGAAAGGTTCTCGGTTACATGGTCACTGAGAGGGGAATTGAAGCCGATCCCTCCAAGATCAAGGCAATCATTAACATGCCTCCTCCAAAGACACATAAAGAAATCAAAGGTTTCATGGGCAAACTTCAATACATCAGTCGGTTTGTGCATCAACTCACTTCCATGTGTGAGCCGATCTTCAAGATACTCAAGAAGAATGTGGCTCTAGAATGGACCGATGCTTTCCAAGAAGCCTTCGACCAAGTGAAGCATTACTTGACATGCCCTCTAGTTTTGGTTCCACCGCACAAGGAGAAGCCTCTCTTGATCTATCTCACTGTCATTGATGAAGCCCTAGGGGCTATGTTAGAACAAGAACAATGGGACTCCACAAAAGAGAATGCTATCTACTTTGTCAGTAGCCGGTTTAAAGGAGTAGAGAAGAACTACTCTATCTTAGAGAAGTGTTAAGTGAAGGGGGAAAGTGTTAAGTGATCAGCTTGCTGAATTTCCGTGTGACGAAGTGAAGGGGGAAGATATACAGTTCCCCGATGAGCATTTAATTTGAGCTACAACAGAGGAAAATAAGTGGCAACTTTTCTTCGATGGCGCGGCCAATAAGCATGGATATGGCATAGGGATGTTACTTGTCGATCCGAAAGACATCTATACTCCAATTACTATCCGCCTCGAATTTGAGGCCACCAACAACATCGCCGAGTACGAAGCATGCATAGAGAGACTCGAAGCGGCCCTCGAGAGAAATGTCACGAGCTTAGAGGTATTTGGTGACTCCTTACTCATCATCAATCAGACATTTGGAAAGTGGAAGATTCAAGACTCAACTTTACAACGGTATGGTCAACATCTCGAGGAGTTGGTTGAACAATTTCAAGAAATCACCTTCAACTACCTGCCAAGGAACAAGAACCGTTTCGCTGATGCATTAGCCACCATCGCTTCACTGGTCGAAATGCCCAAGGGTAAAATGGTGAAGCCCTTTAAAATTTCCCGAAGGAACATTCCGGCATACTGCATGAGTATCGAGATCAATGAGGTCCAAACAAACTCCCTATGGTATTCGGATATCATGAATTTTCTCAAGAATGGCACTTATCCTGAGAATAGCAATATGAAGTCTCAAATGGCATTGCAAAGGCTAGCCTCTCGATATGTACTAATTGGAGACCGAGTCTACAAAAGGCACCACGAAGGGATCAATCTCCTATGCGCCAACGAGACCGAAGCTCAAGAAATAATGCACGAGATCCACGAAGGTGAATGTGGGCCCCACATGAACAGGTTTATGCTGACAAGATGATACTCCGCATGGGTTATTATTGGAGTACCATGGAAAGAGACTGCATCGAAAAGGTCAAAAGGTGCGTCAAATGCCAATTCCATGCCAACCTACAGCACGCTCCACCCTCACAGCTTTACAACATGACCACGCCATGGCCTTTATCTTGTTGGGGCATAGACATCATCGGTAAAGTTCACCCTACTGGCAGTAACGGACAATTTTTCGTCCTAGTAGCCGTGGACTATTTTACAAAATGGGTCGAAGCACAGGCTTACCGAGTTCTCGATGTCACGACCCGAAATATAGGCTCTATTTTATTAGTAATTAAATGATTTTTATTTGATTATTTGCTTATTTATTTATTTAGATTATTATTTATTCAAATAATTATGTGTGCATTTTATGTGTTATAATAATTATGCCTAGCATTTTAATTGGGTCATTTGGGTTAGTGTGGTATTGTTGGGTCTTAATTGTTAGTTGGGAGTGTAGTTTGTGTGTAGTGTGAGAGAGGGGGCCTTTGTGTAAATCTTTTAAACATTTTTCATACTCCCTCCCTACTCCCCTCACCTCCCTCACCATTCTCACACTCCACCTCCCTCTCTCTCCCTGGAAATCTCTCTCTCTCTCTAAGCAAAAAGTGGTAAGTTTTCTTCTCCTTCTTCTCTCTTCATTTTCTCCTTCTTCCTCTCATCTTCTCTCATTTCTTAAATCGTGAACATTGTTTAGATCGTCGTTAGGATCGCGTAGAATCAAAAAGAATCGAATTCCGTCAACTTTCATTATTTGCAGGTAAGTTACTTTTCCCCCATTTTAATGCTAAAATGTTCATATCATGCTTAGATGATGTTTGATGTGTTGTATGTGAAGTTTGGTTGGGTTTTGAATTTATTTGGAATTTATTTGGGTTTTTGGTCAAAAATGGTGAAATCTTGAATGTTGGTTTGATTCTTGATTTTTGGTTGTTAAATGTTGTTTTATGAGTCTTTTTAGACTTATAAGTCGTTTTAGTACATCGTGTGCTAGTTGGAATGTTGGATTTTGGGTGGGAATGTGTTTTGGGTATTAAATGGAAGAACCCATGTTGTTCTTCCTGATTTCCAGAAATTCAGACTATTGGGCGACCGCCCAAAATCTCCTGGGCGACCGCACAACATTCTGAAAGCTTTTGGTCGTGGCGAGGGCCTTTTTGGGCGACCGCACATACTCTTTTGGGCGGCCGCACAGTCCTCTGAAAAATTACAATTGTTGTCTGGTGTGGTTGAAGATCGTGTTTTGGTCTAGGTCTTTGGTGTCTTTCTAGTTGACCCTAGTGATCATTGTTGCACACTTTAGTGATAGAATTGGGTCCTTTGTGATCAAGTTTGTGTTTGAAATTCATTAATGGTGAATTGGGATTTTGAACCACCTTTATTGTGCATTGTTTGTTCATTTCATCTTCTTGGTGATTAATTGGCATGATTCCCTACTTTGGAATCCTTTGTTGTTTGTCGTGCTAGTATTTTATTACTTAGCCTTTACGTGAAATTCCAGCTGGTATTTTATGTGTGTTTGGGCGATGGGAAAGATTATAATGGCAAAGCCAAGTCCATTATAATGTTGACCATTGTTTTGCCCCCTTCTTTACCCCTTCTCCAGATTGGCCTTGGAAAGGATAAGTCAGCGTTCCTTTGTGAATGTATCTGGCTAGCGGGCATGACTTTGTGTCATGGTCCTTGTCCTTTGTGACACTGTTATGATTATTGGTTCCGGTACCAGGGTTTCTCTTCGGCCTTTATGCCATTATGAAGATGATGATTGGTTGATTATTGAAGCTGCGCAGCGATCCTTTATTTGGATGTTCCGGTTTGGAAAACCTTGGCTATATCCTTTGTTATGTGTTTATTTCCGCTGCTATCTGATATATGATAATTGTTATGTGCTATGTGATATTTATCATCGCTTATTGCTTCTTGCATCATAGCATGTCATGTAGTTGCATTAGTAACTTATTGAGATTTATCTCACCCCCTTTTCTTTTATCCTTGTTTTTCCTTAACCCCCCCCCCCCAGGTGCTAAGGATTAGTCTCGCTGATCACGAGAAAGAGGACGTCGAGTGTGGATCCATTCTTTTGGGGAAGGTTGATATAGGTTGGTTTACATTTTGTAAATGTGTAACCATTTTGGGGTAGTTGTACCAAACAATGACGTCACTAAGAATTGTATAATTGTAATTGATTTTTATCAATCTTGATTTTGTAAAACTTTGGATCTCTACCTTTTGGTATCAAATGGAATTTTTTGTTGGGTTTCGATCAAACATGCGCAGCGGAATTAGCATTTAAAATTTTGAAACCCAAAGCCATGGATCCGTTCATGCGATTAAATCAAATACAACATAGGAATAAAGGAATAAACTAACCCTTGATGGCTATCAAATTCTCTTGGTCTTTGGTGGAGGTTTGAAGACTTGATCACGATCACAAAGCTTGAACACGAACTTTGAAGATGATGATTTTCACCCTCTAGCGGTATCCACACTTCGAACGAATATCAAAGGAGCTTCTTTGATCTTAGTTGCTAGACCAAATTGTGAAACACTTTTTCACAATCAAAAGAACTATATGGAATTTATTTTGTGTATTATTTTGTTCTTCAACCAAGAATGTCTTGGAACAAAATAAACCCTCTCTCAAACTCTTTGAGACTCACAAAATCATTGGCCTTAAGTGCTGGCCGAATTTGGTCTTTTATACACAAGTATGACCAATTCCAAATAGGAAACTTGTGTCAAAATCCTTCCAAAATTCGTTTCCAAATCAAATTAGGAATCTGCCACCCGACAGCACTGTGCGGCCGCCCAAAATCATCTGTGCGGTCGCACAACTATCTGAAGCAAAACTGGTACAAAACTGTCCTAAGTGTGCGGCCGCCCAGTCAATACTGTGCGGTCGCCCACTCTTCAGAATGTCCAGAATTTCCAAAATTCCAATGTAGTCCTTTTAAAGATTCGTTCTATTGTGTGTGACCCTCTAGGATTATACTAAGTTGGCAATGAGCTCAAACATGATCCCATAAGATATGATTAGGTTCTAGCAAACCATCATACCTACCCAAATAGTATAACTAGATACAAGTTCGCATTCCTTTAGAATATGTCACAATCCTTTTGTCCACGATGTCATTGAACACAAGTCATGGTCAAACAGTCAACTTGTTTTGTTCAATACTTTCTCGATTCCGAATATCTTGATAATCCAAATGACATTGATCCAATCAATTCATCTGAGTCCGGCCGAACATTTCATCAACATCATTCCTACGAGAGGCCCAAGCTTGATATCTCTCCGAGGAGGGACAAATCCATTTAGCTTATTATTCTTCCCAACGGGATTCCGATTATGCCAATCATACCCTTTATAACTACTCGGTTAAAAGTAGCGTTTGAATATGTCAAACATAATGTTCATCAAGTGGAAGACTATAATAACTTCATGTCTAAGGATTCAAATGACATAACTAATATGAGATATATGTACGACATAGACCATGACATAAATCTCATAGAGCGGGTCATGTCCAGTACCTTGTTCCAAACAAGTACCCATAAATCTAACATGATCATCCCATGACCATTTAGCCTTTATACTAGTGCTTAACAAGTACTAGGGACGGGATTATTATAAGTAAACATGAACAACAATAATAATCAAAACATCTCTTTATTGATATGAAATAAATGATAACAATTACAACGTTTATTAAACGTGCCTAGGGCACCACTACCAACAATCTCCCACTTGACCTAGGCCCAATCTCCCATGTATCTAATACCCATGGACCTAACATGACCATCATGTTTAGCTTGTGGAAGTCCCTTTGTTAGCGGGTCCGCAACATTGTCATCAGTAGGTACTCTGCATATATTTACGTCTCCCCTATCAACGATCTCTCGAATGATATGAAAACGCCTAAGTATGTGTTTGGATTTCTGATGTGCTCTTGGTTCCTTTGCTTGAGCAATAGCACCATTATTATCGCAATAAAGGTCTATTGGATTAGCAATGCTAGGAACCACTTCAAGTTCAGTTATGAACTTCTTAATCCAAACAGCTTCTTTTGTAGCATCCGATGCAGCAATATACTCAGCTTCTGTTGTAGAATCAGCGGTTGTACTTTGCTTGGAACTCTTCCAGCTTACAGCTCCACCATTTAACATAAACACAAAACCCGATTGCGATCGGCTATCATCTTTGTCAGTTTGGAAGCTTGCATCCGTGTAAGCATTTACAACGAGATCATCTTCCATTCCTCCATAGACCAAAAACGAGTCTTTAGTCCTTCTCAAGTACTTAAGAATCGCTTTTACAGCTATCCAGTGATTTTCGCCAGGGTCGGATTGGTATCTACTTGTCATGCTCAAAGCATAAGATACATCCGGCCTAGTACAAATCATGGCATACATGATGGACCCAATTGCCGAAGCATATGGAACATCATTCATTTTCTCACGCTCATCTTTTGTCTTAGGACATTGAGTCTTGCTTAGAGAAACTCCATGTAACACGGGCAAGGTTCCTCTCTTAGAATTTTCCATACGGAATCTTCTAATGACCTTGTCAATGTATGTACTTTGGCTTAAACCAAGTAGCCTCCTTGATCTATCTCTATAGATCTTAATGCCAAGAATATATGCGGCTTCACCCATATCTTTCATTGCGAAGCACTTTCCTAACCAAGTCTTCACAGACTGAAGTGTAGGAATGTCGTTTCCAATGAGCAATATGTCATCCACATATAAAATAAGGAATAGCACTATGCTCCCACTAATCTTCTTGTATACACAAGGCTCATCTTCGTTCTTGATGAAACCAAACTCTTTGACCGATTCATCAAAACGGAGATTCCAACTCCTAGAAGCTTGCTTCAATCCATAGATGGATCTCTGCAATTTGCATACCTTAGAATCTTGTTCAAAACCTTCTGGTTGTGTCATATACACATCCTCTTGGAGTTTTCCATTCAGGAAAGCGGTTTTGACGTCCATCTGCCATATTTCATAGTCATGATATGCGGCAATGGCAAGCAAAATTCTTATAGACTTGATCATTGCTACGGGTGAAAAGGTCTCATCATAGTCAATACCATGAACTTGCCTATAACCCTTCGCTACAAGCCTAGCTTTGTAAGTATGCACCTTCCCATCCATGTCAGTCTTCTTCTTGAAGACCCATTTGCATCCTATGGTTTTTACACCTTCGGGCGCATCAATCAAATTCCAAACTTGATTGTCTTGCATGGATTGCAATTCGGATTCCATGGCTCCAAGCCACTTGTCCGAATCAGGAGAAGACATCGCCTCTTGGTAGGTTGACGGTTCATCATTCTCAATGATTTCTACCTCATTACTATCCGTTACGAGAAATCCATATCTCTCGGGCTCGGATCGTAACCTACTAGATCTGCAAGTTGCTTGTGTACTTTGAACAGGTTCCACAACTCCTTGTGGTCCTTGTTCTTGTTCCACTATTGGTTCAATGTTATTTTCTGGGTCTCGAATTTCTTCAAGGTTTATTTTACTCCCACTGATTTCTTTGGAGAGAAACTGTTCCTCTAGAAAGACACCAGTTCGGGCAACAAACACTTTGTTGTCCTTTCGGTTGTAAAAGTAATACCCTTTAGTTTCCTTAGGATATCCCACGAAAATACATTTATCAGATTTGTGTGCTAGTTTTTCAGAGATAAGTCTCTTGACATAAACTTCGCAACCCCAAATCCTCATGAAAGATACACTAGGTTTCTTTCCACTCCACATCTCATATGGAGTCTTTGGAACCGATTTAGTTGGAACTTGATTTAATGTGAAAGCAGCCGTTTCTAGGGCGTAACCCCAAAAGGATATTGGAAGATCAACTTGACTCATCATTGATCGAACCATGTCTAACAAAGTCCGATTTCTCCTCTCAGATACACCATTCCATTGTGGTGTTCCGGGCGGAGTCAATTGTGAAACTATTCCACAATTCTTTAGATGATCATCAAATTCTTGGCTCAAGTATTCACCACCTCGATCTGATCGAAGTGCCTTTATACTTTTCCCAAGTTGTTTTTCTACTTCATTTTGAAATATTCTAAATATCTCAAATGCTTCACTTTTATGTCTCATTAGGTAAACATACCCAAATCTACTATAATCATCAGTGAAGGTTATGAAGTATTGAAATCCTCCCCTAGCATTGCTACTTAATGGTCCGCATACATCGGAATGTATCAACCCCAATAAGTCGCTTGCCCTTTCACCTAGCTTGGTAAAAGGTGTCTTAGTCATTTTTCCAAGAAGACACGACTCACAAGTATCATATGACTCTAAGTCACATGAACCCAGAAGTCCGTCCCCATGGAGTTTTGAGATACGCTTCTCATTAATATGACCAAGACGGCAATGCCACAAATAAGTATGATTTACATCATTAGGTTTAGATTTCTTATTTACATGATAGACATTATTTTCATTCTTGACATCCAAGATATAAAGGCCATTAAATGAATTAGCAATACCATAAAGCACATCATTTAAATAAATAGAAAATTTCTTATTCTCAATAAGAAACTTAAAACCTTCATTATCCAAACAAGAAATTGAAATAATATTTCTGCTTAAATCCGGAACATAATAACAATTGTTCAAAACAAGAATTAATCTGGAAGGTAAAGTGACTTCATAAGTCCCTACGGCTAATGCAGCAACTCTTGCTCCATTCCCCACGCGTAGATCTACTTCACCTTCTTTAAGCAGTCTCCTATTCTTTAGTCCCTGCACATTTAGACAAATGTGAGAACCACATCCGGTATCCAATACCCAAGAATCAGTGGTAGAAAGGAGAATATCTATCATATAGATACCTGAAGTCGACGCAGCCTTGCTGCTCTTCTTCTTCTTTTGCTCTTCCAAGAAAGCCTTGCAATTACGTTTCCAATGACCAATTTCTTGACAATGGAAACAAATTGCATCCTTTTGTGTATTGGGTTTTGCCTCAGAAGCCTTGGCAACCTTTGCCTTGCTTATTTTGGGTTTGACAACTTTTGCCTTACCCTTTCCTTTGGCACCAGCCTTCTTCCCATCCTGAACCAAGAGCACGGGAGAACCTTTCTCCACAATTTTCATCTCTGCAGTTTTGAGCATCCCATGCAACTCAGAGAGATTCTTATCCATTCCATGCATGTTATAATTCATTACAAACTGATTATAACTTTTAGGCAATGAATTAAGAATGAGATCTGTGGCTAGCTCCAATGGGATTGGATAGCCAAGTTTCTCAAGGTGCTCTACATAACCTTTCATTTTAAGAAAGTGAGGACTCACTTGTTGCCCTTCATTCATTTTACTAGTAGTGAATGCAACAATGGTCTTGTACCTCTCTTGCCTAGCTTGCTCTTGAAACATGGTTCTCAACTCCACGCCTATCTCATAGGCTTCCAAATGTTCCAAACTTTGTTGGAGTTTTGAACACATAGCAGCAAGCATGAGACAACTTACATCTCTAGAATCATTACGATGTTTCTTGTAATTGTCTCTTTCTACCCTAGGGGCAGTAGGCGGTGGTTCAGCAGGGAGAGGCCCATCGAGAATGTACAACTTATCTTCTTGCCTAAGAACAATTCTTATGCTACGGATCCAATCCATAAAGTTTGTACCATTCTCTTCGAGCTTATCCTTCTCAAGGATTGATCGCAACGACATTGATTGAGTATTATTAGTCATTATCTACAAATATGCAAAAAATTTCCAAAATTTGATAAGTACCGGTTTTCATTAAAGAGATAAATAATGTATTTTTCAAACAAAATACTCCCACTAAATTATATAACCTTCATATACATCCAATGTATAATACAATTTAATTGGGCTAAGATCCAACTTTAATTTAATTTCAAGTCCGCTAAGGCGGATTACACAAAATCAAATTAATTAGGTAGACAACTCTTGTTAATCATATCTCATATGACTCTTAGTTCCTTTTATGAGATTCTTTAAGAAATCCAATTTCAAAAAGCATGTTAAACCTCATCTTTGCCTAGGCCCAAAACTGTTTTGACGTCCAATTAAGTCTAACCATTTTAAACGCATAGTTAATGTGTCCCGCTAGGGCGTGCCCACATTATCTATCTTGCTCATACATAAATAAATTTAATGCACCTCGCTAGGGCGAATCTACATTAAAATCACTCATGTACTAACAAGTGTTTTAATCATGGCATGGCAATAAAAGACTTAAAACTTTCTTTGAAGGTTCATCACATATAGCATATAACACATTTATGAGCACATAATATAAACATGTTACACATCAAGTTTAGCCACTAAATTAATCTCATTAATTTAAGCATGATATTTATGTGTCATTAGTTTCTCTATAATTATGAGGATGAGACTATTTCAACTTCGGTTATTATTTCCGAATCAAGACAACAAGAAGTGCGGTCGAACTAAACCATTAGGCAACCACAATCCCGCACTAATTCAAGAAACCAAGAAAGTAGTCCATGTGGCCGAAACTAAGCAATAGATGGTCTCGATGAACGTAGGCCAATTGCATTCACAATTCCACATGGATCTCCAATCATTGAATCAAGAACTTTGTTTCTCAATTTTAGCAATTATGAACTCTTCATAATTCTAACTTCGTTTCATCTTTGAAACTTTGATTGCGATCAAGTTTGGGAAACACAATCTCGATGAACGCAGATTAGCCATCCAAACCTTGAACCAATCTTAGAATCACAAGACTAAAACAAATAGGAAAATCAAACCCCAAGATCCACACACAAACCAACTACCCAAAACTCATTCCAGATCAGCAAGTCTGGACTGGTTCTGTTACTGGTTTTGTTGGATCTCTCGAAAATTCCAAATTCTGATTTCAACCAAAATCAGACAATCTGATCCTCATGTGCGGCCGCCCAAAACTCACTGTGCGGTCGCCCAAACATGTGCGGCCGCCCAAGTGATTTTGTGCGGTCGCCCAAACTGATCAGAATGTACAGAATTTTGAAGTTCGAAAATTTTGTCTCAAAATCGTTTTTCCCCGATTATTAAAACTTTGATCCAATCAAAAATTAATAATCAACAATTCTGAATCCACCATAATTTATTTATTGCGATTGAATCGTGCGATTAAAGTTGTAAAACAATAAACCACAAAAAAAAATCACATAACACATAAACATCACATATTCCAATATTCATATCCTGCAAGGTACATAAACAATTTATATACACATGACATGATCTAGGTATTGAAATAATCAACATGAACGGGACTCTGATACCACTGTTGGGTTTCGATCAAACATGCGCAGCGGAATTTAGCATTTAAAATTTTGAAACCCAAAGCCATGGATCCGTTCATACGATTAAATCAAATACAACATAGGAATAAAGGAATAAACTAACCCTTGATGGCTATCAAATTCTCTTGGTCTTTGGTGGAGGTTTGAAGACTTGATCACGATCACAAAGCTTGAACACGAACTTTGAAGATGATGATTTTCACCCTCTAGCGGTATCCACACTTCGAACGAATATCAAAGGAGCTTCTTTGATCTTGGTTGCTAGACAAAATTGTGAAACACTTTTTCACAATCAAAAGAACTATATGGAATTTATTTTGTGTATTATTTTGTTCTTCAACCAAGAATGTCTTGGAACAAAATAAACCCTCTCTCAAACTCTTTGAGACTCACAAAATCATTGGCCTTAAGTGCTGGCCGAATTTGGTCTTTTATACACAAGTATGACCTATTCCAAATAGGAAACTTGTGTCAAAATCCTTCCAAAATTCGTTTCCAAATCAAATTAGGAATCTGCCACCCGACAGCACTGTGCGGCCGCCCAAAATCATCTGTGCGGTCGCACAACTATCTGAAGCAAAACTGGTACAAAACTGTCCTAAGTGTGCGGCCGCCCAGTCAATACTGTGCGGTCGCCCACTCTTCAGAATGTCCAGAATTTCCAAAATTCCAATGTAGTCCTTTTAAAGATTCGTTCTATTGTGTGTGACCCTCTAGGATTATACTAAGTTGGCAATGAGCTCAAACATGATCCCATAAGATATGATTAGGTTCTAGCAAACCGTCATACCTACCCAAATAGTATAACTAGATACAAGTTCGCATTCCTTTAGAATATGTCACAATCCCTTTGTCCACGATGTCATTGAACACAAGTCATGGTCAAACAGTCAACTTGTTTTGTTCAATACTTTCTCGATTCCGAATATGTTGATAATCCAAATGACATTGATCCAATCAATTCATCTGGGTCCGGCCGAACATTTCATCAACATCATTCCTACGAGAGGCCCAAGCTTGATATCTCTCCGAGGAGGGACAAATCCATTTAGCTTATTATTCTTCCCAACGGGATTCCGATTATGCCAATCATACCCTTTATAACTACTCGGTTAAAAGTAGCGTTTGAATATGTCAAACATAATGTTCATCAAGTGGAAGACTATAATAACTTCATGTCTAAGGATTCAAATGACATAACTAATATGAGATATATGTACGACATAGACCATGACATAAATCTCATAGAGCGGGTCATGTCCAGTACCTTGTTCCAAACAAGTACCCATAAATCTAACATGATCATCCCATGACCATTTAGCCTTTATACTAGTGCTTAACAAGTACTAGGGATGGGGATTATTATAAGTAAACATGAACAACAATAATAATTAAAACATCTCTTTATTGATATGAAATAAATGATAACAATTACAACGTTTATTAAACGTGCCTAGGGCACCACTACCAACATTTTTAACTTCAGTATTTTTGAGTTTTGGTTTTAGAGTCAACGTCCAGCTCGCGGTCCCGGGGCCCGCGGGGTCCGGGGTCGCGACAGTTGGTATCAGAGCTATGGCATTAGCTCTATGTGTAAGTCTAGGTGGATTAGTATGACCTAGGTGGGTAGTAGAGTGCGGAGTGATAAATGGTTGATGTTTTATGTAGGTAATTACTCGCAATGTCTGGAAGAAGAAACAGAGGAGGTACTAGTGGTGCACAGAATCAGAATGATACAAGGGAAGAAGCCCGTGCCATGTTTCAAGGCATGTTTGAGGCGGCCATGAAGGCCATTCATGATCAAGGTCCGAGGGTAGAGCAAGCACCACCCCGTTATGGACTGGAGCAATTTCTGAAGTTGAAACCGGTTGAATTCAATGGAGAACCCGATGTTCGGAAAGCTGAGTTGTGGATCGAGTCTATGGAAAAGATTTATGAGGTGTTTGGGTGTTCGGATGAGGACAAGGTCCGGTTCGCGGCTTACAAGCTTGTGGGAGCCGCCGAGCATTGGTGGAAAGGTATTAAAGCTACGTGTGATGATACTCACACAGTGTATGCGTGGGAGTTGTTCGTGCGTAAGTTCAGAGAGCATTTCATTCCGGTTGTTGATCAGAATCGAAAGGAGATCGAGCTACTCAACTTGGAGCAAGGTGGGTTGTCTATAGCACAATACTCGGCTAAGTTCATAGAATTATCCCGGTATTGCGACTATTTGGTGAGGACCGAGGAACAAAAGGCTATGAGGTTTATTCGGGGATTGAAGACCTCCATCCGTACTTAACTGATTGGTCAACGGATAGTGACATTCCAAGATGCGGTGGACCGAGCCTATTTGATAGAGCAAGATATTGGGGAGCATAAAAGGAAGACTGAGGTAGCTAACCCGAGTAAGCAAGGAGCGCAGAGCAAGCCACAACCAAGGATCAAAAATCGAGGTAACTTTGGGGGACAATCTCAGTTCCGAGGGCAACCGATCCCAAGGAACCCGGGTACCACTTCCGGGAACCAAGGGAGCCAAATTAGGAAGCCTTGTACCTTTTGTCAAAAGGTAGGCCATGCGGAGGATAGGTGTTGGAAAAAGCAAGGCAAGTGCACCAATTGTGGTGAAATGGGGCACTTTGCGCGAGAGTGCACGATGTACCGATGTCAAGCATCCGGGTCAGGAGTTAGTATTAATCAGGGTCAGAAAAGGGATGCCGCCGGGAAGCCCAGAGTTCAAGGGAAGGTTTATGCCATGAATCAACAACAGGCTACCGATGATTCATCCGTTATTGGAGGTATTGTTTCTGTGTCTAATGTGAGCGCACGAGCGTTAGTAGATCCAGGATCATCTCATTCATACATTTCTGTGCAATTTGCTTCCATGTTAAATGCTGCATTCGAGTCTTTACCGTACGTGCTAGAGGTGTCGACCCCTATAGGAGAATGCTTGATTTCTAATCGAGTCTTTCGTGCTTGTGACGTGGTTATTTGTGGTCGAGTCCTTTGTGCGGATTTGGTAGTTCTTCCTATCCAAGACTTTGATGTCATTTTGGGTATGGATTGGTTGAGCAAGTATCATGCTTCTGTTGATTGCCGTAAGAAAACTGTTACTTTTTCTATTCCCGATGTGCCTAAATTTGTGTTTGAGGCTATTCCTCTGAGTAGGAAGGTTCGCTTAATTTCTCTTATGAAGGCGAGGAAATTATTGCATAGTGGTTGTGAGGGGTTTTTGGCTAGTGTTCTTGATACTAGGAAGGAATCCTCTAGTTTGGATAGTGTTCGGGTAGTTCGGGAATTTCCCGATGTTTTCTCTACCGAGTATGATATGCCTCCCGATCGTGAGATAGAGTTTTGTATAGATCTTTTGTCGGGTACGGCTCCAATTTCGAAAGCGCCTTATAGGTTAGCTCCCGCCGAGTTGAAGGAATTGAAGGTTCAGTTGCAAGAGTTGCTTGATCGAGGGTTTATTCGCCCTAGTGTTTCCCCGTGGGGAGCACCGGTTTTGTTCGTGCGGAAGAAAGATGGTTCGTTGAGATTGTGTATAGATTACCGAAAGTTGAATCAGGTTACGGTGAAGAACAAGTATCCTCTACCGCATATTGATGATTTGTTTGATCAGCTTCAAGGGTCCGTTGTGTTTTCCAAGCTTGATTTGAGGAGTGGGTACCATCAGTTGAAGGTTAGATCGGAGGATATTCCGAAGACTGCTTTTCGCACTCGTTATGGTCATTATGAGTTCTTGGTTATGCCGTTTGGGTTGACGAACGCGCCGGCCGTGTTTATGGATTTGATGAACCGGATTTTCCATCCGTATCTTGACTAGTTCATGGTGGTTTTCATCGACGACATTCTTGTTTATTCGAAATCTCGAGAGGAGCACGAGCAGCATTTGAGGACAGTTTTATCCGTTCTTGCGAGGGAGAAATTATTTGCGAAGTTTAGTAAATGCGAATTTTGGCTCGAGAAGGTGTCATTTCTGGGTCATGTGATTTCTAAAGATGGGATTTCGGTGGATCCTTCAAAGATAGAGGCTATAGTGGATTGGAAGAGACCCGAATCAGTGACAGAGATTAGAAGCTTTCTTGGTTTAGCCGGGTATTACCGAAGATTTATTGAGGGGTTTTCGAGGATTGCTACTCCGATGACTCAGTTGACCAGGAAGAATGTTCCGTTTGTGTGGACCGAGAAATGTGACAAGAGTTTCGAGGAATTGAAGAAGAGGTTGACTACCGCACCGATCTTGACTTTGCCTAATGGGAGCGATGGCCTAGTGATCTACAGTGATGCTTCGAAAGAGGGTTTGGGTTGTGTGTTGATGCAGAATGGGAAAGTAATTGCTTATGCTTCGAGGAAGTTGACCCCGAGTGAACAGAATTACCCGACTCATGATATGGAGTTAGCTGCTATTGTATTTGCGTTGCACAAATGGAAGCACTACCTTTACGGGGCGAAGTTTGAGATTTTTACCGATCACAAGAGTTTGAAGTACCTATTCTCTCAGAAGGAATTGAATAATAGGCAGCGCCGATGGATGGAATTGTTGAAGGATTACGATTGTACGATTTCTTATCATCTGGGGAAGGCGAATGTGGTAGCCGATGCGATTAGTAGAAAATCTTATGTGGCTTCGATGATGGTCCGTGAATGGAAAATGCTTGAGGATGTTCGGGATTGGTCTCCTCGTGAATCGAGACATGGGGCTATTTTTGCGAATATTAGGGTGTCTCCGACCCTAATTCAAAGGATAAAGGAAGCTCAGAAAGAAGATCCCGAGTTGGTGAAGATAATGGGTAAATTGAAGGAAAAGAACTTCGAGGATTTTTCTATTAGCTCGAGTGGAGTGTTGACTTTCCGTGGTCGTTTGTGTGTTCCGGATGTTGATGGAATTAAACAGAGAGTTCTTGATGAGGGCCACAAATCGAGGTATACTATTCATCCGGGTAGTACGAAGATGTATCAGGATTTGAAGCAACAGTTTTGGTGGATTAATATGAAGAGGGAAATAGCCGAGTATGTTTCGAAATGTTTAACTTGTCAGCAGGTCAAAGCCGAGCATCAGAGACCCGCGGGATTGCTTCAGCCGTTAGAGATTCCCGAGTGGAAATGGGAGCATGTGACTATGGATTTCGTTACGGGACTGCCTCGTACCCGTAGGAAGTATGACAGTGTTTGGGTAATCGTGGATAGATTGACCAAGAGTGCTCATTTCTTGCCTATTGACATCAGATATTCGATGGAGAAGCTTGCGACCCTTTATATTGATGAGATTGTTAGATTTCATGGAGTTCCGGTTAGCATTGTGTCAGATCGAGACCCGAGGTTTACTTCTAGGTTCTGGAAGGCGTTTCAGGAAGCTTTGGGTACAGAATTGCGATTCAGTACTGCTTTTCATCCTCAGACCGATGGTCAATCCGAGAGGACTATTCAGATTCTTGAGGATATGTTGCGAGCGTGTTCGATAGACTTTTCCGATTCTTGGGATTCGCATCTACCGTTAGTGGAATTCTCCTACAACAACAGTTATCAGGCTAGTACCGAGATGGCACCGTTTGAGGCTTTGTATGGAAGAAAGTGTAGATCGCCTATTTGTTGGGATGAGGTCGGTGAAGCGAAAGTTTTGGGTATTGATTTGCTTCGGGATTCAGTTGAGAAGGTTAAAGTTATCCGGGATAGATTGAAGACAGCCCAGAGTCGACATAAGAGCTATGCAGACAACCGAAGGCGAGACCTTAGTTTTCAGGTTGGTGATTTGGTATTCTTGAAAGTATCTCCAAAGGTGGGTATTCGTAGGTTTGGGAAGAAAGGCAAATTGGCTCCGAGGTTTATTGGCCCGTTTGAGATTTTGGGAAAGGTTGGACTTTTAGCGTATCGTCTTGCGTTACCGTCATCTCTAGACCGACTGCACAATGTTTTTCACGTTTCTATGCTTCGGAAGTACGTTCATGATCCATCTCACGTGTTACCGAGGTTACCGGAGGATATTGAGCCCGATATGAGTTATGAGGAACGACCGGTTCGGATTTTAGATTCCAAGGTCCAAGAGTTGAGGAACAAGAGCATCGCGTTGGTTCGAGTTCTTTGGAGGAATCATAACATTGAGGAGTCGACTTGGGAGCTTCGTGATGAGATCGAGAGGAAATTTCCGTGGCTTTTTGTTTGAGGTGAGTCTCGTTAAAATTCGGGTCGAATTTTCTTTAAGGGGGAGTGAATGTCACGACCCGAAATATAGGCTCTATTTTATTAGTAATTAAATGATTTTTATTTGATTATTTGCTTATTTATTTATTTAGATTATTATTTATTCAAATAATTATGTGTGCATTTTATGTGTTATAATAATTATGCCTAGCATTTTAATTGGGTCATTTGGGTTAGTGTGGTATTGTTGGGTCTTAATTGTTAGTTGGGAGTGTAGTTTGTGTGTAGTGTGAGAGAGGGGGCCTTTGTGTAAATCTTTTAAACATTTTTCATACTCCCTCCCTACTCCCCTCACCTCCCTCACCATTCTCACACTCCACCTCCCTCTCTCTCCCTGGAAATCTCTCTCTCTCTCTAAGCAAAAAGTGGTAAGTTTTCTTCTCCTTCTTCTCTCTTCATTTTCTCCTTCTTTGTCGCGACCCCGGACCCCGGGACCGCGAGCTGGACGTCGACTCTAAAACCAAAACTCAGAAATACCGAAGTTAAAAATTTCATTTAATACCAAAAGGTGATAATCCAAAGTTTTACAAAACCAAGTTTGATAAAGACTAAATACAACTATCATAAACTTCCACAAGTTTATGCCCAACAAATAAAAATGTACAATTCTTAGTGACGTCATAGTTTGGTACAACTATCCCAAAATGGTTACACATTTACATAATGGAAACCAACCTATATCAACCTTCCCCAAAAGAACGGATCCACACTCGACGTCCTCTATCTCGTGATCAGCGAGACTAATCCTTAGCACCTGGGGGGGGGGGGTTAAGGAAAAACAAAGATAAAAGAAAAGGGGTGAGATAAATCTCAATAAGTTACTAATGCAACTACATGACATGCTATGATGCAATAAGCAATAAACAATAATAATTATCACATAGCACATAACAATTATCATATATCAGATATCAGCGGAAATAAACACATAACAAAGGATATAGCCAAGGTTTTCCAAGCCGGAACATCCAAATAAAGGATCGCTGCGCAGCTTCAATAATCAACCAATCATCATCTTCATAATAGCATGAAAGCCGAAGAGAAAA
This sequence comes from Campanula takesimana, assembly GCA_026119855.1. Classification (NCBI taxonomy): domain Eukaryota; kingdom Viridiplantae; phylum Streptophyta; class Magnoliopsida; order Asterales; family Campanulaceae; genus Campanula; species Campanula takesimana. Next base: position 1,458,771 of record JAOWBW010000370.1, read on the forward strand.
CCCCGGTACCGGAACCAATAATCATAACAGTGTCACAAAGGACAAGGACCATGACACAAAGTCATGCCCGTTAGCCAGATACATTCACAAAGGAACGCTGACTTATCCTTTCCAAGGCCAATCTGGAGAAGGGGTAAAGAAGGGGGAAAAACAATGGTCAACATTATAATGGACTTGGCTTTGCCATTATAATCTTTCCCATCGCCCAAACACACACAAAATACCAGCTGGACTTTCACGTAAAGGCTAATTAATAAAATACTAGCACGATAAACCACAAAGGATTCCAAAGTAGGGAATCATGCCAATTAATCATCAAGAAGATGAAATGAACAAACAATGCACAATAAAGGTGCTTCAAAATCCCAATTCACCATTAATGAATTTCAAACACAAACTTGATCACAAAGGACCCAATTCTATCACTAAAGGGTACAACAATGTTCACTAGGGTCAACTAGAACGACACCCAAGACTTAGACCAAACGCGATCTTCAACCACACAAAATAACAAATGTAATTTTTCAGAGGACTGTGCGGCCGCCCAAAAGAGTATGTGCGGTCGCCCAAACAGTCTCAGGACACAACCAAAAGCTTTCAGATAGTTGTGCGGTCGCCCAGGAATTTTTGTGCGGCCGCCCAATGATCTGAATTTCTGGAAATCGGGAAGAACAACATGGGTTCTTCCATTTTTCAAACCCAAACACATTTCAACCCAAAATCAAACATTCTAACAGGTATACAAATGTACCAAAACAACTCATAAGTCTAAAAGGACTCCTAAAACAACATTTAACAACCAAAATCATGAATCAAACCCAACATTCAAGATTTCACCATTTTTGATCAAAAACCCAAATAAATTCCAAACAAATTCGAAACTCATCCAAACTTCAAATGTAACACATCAAACAATATCTAAACATGATATGAACATTTTAGCGTTAAAATGGGGGAAAAGTAACTTACTTGCAAATTCTCAAAGTTGATGGATTTCAAATCTTTTTGACTCTACGCGATCCTAGCGACGATCTAAACAATGTTCAAGTTTTAAGAATTGAGAGATGATGAGAGGAAGAAGGAGAAAATGAAAAGAGAAGTGAGAGAAAGAAAACTTACCAATGGCTAGAGAGAGAGAGAGATTTCTGGGAATGATGGGGTGAAGGAGAAGAGTGAGGGGAAAGAGAAGGAGTAGGGGAAAAATCATTTCAAAATGTTACACTTAGGTCCCCTCTCTCACACTACACACAATTACTACACTCCCAACTATCAATTAAGATCCAACAATACCACACTAGCCCAAAAGACCCAAATATAATGCTAGGCATAATTATTATGAAACATAAAATGCACACATAAATATTTAAATAAATAATAATTTAAATAAATAAATAAGCAAATAATTAAATAAAAATCATTTAATTACTAATAAAAATAGAGCCTATATTTCGGGTCGTGACATTCACTCCCCCTTAAAGAAAATTCGACCCGAATTTTAACGAGACTCACCTCAAACAAAAAGCCACGGAAATTTCCTCTCGATCTCATCACGAAGCTCCCAAGTCGACTCCTCAATATTATGATTCCTCCAAAGAACACGAACCAACGCGATGCTCTTGTTTCTCAACTCTTGAACTTTGGAATCTATGATCCGAACTGGTCGTTCCTCATAAGACATATCGGGCTCAATATCCTCCGGTACCCTCGGTAACACGTGAGACGGATCATGAACATACTTCCGAAGCATAGAAACGTGGAACACATTGTGCAACCGGTCTAAAGATGGCGGTAACGCGAGACGATACGCAAGAAGTCCAACCTTTCCCAAAATCTCAAACGGACCAATAAACCTCGGAGCCAACTTGCCTTTCTTCCCAAACCTACGAATACCCACTTTCGGAGACACTTTCAAGAACACCAAATCACCGGTCTGAAAACTAAGATCTTGCCTTCGGTTATCTGCGTAGCTCTTATGTCGACTCTGAGCTGTCTTCAATCTATCCCGGATAACTCTAACTTTCTCAACCGAATCCCGAAGCAAATCAATACCCAAAACTCTCGCTTCACCAACCTCATCCCAACAAATAGGCGATCTACACTTCCTTCCATACAAGGCCTCAAACGGTGCCATCTCGATACTAGCCTGATAACTGTTGTTGTAAAAGAATTCCACTAACGGTAGGTGCGAATCCCAAGAATCAGAGAAGTCTATCGAACATGCTCGCAACATATCCTCCAAAATCTGAATAGTCCTCTCGGATTGACCGTCTGTCTGAGGATGAAAAGCTGTGCTGAAACGCAAATCTGTACCCAAAGCTTCCTGAAACGCCTTCCAGAATCTAGAAGTGAACCTCGGGTCTCGATCTGACACGATGCTAACCGGAATCCCATGCAATCTCACAATCTCATCAATATAAAGGGTCGCAAGCTTCTCCATCGAATATCTGATGTCAATAGGCAAGAAATGGGCACTCTTGGTCAATCTATCCACTATTACCCAAACACTGTCATACTTCCTACGGGTACGAGGCAGTCCCGTAACGAAATCCATAGTCACATGCTCCCATTTCCACTCGGGAATCTCTAACGGCTGAAGCAATCCCGCGGGTCTCTGATGCTCGGCTTTGACCTGTTGACAAGTTAAACACCTCGATACGAACTCGGCTATTTCCCTTTTCATATTAATCCACCAAAATTGTTGCTTCAAATCCTGATACATCTTCGTACTACCCGGATGAATAGTATACCTCGATTTGTGGCCCTCATCAAGAACTCTCTGTTTAATTTCATCAACATCTGGAACACACAAACGACCACGGAAAGTCAACACTCCACTCGAGCTAACAGAAAAATCCTCGAAATTCTTTTCCTTCAATTTACTCATTATTTTCACCAATTCGGGATCTTCTTTCTGAGCTTCCTTTATTCTCTGAATTAGGGTCGGAGACACCCTAATATTCGCAAAAATAGCCCCATGTCTCGATTCACGAGGAGACCAATCTCGAACATCCTCAAGCATTTTCCATTCACGGACCATCATCGAAGCCACATAAGATTTTCTACTAATCGCATCGGCTACCACATTCACCTTTCCCGGGTGATAAGAAATCGTACAATCATAATCCTTCAACAATTCCATCCATCGGCGCTGTCGGTTGTTCAACTCTTTCTGGGAGAAAAGGTACTTCAAACTCTTGTGATCCGTAAAAATCTCAAACTTCGCTCCGTAAAGGTAGTGCTTCCATTTGTGCAACGCAAAGACAATAGCCGCTAACTCCATATCATGAGTCGGGTAATTCTGCTCACTAGGGGTCAACTTCCTCGAAGCATACGCAATTACTTTCCCATTCTGCATCAACATACAACCCAAACCCTCTTTCGAAGCATCACTATAAATCACTAGGCCATCGCTCCCATTAGGCAAAGTCAAGATCGGTGCGGTAGTCAACCTCTTCTTCAATTCCTCGAAACTCTTGCCACATTTCTCGGTCCACACAAACGGAACATTCTTCCGGGTCAACTGAGTCATCGGAGTAGCGATCCTCGAAAATCCCTCGATAAATCTTCGGTAATAACCGGCTAAACCAAGAAAACTACGAATCTCGGTCACTGACTCGGGTCTCTTCCAATCCACTATAGCTTCAATCTTTGACGGATCCACAGAAATCCCATCTTTCGAAATAACATGACCCAGAAATGACACCTTCTCGAGCCAAAATTCGCATTTACTAAACTTCGCAAATAATTTCTCCCCCGCAAGAACGGATAAAACTGTCCTCAAGTGCTGTTCATGCTCCTCTCGAGATTTCGAATAAACAAGAATGTCGTCGATGAAAACCACCACGAACGAATCAAGATAGGGATGGAAAACTCGGTTCATCAAATCCATAAACACGTCCGGCGCGTTAGTCAACCCAAACGGCATAACCAAGAACTCGTAATGACCGTAACGAGTGCGAAAAGCAGTCTTCGGAATATCTTCCGATCGAACCTTCAACTGATTGTACCCACTCCTCAAATCAAGTTTAGAGAAAACCACGGACCCTTGAAGCTGATCAAATAAATCATCGATATGGGGTAGAGGGTATTTATTCTTCACCGTAACCTGATTCAACTTCCGGTAATCTATACACAATCTCAACGAACCATCTTTCTTCCGCACGAACAAAACCGGTGCTCCCCACGGGGAAACACTAGGGCGAATAAACCCTCGATCAAGCAACTCTTGCAACTGAACCTTCAATTCCTTCAACTCGGCGGGAGCTAACCTATAAGGCGCTTTCGAAATCGGAGCCGTACCCGGCAAAATATCTATACAAAACTCTATCTCACGATCGGGAGGCATATCATACTCGGTAGAGAAAACATCGGGAAATTCCCGAACTACCCGAACACTATCACAACTAGGGGATTCTTTCCTAGTATCAAGAACACTAGCCAAATACCCCTCGCAACCACTATGCAATAATTTCCTCGCTTTCATAAAAGAAATTAAGCGAACCTTCCTACTCAGAGGACTAGCCTCAAAAACAAACTTAGGCACATCGGGAATAGAAAAATTAACAATTTTCTTACGGCAATCAACAGAAGCATGAAACTTGCTCAACCAATCCATACCCAAAATGACATCAAAGTCTTGGATAGGAAGAACCACCAAATCCGCACAAAGGACTCGACCACAAATAACCACATCACAAGCACGAAAGACTCGATCGGAAATCAAGCATTCTCCTATAGGGGTCGACACCTCTAGCACGTACGGTAAAGACTCGAATGCAGCATTTAACATGGAAGCAAATTGCATAGAAATGTATGAATGAGATGATCCTGGATCTACTAACGCTCGTGCGCTCACATTAGACACAGAAACAATACCTCCAATAACGGATGGATCATCGGTAGCTTGTTGTTGATTCATTGCAAACACTTTCCCTTGGACCTTGGGCTTCCCGGCGGCATCCCTTTTCTGACCCTGATTAATACTAACCCCTGACCCGGATGACTGTCCTCGGTACCTCGTGCAATCTCTCGCAAAGTGCCCCATTTCACCACAATTGGTACACTTGCCTTGCTTTTTCCAACACCTATCCTCCGCATGGCCTACCTTCTGACAAAAGGTACAAGGCTTCCTAATTTGGCTCCCTTGGTTCCCGGAAGTGGTACCCGGGTTCCTTGGGATCGGTTGCCCTCGGGACTGAGATTGTCCCCCAAAGTTACCTCGATTTTCGATCCTTGGTTGTGACTTGCTCTGCGCTCCTTGCTTACTCGGGTTGGCTACCTCGGTCTTCCTTTTATGCTCCCCAATATCTTGCTCTATCAAATAGGCTCGGTCCATCGCATCTTGGAATGTCACTATCCGTTGAGCAATAAGTTGAGTACGGATGGAGGTCTTCAATCCCCGAATAAACCTCATAGCCTTTTGTTCCTCGGTCCTCACCAAATAGTCGCAATACCGGGCTAATTCTATGAACTTAGCCGAGTATTGTGATATAGACAACACACCTTGCTCTAGGTTGAGTAGCTCGATCTCCTTTCGATTCTGATCAACAACCGGAATGAAATGCTCTCTGAACTTACGCACGAACAACTCCCACGCATACACTGTGCGAGTATCATCCCAAGTAGCTTTAACACCTTTCCACAAATGCTCGGCGGCTCCTACAAGCTTGTAAGCCGCGAACCGGACCTTGTCCTCATCCGAACACCCAAATACATCATAAATCTTCTCCATCGACTCAATCCACAACTCAGCCTTCCTTACATCGGGTTCCCCATTGAATTCAACCGGTTTCAACTTCAGAAATTGCTCCAATCCATAGCGGGGTGGTGCTTGTTCTACCCTCGGACCTTGATCATGTATGGCCTTCATGGCCGCCTCGAACATGCCTTGAAACCTAGCACGGGCTTCATCCCTTGTATCATTTTGATTCTGTGCCCCACTAGCACCTCCTCTGTTTCTTCTTCCAGACATTGAGAACAATTACCTGTATAAAACATCAACCGTTAATCACTCCGCACACCACTACCCACCTAGGTCATACTAATCCACCTAGACTTATACATAGAGCTAATGCCATAGCTCTGATACCAACTGTCGCGACCCCGGACCCCGCGGGCCCCGGGACCGCGAGCTGGACGTCGACTCTAAAACCAAAACTCAGAAATACCGAAGTTAAAAATTTCATTTAATACCAAAAGGTGATAATCCAAAGTTTTACAAAACCAAGTTTGATAAAGACTAAATACAACTATCATAAACTTCCACAAGTTTATGCCCAACAAATAAAAATGTACAATTCTTAGTGACGTCATAGTTTGGTACAACTATCCCAAAATGGTTACACATTTACATAATGGAAACCAACCTATATCAACCTTCCCCAAAAGAACGGATCCACACTCGACGTCCTCTATCTCGTGATCAGCGAGACTAATCCTTAGCACCTGGGGGGGGGGGTTAAGGAAAAACAAAGATAAAAGAAAAGGGGTGAGATAAATCTCAATAAGTTACTAATGCAACTACATGACATGCTATGATGCAATAAGCAATAAACAATAATAATTATCACATAGCACATAACAATTATCATATATCAGATAGCAGCGGAAATAAACACATAACAAAGGATATAGCCAAGGTTTTCCAAACCGGAACATCCAAATAAAGGATCGCTGCGCAGCTTCAATAATCAACCAATCATCATCTTCATAATAGCATGAAAGCCGAAGAGAAAACCCCGGTACCGGAACCAATAATCATAACAGTGTCACAAAGGACAAGGACCATGACACAAAGTCATGCCCGTTAGCCAGATACATTCACAAAGGAACGCTGACTTATCCTTTCCAAGGCCAATATAGAGAAGGGGTAAAGAAGGGGGCAAAACAATGGTCAACATTATAATGGACTTGGCTTTGCCATTATAATCTTTCCCATCGCCCAAACACACACAAAATACCAGCTGGACTTTCACGTAAAGGCTAAGTAATAAAATACTAGCACGATAAACCACAAAGGATTCCAAAGTAGGGAATCATGCCAATTAATCACCAAGAAGATGAAATGAACAAACAATGCACAATAAAGGTGCTTCAAAATCCCAATTCACCATTAATGAATTTCAAACACAAACTTGATCACAAAGGACCCAATTCTATCACTAAAGGGTACAACAATGTTCACTAGGGTCAACTAGAACGACACCCAAGACTTAGACCAAACGCGATCTTCAACCACACAAAATAACAAATGTAATTTTTCAGAGGACTGTGCGGCCGCCCAAAAGAGTATGTGCGGTCGCCCAAACAGTCTCAAGACACGACAAAAAGCTTTCAGATAGTTGTGCGGTCGCCCAGGAATTTTTGTGCGGCCGCCCAATGATCTGAATTTCTGGAAATCGGGAAGAACAACATGGGTTCTTCCATTTTTCAAACCCAAACACATTTCAACCCAAAATCAAACATTCTAACTGGTATACAAATGTACCAAAACAACTCATAAGTCTAAAAGGACTCCTAAAACAACATTTAACAACCAAAATCATGAATCAAACCCAACATTCAAGATTTCACCATTTTTGATCAAAAACCCAAATAAATTCCAAACAAATTCGAAACTCATCCAAACTTCAAATGTAACACATCAAACAATATCTAAACATGATATGAACATTTTAGCGTTAAAATGGGGGAAAAGTAACTTACTTGCAAATTCTCAAAGTTGATGGATTTCAAATCTTTTTGACTCTACGCGATCCTAGCGACGATCTAAACAATGTTCAAGTTTTAAGAATTGAGAGATGATGGGAGGAAGAAGGAGAAAATGAAGAGAGAAGTGAGAGAAAGAAAACTTACCAATGGCTAGAGAGAGAGAGAGATTTCTGGGAATGATGGGGTGAAGAAGAAGAGTGAGGGGAAAGAGAAGGAGTAGGGGAAAAATCATTTCAAAATGTTACACTTAGGTCCCCTCTCTCACACTACACACAATTACTACACTCCCAACTATCAATTAAGATCCAACAATACCACACTAGCCCAAAAGACCCAAATATAATGCTAGGCATAATTATTATGAAACATAAAATGCACACATAAATATTTAAATAAATAATAATTTAAATAAATAAATAAGCAAATAATTAAATAAAAATCATTTAATTACTAATAAAAATAGAGCCTATATTTCGGGTCGTGACATTCTTCCTCTCATCTTCTCTCATTTCTTAAATCGTGAACATTGTTTAGATCGTCGTTAGGATCGCGTAGAATAAAAAAGAATCGAATTCCGTCAACTTTCATTATTTGCAGGTAAGTTACTTTTCCCCCATTTTAATGCTAAAATGTTCATATCATGCTTAGATGATGTTTGATGTGTTATATGTGAAGTTTGGTTGGGTTTTGAATTTATTTGGAATTTATTTGGGTTTTTGGTCAAAAATGGTGAAATCTTGAATGTTGGTTTGATTCTTGATTTTTGGTTGTTAATGTTGTTTTATGAGTCTTTTTAGACTTATAAGTCGTTTTAGTACATTGTGTGCTAGTTGGAATATTGGATTTTGGGTGGGAATGTGTTTTGGGTATTAAATGGAAGAACCCATGTTGTTCTTCCCGATTTCCAGAAATTCAGACTATTGGGCGACCGCCCAAAATCTCCTGGGCGACCGCACAACATTCTGAAAGCTTTTGGTCGTGGCGAGGGCCTTTTTGGGCGACCGCACATACTCTTTTGGGCGGCCGCACAGTCCTCTGAAAAATTACAATTGTTGTCTGGTGTGGTTGAAGATCGTGTTTTGGTCTAGGTCTTTGGTGTCTTTCTAGTTGACCCTAGTGATCATTGTTGCACACTTTAGTGATAGAATTGGGTCCTTTGTGATCAAGTTTGTGTTTGAAATTCATTAATGGTGAATTGGGATTTTGAACCACCTTTATTGTGCATTGTTTGTTCATTTCATCTTCTTGGTGATTAATTGGCATGATTCCCTACTTTGGAATCCTTTGTTGTTTGTCGTGCTAGTATTTTATTACTTAGCCTTTACGTGAAATTCCAGCTGGTATTTTGTGTGTGTTTGGGCGATGGGAAAGATTATAATAGCAAAGCCAAGTCCATTATAATGTTGACCATTGTTTTGCCCCCTTCTTTACCCCTTCTCCAGATTGGCCTTAGAAAGGATAAGTCAGCGTTCCTTTGTGAATGTATCTGGCTAGCGGGCATGACTTTGTGTCATGGTCCTTGTCCTTTGTGACACTGTTATGATTATTGGTTCCGGTACCGGGGTTTCTCTTCGGCCTTTATGCCATTATGAAGATGATGATTGGTTGATTATTGAAGCTGCGCAGCGATCCTTTATTTGGATGTTCCGGTTTGGAAAACCTTGGCTATATCCTTTGTTATGTGTTTATTTCCGCTGCTATCTGATATATGATAATTGTTATGTGCTATGTGATATTTATCATCGCTTATTGCTTCTTGCATCATAGCATGTCATGTAGTTGCATTAGTAACTTATTGAGATTTATCTCACCCCCTTTTCTTTTATCCTTGTTTTTCCCTAACCCCCCCCAGGTGCTAAGGATTAGTCTCGCTGATCACGAGAAAGAGGACGTCGAGTGTGGATCCATTCTTTTGGGGAAGGTTGATATAGGTTGGTTTACATTATGTAAATGTGTAACCATTTTGGGGTAGTTGTACCAAACAATGACGTCACTAAGAATTGTATAATTGTAATTGATTTTTATCAATCTTGATTTTGTAAAACTTTGGATCTCTACCTTTTGGTATCAAATGGAATTTTTAACTTCAGTATTTCTGAGTTTTGGTTTTAGAGTCGACGTCCAGCTCCCGGTCCCGGGGCCCGCGGGGTCCGGGGTCGCGACACTCGACGCCAAGAAAGTGGCTGAATTCGTGAAGACCCACATAATGTACCGGTACGGCATTCCTCATGAGATCATCTCAGACAACGGTTCTCACTTTGAGAAAGAAATTGACGCGCTCTTGGTAGAATAGAAGATTACTAAGCACAAGTCATCTCTATACCGCCCCCTAGCAAACGGCGCGGTCAAAGCAGCTAATAAGACAATCGAGACCATTGTGAAGAAAATGGCCTCCACTGGAAGGGATTGGACCGAAAAGCTACCTCTAGCATTGTGGGGCTACCGCACGTCAATTCGGATAGCAACTGGAGAAACTCCATATTCACTGGTGTATGGTTCTGAAGCCGTATTCCTAATAGAGCTCGAAGTCCCATCCTTACGGGTCCTCCTCGAGAACTAAGTCAATGAAATCGATTGGATGCAAAGTCGATATGAACAGCTAGCTCTACTCAATGAGAAAAGGCTAAGGGCACTCGAACGTACGAGAGCCTATCAACAAAGAATGGCAAGGGCTTTCAACAAAAGGTAAAGCCCCGAAACATCAATGTGGGTGACTTGGTCCTAATACAACATCCTCCTAATGCCATGAACCTTCTTGGAAAATGGGGACCCCGATGGATCGGTCCATACGTGGTCAAGAAGATACTAAGTGGTGGTGCAGTCCGACTCGTGGATTTAGATGGAGATCAGCTACCGAAGGAAGTCAACCTCGACAAGCTGAAAAGATTCTACGCTTAATAAACGAAGACCATATAAAAAAAAAAGGCTCGCTAGGTTGAAAACCCGCAAGGGCGGCCTAGGGAAAAATTAGAGCACGTGCAAAAAAGAAGCCCGCTAGATTGAAAACCCGAAAGGGCGGTCTAGGCAAAAAACAGGGTGCACAAAAAAAATGGTCTTCGTTTGTTTGAACTACGGAGACCTGAGCCTCTACACTGGAGGAACGTAGGCAACCTTCGGGTGCGGTCTGAAATATAAACAAATACCCAAATCTTTCCAAATTAACGAGATGCAATTTTTATTCATTTCCTGAATTATTTTGATCATTACAATGGGAATGTTGAGCTATTAAAAGACATGAAACATTAAATCCTAAAACAAGTGGTCTATTTTAATTGCAATCTTTTGGGGTAATAGGAAAAATCTAATTTTCTCTTGGCCTTCGAAGGGCCACCCGAACGACCATCAATTCTACTCTTCTTGGGAGGTCTAGGAACACTGATACGGACCGAAACCTTCTGTGTAACAGAACGCGTCCGAGCATAAAAGTCATCCAAAGGGGTACCGAAAGGGTCGGCCAGAATGTTGTTCACATCAGCAGCAGCTTCCTTGTACCTCAAAGCACTGCTAGGCTCAAAGTCTTTCCCTAGCAATTCAGCCCGAAGATCATCTACCCAAGAAATGCCGCGGTAGACGGTACCAAGCAAGTGATCCAAGTAACTCTCGGGAAGAAAGATGCTACCCCGATGCAGAGGGACAGAAGCCCACCGGTTGCGATCATATCCCCAAGCCGACTGAAGCTCACTCTAGAAGTCCGGACCCATGTAAGAGACTGGACGAAGCATCCCATTCCTCGGAAAAGGAATTATTTGTTGATGGCCAAACTGCCTTAGAACCCGTTCTGGTTGGTAAAACAAAGAATCTCTCAACCCGGGTAAAACTACATGCTGAAAATCGAAAGTCCATTCCACAAAATGGCGAAGACCCCAAGGGTACCACTCAATGACAGCTGTAAGACGAGAAGCGAAGAATCTCTTCCAACCCTCTTCGGTCAGGTTTCGAATCAACAGTCGTCTTCTATGAACGGCAAAAGGAGAATGGTCACCATCCGACGCATAAAGTCTGAAATGCTCTCGAAGCCATATTGTCAAAAGCAAAGGGATTCCTCGTCGCATCTCGCCAGTACGATGCAATTCATCCAGACCATGCAAAGTTTCTCCTACAATGAGTGGAATTATGCTGAATCGTTGTCCCTTCGCCTGCAACACAATCTCAGCCAACTGCGCATCCACAGTACCCAGAGGAGCGACAAACATAACTTTGCTGAAAAGGCAGATAGCCATGGCGTTTCTCTTAAAAGACTGAACCGCGACATCTTCCGAATGCAAGCTGAAAAACATCGGAAGCTCAGTTATGTCAACAACGGATCTCGCTACCAGCAAACAGGTCCCACTTCCAGCAAACGGATCTCGCTATCAGCAAACAGGTCCCGCTTCCAGCAAACGGATCTTGCTACCAGCAAACAGGTCCCGCTTCCAGCAAACAGATTTCGCTATCAGCCAGACAGATCCCGTTGTCGTCTACGGTGGGCCACCTCATGCCATTGAACCTTTTATTATCAATCAAGCCACTCACACAGGGAGCGCACCTCTATCCCTTGCAATTTCAACTTCCTTCTTTTATCGAGTCTTTCCTTTTCCTTGGTGATGTCCTAGACGGATGTATTTCTTTCTTCAGCGCGTTTGCTTCCCAATCCACACTGTCGAGGGGCTCTATAGACACCCTTCCTTGGACCGCTCACCCCAATTGCACACTTGATTTTGTGTTTCTCCCTCTTTTAAATGTTTTTTGTTAGTTTCTGTTACTTTGGTTAAGTTCCAAGCGGGCTCTGTTAAGTCCAGGGACTAAACTGAATAACAGTTCTAACTTTCTAGTCCATTCTGTCAAAATTTGCCTTTCAGAGTCGCGCGCCTCCGCTCCCTGAGGCCAGACGCGCGCGCCTTCCGCCGCCTAGGTAGGATACGCGCGCTTCTTGGGTGTGTTAGTTACATATTCTTCCCAAGAATCTCTCCCTTGCTCATTATACATGATTTTTCCCGGGAAAGATTTCTTGGAGACTCCGTTTGGCTCCAAAAACTCCCCTCTTTCAACTATAAAAACCCCTCCAATCCATCATTGGAAGGGACCTCTTTTTGCACCTTAAGACTTTTCCACCTTGGACTTTAATCTAGGCAATTTACAAAGATATTCTCTCCAAGTATTCAATCTCTTCTTCAATACTTTTCAAGAGGTTCTCTTTGAAGGATATTATAGGTAAAATGTATTAATTTTCTTCTTCTTCTTCTTCTTCTTCTTCTTCTTCTTCTTCTTCTTCTTCTTCTTCTTCTAATTCTTCTTCTTCTTCTAATTCTTCTTCTTCTTCTAATTCTTCTTCTTCTTCAATCAAATGTGCAATCACCCCAAAACCATTTGGGACATGACACCAATGGTCCTTTCATTACATTGAATTGGCCTAAGATTTATCTCCCTACATTTTAAACAATAAAACCCCTTTTTTATCATTATTCAAATAGGAAGAACACATCCATCTCTAAAGTGAATTATGAACAAACAAGACCGACTTTGCTCGGGCGAAATGGGTGTTTAAGTACTTCCTATTTTGTAACCTAACCCCCGAACCCCTCATTCCAAAGAATCTCTGTTTTCGTAAATAAAAAACTTAGGCTCATAAACATTAGGTTTTCTTACGTTCCTAAAAAACGTGGGTGGCGACTCTAAAACACAATTAGACATCCTAGGACAACTCCACGCGCTCTAGCCTAAGGCCGTGGTGCTCCTGCTCCGGGGTATCTACAATGATACATTTACCACCTATTAAAATGCAATGTCCGCTCCATATTAGATTAATGGCTTGGAGTCATAAAATCTAAAAGGCAATCCATGTATAATAATCAAGTTTGGAACTTGATCATTCTAACCTAAGGTGTAAAAACCGAAGGATGAAGTTAAGTTTTCTTGGAGAAAACTAACATGGGTAGCAAAGGAACATACTGATTAAGCAAGACAAAATGTGAAAAGGTTGACTCACATTTCGACTATGATAAAACTTTCTCACTCGTAGTCATGTTTTAAAATACTAGAATTCTCATTGTCATATCTTCATATTTGGAATATGAAATTTCACAAATGGAAAATTCTAATAAAGTATGTAAGTTGCGGAAATCCATAGGATGGATTGAAGCAAGCTTCTTGGAGTTAAAACAATCATTTTGATGAAATGTTCAAATCGTTAGAAATTCATCAACGATGAGACTTGTGTTTGCTAAGAAATTAGTGGGAGCATAGTCTAATTCCTAGTCTAGTATATGTGGTTAACATATAGTTCATTTTGAAAGAGTTTCTTAATGAAAGACTTAGGAAGAAGCTGCTTACATCCTTGTAATTAATACCTATTGATATAAATCTAGGAAGTTGATTGATATGTGTCAATGCACTTATAAAGACTAAGTACTGAATTGTTCAGTATGCAAGAATCTTGGAGAAGAACATGCAAGGTTTTCTAGTGACAATATTCTTGGCAAGACTTAGTCTTATTGGAAGACTAATGAGCAAGAATACATGATTAGGATTCCATACGCTTCGGCAATTGGATCTATTGTATGTCATATTATGTACTTAGACGGGATAACTCGTATACTTGGAGTATGATGAGAACAAACTAATAATATCCTATTTAAAATCACTAGATAGTGGTCAAGAATATCTTTATGTACTTAAGAAGAACTAAGGATGCATTCTTGATGGTTGTTGGCATGGGAGATGATCAAGTAAATGGTTACATAGATACATGCTTCCACATCAACAAGGGTAATTTAAATCGCAGTATAAACATATGTTTAAAGTAAGTGCTATTAGTTGGAATAGTTCCAAATGAATATACTATAAATTATTCTACGAATAAAATTGAAAATTTAGTTACAAGAGTTGTAACTAAGGGAGTTGTTTGAATATAGATGTTATTAGTAAAACTAGAAATAGTTTCTAGTACTACTAATCCTATGGACCTTAATTGTGAAATAATGGTTATTCCACAAGCTATGGTGCCAAAGGGTCATCTATGATCCAAGCACACACTCAGACATTTCCACCTCTACGAGAAATCGTTGACATGGGAGATGTCAAAATATGCAAGATACCTTATGATGATAACAAAGACAATCGTTCTATATAAGATTCTCCACATGCTGTTATGATGGTCATAAGATAAGCTCAATGGCATTGGATACACATTGATTGGGCCTAGTCCAAGTGGGAGATTGTCGGAGATTATGCCCTAGGCCCTTGAGAAATGCCTTGCGTTACATTATGTTCTCATTTGTTATGGAGATAACAACCCTGGACTATTATATGTTTTACATGTTTATTATAATAATCCCCATCCCTAATACTTATGAATGACTAGTATAAGTTTAATTGATGATCATACATGATCATGTGTATGTGATACAAATTAAGCTTATAGGTACTTGTTGGAGAACAAGTACTGGACCTGACCCGCCTATGAGATTTATTTCATGGATAAATGTCATAATTAAATCTCATAATAGTCATATCATTTGATATCCTTAGACCTGAGATTATCATGGTCTTCCACATGATGAACATTATGTTTGACGTACTCAAACGCTACCCCTAACCGGGTGGTTATAAAGGCTATGATTGGCATAATCGGATTCTTGTAGGGAAGAATGATAAATCAAGATGGAATTTGTCTCTCCTCAAGAGAGATATCTGCTTAGGCCACTCGTAGAGTGAGATTGATGAAATGCGTAGCCACGCTCAAATGAATTGATGTGATCAATATCATTTGCTCATAATCAATCTACTCAAGATCTAGAAAGCATTGAACAATATAAGTTGACGTGGACCATGACTTATGTTCAATATGATATCGTGTGACAAAAGGATTGTGATATGTTCTATGAGGATAATGAACTTTGTTAAGTTATATTAATTGGATAGTCATTATGGCTTGCTAGAGTCCGCTCATGACTTATGGATTTGACCTTGGTTTGGCTCATTGCCAATTTAATATAATCCTATGGGGTCACACACAAAAGAACGAATTTACAAAAGGGCTACAATTGGATTTTCGGAAAGAGCGTAAAAATCAGATTCAAGAAAAACAGGAAAATTGGATTTTCCTGATGACCCGGTCGGGCATGTGTGGTGAACCGTTCGGGCAAGTCCCTTGACCTGGTCAGGCTACTTCCTATACCCGGTCGGGCATAGCAAATTTCGGGACTGTTTTTCTTGATTCGATTTTTTACGAGATTTGGACTAAATTTCCTAAAGGGTTTAGGACTTTTGAGTTTAAATACACCTTTCTTTATTAGGTATTAAACTAATTGATATTGTATCATTATTGGTAGCCTCCATGGGTTTGAGAAACATATTCTTGAGTTTAGATTGAGAATCAAAAGCTCAAGAACACCAATAATTCATATAGCCTTTGAAAATTAGAAAAGCGTGTTATCTAATGGGTCTAGCAATCCAGATCTAGAATGGTTCTAGATATTCGTTCACGTGTGGATACACATAGAGGATGTTTGCTTTAGCATCTCAAGTTCATATTCCTGTGATCCTGATTCAAAGAACGCGAAGAACGAAGAGATCAAATCTTGAAGCTTGAAGACTTGAAGATTTGAAGATCCGGAAAATCTTAAACGCTCAACATGGTTAGTATTCTAAATTCATCTTGCTATTAATTTAATCATCATGAATGGATCTTGGGGCTTAGGGTTTTGTTGATTTAATATTGCTTTCTTCTGCTGCGCATGTTGCCTCAAATCCCAACACTATCACCTTAATGAACCCGAGACTCAGGAGCTTCTCTATCTCTTGCTTGACTTGTACCGACCACTCGGGTTTAATTATGCGGAGTTTCTACTTGACTGGCCTTGAATTAGGAAGCAGCGGTATCTTATGCTCAACAATCGAATTGGATAGCCCCGGCATATCTTTATAGGACCATGTAAACACATCTACGAATTCTCGGAGAAGTGCTATGAGGGCTTGTCGGTCTTTCCCCTTGAAAAAACTGCCAATCTTGGTCTCTTTCGGATCATTATTTGTCCCCAGATTAACTGTTTGCATTTCTTCAGCATCAATAGGACCATTCCCGCCACGATGACCTATTTGCTTATTAATTTCTTTTAAGATTTGTTTGTTTTCTTGATCTATCTCGTCATATGACTCAATATTATATAATTCGTTAGAGTTATTAGTTAATTCATCATTTATGATGCTAGCAATCTCAGGATACTCAGAAAGATATATTTTTTCATTAAGGAAGTAGGGGAATACATGTTCCGCGATGGCATCCAAGTCCTCTTGGGTGAGCTCATCGGTAGCGGTATCTGATTCTAAAGTAAGGGTTACAAATTTTCTTGCCCTATGGGGATGGGGAGTGCATCCTAACTTCTTGATTAGGAAGTCTTCGCTTGCTATGAGTCCCCCAGTTGTGTACCAGTTCTGGATAGGTTCATCACATTTCTCGATGAGCTTGGTGTAGTCTTGTTCCGGAGTGCCCCCATGTCTATTGCATTGATCTGAGTGTCCTCTAGCTTGCAAAGGTTGAGAAATTGGTGCAGTAGGTCTTCTCCCAAGACAAAGTCCCACTCACTGCATGATTCAGCCTTGGTACCCCCTAATTCTCGAGGTAGCCACGAGAATTGCATCAGCTCAGTTTCAAGTGAATATGGATCACAGTCACTGAAGATCTCGAAACCCGGTTGGCGCTTCCCCTTATAGTCAATCCACGGTTCAAGGAACATGAAGTATGGCAAGTTTTCCCCCCTCGCGTACAAGGTTATTATTGTTCTTACTTAGTGTTTGATCCCAAGACAACATGTAGCAGAAAGAAATTTCATTATCAAACTTTGGAGTGCTCTCGCCCATATTTGGAACTAGGCGAGTAGTCTCCTCTTTCTCACTAGCTATCTCTATTACATTGATCCCTCCTCCCACAGTTGGGAGAGGGTTTGTAACTACATTAGGAACCCCTAACTATTTAGAGTCTATTAGATCTTGAATCACATCTTTGAGGTGGTTACAAGTATTGGTGTCGTGACCACTAAACTGGTGGAACTTGCAGTAGAGGTGATGAGCATGATTCGGGGGGAGTTCCCTTGGAGTAGTAGGAGGCTTCCTTGGTGTGACCTTACCAGATTCTACTAGTATGTTGAAGAGTTCCCCTTGCGTGATACCTTCTAGCTTGTTGTAGACTCTCTCTTTCTTCTTCTCTTTATTGGGTAGAGGGACGGAGGAATAGTTGCTCCTCCCTTAATTATTGAAAGCAATAGCATTGACGGATGTGACTTTGCTAGTAGAGCCCTTGCTAGTGTAACGGTAACCGCTATCCTTCTTAGCCTTTTTCCTATTCTTGAAGATGTCATCGAGTCGAAGACCGGCCTTATGAAGCTCGGAAAATCTCGGGAAGAAAGTACCTGAGAGACGATCCTTATACTCATTACGAAGTGACTTGAGGAAAATGTGCATTTGATCTTCCGTAGTTGGCCTATCAACAATCTCGCTGAGCTTGGCTCTCCATCTCTTAACAAAGTCACCAAAAGTTTCATTGGTACCCTGTTGGATTTGCTCGAGGTCTCTTTTAGTTGGACGGTAGGTAGTATTGTCCTCAAAGCACCTTTGAAAGACTTCACATGTCGTAGCCCAATCAGTCCTCGTGGCTAAGGGGAGAGACATGTACCAATCCCTTGCCCCTCCTCTAGAGTTTAGGGAAAGCATTGGGCTAGGACAGTGTCATCCACCTTCATTAGGAGCATGGCCCAAGTGTAGGTCTCAACATGCATACAGGGGCAAGTGGTGCCATTGAACTTGGCGATGTCGGGAGTGCGGAACTTTTACGGGAGCTTAGTGATTGATTTGCAGAGTGCAATGTGGTCGGATGGAACAATGGAGCCCTTTTCAGACCAAGGTGTGCAAACCTATTTTCGAGGAACTCAGCAGTGGCGGAGTTGATGATGTTGTTCAAATATATGTATAGGACATAGAATTGCTTAACCCCAATCATATATCACTTAGGATCCCCCAATTTTTGATTGTATCTTTAGGATTCCTTGTGACCAGCACATGTGTATTTCAACTCTTCAACTTAAGGCAAACCAGCTAGAGGACAACAGAAAAAAAATCAACAGATCAACATCCAAGTTGCCGACCAAAGAACTACGCAGTATATAATACAAGTTACCGGCAACTCACCAATCGGCAAGGACAAACTGAAGTTCACTGGTAGTCAACTCAAGATATTCTTCACTTGAATATATCCAGGTTACATCGTTCTAACTTTAAGTTGACTTTACCGATTGTCTCTTGTACTGTCTTTCTGATAACTGCTATCTGTCTGCTATGGTTTTTGTGCCAGTCTGACACCGAGCTATTTTTAGCTCTACTCTATCCCTACTTGCTTTTTTGCCAGTAACCGGTTGAGACAAAGGGGTCTTTACCCATCAGACTTTTCAAGGCATGCGTGTACTTCATGTCTTCGCCATTAATGCCAAAGATATCGTATTTAATACTCCTCACCTACCCAGCTGGAAATTCAAATTGCAAGCCTTCTTCCTCAAGACTCAAGTCATTAACTCCTCATATAAATAGAGGACTCAGAGCATTGAAGAAGGTTGGTGAAAGTAGTGCATTGAAGAGAATAGAATTGTTTGAAGCATTCATTGAAGCTCAAACATTCCTTGTCCCAGAAATCATTAGACATTTAATAGGACATACACTTGTGCACAAACTCATCAACAAATCAGTATTCCCGAACTAGATTATTTTAAGGAATACGTTGTTTGAGTTTTTCACACACCCACCTGAGTGAGATAAGTTCATTTGGACTTGCCGCTCAAAAACACTTTGTCAGATTTGTATCACGATCCATTAGTGATCTCTAGAGTTTAGGTCTTTGTAACCGGCAAAGCCGTGCTTGTAATAGACTAGAGATATCTAATAGTGCTCTTAACCCAAATCCATGTTCTGACCAAACTTGGTAGAGGATGTAGCAGTATTTACACTGTGAACCTCTCCAAATATCTGTGTCCCTTTGTGTTTACTTTATTACTGTTCTTGATCTTGCCGGTTTGGAAACCTATCACAGGAAAGTCATTCATTCATACTGATTCATTATTATTTCCTTTGACTAATCTCTTGAAACTGCATTGAACTTTTAGAAATCACTTTGTGTTTAAACCAAGCTCTCAAAACCTTTTCATACTAATTTTGTGTGAGACAAACTAATTCATATCTTCTCCACTACGCTTACTGATAATAGTTTGCAAACTGATAAGTGACTTTGCATTTATAAAGTGTTTCTTTGAAAAAAGTTTTAATTAGGCTATTCACCCCCCCTCTAGCCTATTTTCCTACCAATTGGGCCTAACAATTGGTATCAGAGATTGGAATTTTGAAAGAAATTTCCAACCTTTGCAGCTTGTTTGCCGATGCCATAGCAGGAAAAATCATGCAGTCATTCAACATCACTACCATCCCGTTGTTGAATGTCAACGAGTTTGGTGTCTGGAAATCTCGTATGATAAAGTATATGAACTCAATCGATGACCGGTTGATGAAGATCATAGAAGGTGGTCCAATCATTTCTTTAAAAGTCTCAACCACCTATAGACCTATTCCCTCCACTCTGCTGACACAACATGCTGATCGTGACACTAAACAAGAAACCCATGTTCAGATTGAGGAAACTCTGGTTTAAAAACCCAGAGAGGAATGGACCAAGGATAACAAACTTTCAGCTGCCCTAGATGGAAAAGCATGCCACATTATCTCTTGTGGTTTGGATGACAAGAAATACAAACTCATTGACTTGTGCTCTATGGCTCAAGAATGCTAGGACAAACTCCTTGCATACTTTGAAGGTGATGAGCAGGTAAAGGACAACAGACTCTATGATTGCATTGCTGAGTTTGAATCCTTCAAGAAGCAAGATGGCGAGTCTCTCAGGAGTGCCTATGATAGATTCTGTGAGGTAAGTAATTTATGTGCTTCATTAGGTAAGGTTTATACTATGAAAGACCTAAATATTCGTTTTCTAAGTTCTTTGGGAAATGAGTATCATACCAAGGTCACTGCTGTTAGAGAGATGAGATACTTAAACAAGACTTCTATTCAGAATCTTGTGTCTAGTCTATTTCTGTATGAGAGAGAACTGCAAAAACTTAACGTTCTCGATAAAAATTTTAAAAAGATGTCTCTATCAGCTCAGTCACATATATCCTTCCCTTCAAAAGAAATTCCCTCCTATAGATCCCCATCAAACACCCTGCAGTTCCAAAACCTCAGAAGTAACCTCAGATAAACCGATGGAAGAAGACGAATTTGCCGCCTTCGCCAGAAACTACAAAAGGTTCAAGGACTTCAAAAATTTGGAGAAAGGAAATTACCAGCAACAAAAGTCATTCACACCACCATTTCAAAAACCAGCAAGCTACAACAAACCCTCTACAAGTGCTACCGATGGAATGAACAACAAAGGTGACTTGGTCTGTTTTAATTGCAGAAAACTGGTCACTTTGCTTCCAAATGTCCTCAACCAAAATATGAGTATGTGAGGAAGTCATTTATCAAGAGACATTCTATGTCTCAAAGCTTTGTTGCCGATGAAAGCACAGAAAAGGCCTTGCCGGTTTGGTGTGAAACTAACTCAGATAAAGATGTCGATAAAGATGAAGATGTTGATATAAGTTTTGTTTCCCTAGACTTGGAAGATGCTGATATATAATCATTGCTGACTCTAATCTACCCAGATCCATCTCCTCCCAGAACTCCAGTCAGAGAAGAAGCTACTGGAAGACCTCAACCACACTTCAAATAAATAAGTGTCAAAGAAGAAAACACAAATGGATACAAAGTTCATCAAGTGGGAACCTCACTCTATGGCAATGTAACTCTTCCCACTTCACTGCCATCAAACCAAAATCCTTACCGATGACCAGAAAGTTCCCATTCACTGAACACCCTAGCATTGCCAAAAACCTTTCAAAACCCATCTCTTCCCTACCTGACTTCTCTCCTGAACCTATTACCTCTGCCCCTGAAATTTCAGCCGATCCTTTTCCTGAAATATCCAAAGCTGAAATGGTAGAGATAATGGATGAAATTTTTATTGATCATGAGAAGCTGAGAAGCGTTCATAAAGTGATGGCTGCTGATTTCAAAAGAAATTCTGCAGAGAATGATTTTCTTATGTCTGAACTTAAAGTTCTCAAAGGACGTGAGCTTGAGTCTGTTCTTCTAAAAAATGAAAACCTGGATCTCAAAAGTCAAGTAACAGTATTGATAGCTCAGATCGAAGATCTTGTGGCAAGAAACAACCATCTCACAAGGATTGTTGATTCTTACACAAATTCTAGAGTTGTTGTTAAAATGATCCTGTCAACCCAAATGTCATATAAGGACCAATCTGGGTTAGGATTTGATTCCAGCAGCAGTAGCTCTACAGAAACTTGCGCGACCGAGAAAAAGGATGAGAAAGCTGAATGTAGTTCTGTTAACTCAGTGCATGTGGATGCTAAGCCAATATACAGTGCTGTGGCTATGAAGTATCCTAAGAACCAGAACAAAAGGAAAGATAAGCACAATCAAAGTTATGTTAAGGTTGCTGATACTGAGTCTGCCGATAATGGTATTCTTGGTGAATACATCAGCAGAGCAAGTGTTGCCGGTCTAACCACCTCTACTGCTGATGGACAAGTACCTAAAAAGGTAATTACCAAAGGTAAACAGAATGGAAAGAAAGGAAACACTAGCACCTTCAAACTTACTAAGTTTGTGCCTGCTCTATCCTCTAGTTCTGCCGATGCACTGACTAAACAGAATGATGTTCTACCGACTCCACAGCCTAATAGTCAAGTGGGATGTTCTAATTTTTCTGATTATGGTCACAAGGCTCATGAATGCCTCATGAAGCACCTAACCCTCAGACCCAAGAATAAGGGGGAGCATAAGCATATTGTTTCATTTCAGGAATGCTTAATGGCCTCAACTGGTGTAAGCAAGGATTTATGGATTCTAGATAGTGGCTGTTCAAGGCACATGATAGGATTTGCAGATCTACTTGCCGATATTTCAAAAGCATCAGCTCCCCCAGTGGTTTTCGGTGATAATGCCAAAGGAAAAATCATCGGTATTGGTACCATCAAGAGAGGTGCAGTTACTGTACAGAAGGTCTCTCTAGTGGATGGTCTGAAACACAACCTTCTATCAATATCAAAATTCTGTGATAAAGGAATCCAATGTGTATTTACTACTTCCAGCTGCTATGTGAAAGACATTGCTTCTAATGAAACTCTTCTCACTGCCAAACGTAAAGGTAACATTTATGCAGTAGACTTAAGTGCAATTACTGTTGGGTTTTGATGCATCATGCGCAGTGGAATAAACAGATAAAATCAAACACCCAAGAGCCCGGATCCGTGCATGTTGATTAAATTAAATACAA
This sequence comes from Campanula takesimana, assembly GCA_026119855.1. NCBI lineage: Eukaryota > Viridiplantae > Streptophyta > Magnoliopsida > Asterales > Campanulaceae > Campanula > Campanula takesimana. The sequence continues at coordinate 1,481,890 of JAOWBW010000370.1, forward strand.
AATGAAAGAAACATACCTTTGAAGATCGAATCCATGAACACGGACTTTAAGGTGCTAAAGGAAACACCCTCCATCGGTATCCACACGTCAAACGGATATCAAGAACACCTTCTTGATTTGGATTGCTAGACCTAAGGCTTGAGTAAGAAACGATTTCTTCGTAAGAATTATTTGCTCTATTGATTATTGAGTTATGATGATTCTAAATATCAAAACTAATAATCCCCTCTATATGTGTGTAATTGTTTTTCAAATAACATGTTGTGATTTCTGAAATCAACCATTAGGTTTCTCAAACCCGACTGCACACATATATAATAGGGTATTAACCTAATTCCTTTTGGAATCAAAATTCCTTGTCAAACAAGAGATCTGAACAAACTGTTTTCCGTCTGGACAAACCATCCGTACGGATTGGTTGGATGGCTCCCAAACTATCCGTACGGATCCTTCCAGCAGGATCTAGTTTTTCCCGTTTTCTTTTGCCTTACTCAATCCGTTTTATTGTGTGTGACCCAATAGGATTATACTATGTTGGCAACGAGTCCGAACGAGTCAGAACCCGTAAGTCATAAGCGGAATCTAGCAAGCCATTATGACTACCCAATTAGTATAACTTTGAAAGCCCAAAGTAACCTTATAGAACATATCACAATCCCTTTGTCACACGATATCATATTGGACATAAGTCATGGTCCACGTCAACTTATGTTGTCCAATGCTTTCTCGATCTTGAGTAGATTGATATGAGCAAATAACATTGAACGCTTCAATTCATTTGGGTACGTCCATACACTATTATCAATCTCACTCATCGAGTGGCCAAGCATATATCTCTCTTGAGAGAGGGACAAATCCCATCTTGACTTATCATTCTTCCCTACAAGAATCCGATTATGCCAATCGTAACCTTTATAACCACCCGGTTAGGGGTAGCGTTTGAGTACGTCAAACATAATGTTCATCATGTGGAAGACTATGATAATCTTAGGTCTAAAGATAAATGATATAACTATTATGAGATTTAATTATGACATTTGACCATGACATAAATCTCATAACGGGTCTATCCAGTACTTGTTCTCCAACATGTACCCATAAGTTTAATCCGCATCATATGCGCTATAATCATCATATGATTATCCATTAAACTCATGCTAGCCCTTTATAAGTGCTAGGGATAATGATTATTATAATAAACATGCAAAAGATATAATAATCGGGTTTGTTATCTCTATAACAATGAAGCTATGATATAACACATAGGACTTTCTCAAGGGCCTAGGGCATAATATCCAACAATCTCCCACTTGCACTAGGCCCAATCAACGTGTATCTAATACCCATTGAGCTAGTTATGATCTCCATCATAGTTGCAAGCAGGCTTATGTAAGATGATTATCCTTGTTATCATCATAAGGTATTTTGCATATTTTGACATTTCCCATCTTTGACGATTTCTCGAGTAAGATAGAAACGTCTGAGTATATGTTTGGATAAGATAATAGTCCCTTGACTTGTATAATAACGATTATTGACACAATGAAGGTACATTAAATTAGTGACACTAGAAACAATTTCTAGTTTACTAATTAGAATCTTAATCTTAACATTCTTCTAGTTGCATCTCATGCCATTAGATACTCAACCTTTTGTAGAATGGTAATGGTCCATTTAGAACTATTCTAACACCATTATTAAATTTTAACATGTATTTATACTGCAATATTTATCTTTGTTGGTTTGTAAGAATGCATCTATGTAACCATTACAAGATCATCTTTCATTCCATCAAAGATTAAGAACACATCCTTTAGTTCCTTTTAGAGAACATAAGAGTGTTTCTTAACTAGTCACTTTCACTAGGATCCGATCGGTATTATCTGTCGGGACCCCGGAGGCCCGAGGCCGCGAGCTGGACGTCGACTCTAAAACCAAATCTGAGAAATACTGAAGTTAAAAATTCCATTTTATACCAAAAGGTGATGATCCAAAGTTTTACAAAACCAAGTTTGATAAAAACCAATTACAACTATAATAAACTTCCACTAGTTTATACCCAACAAAATACAATTATACAATTCTTAGTGACGTCATTGTTTGGTACAACTATCCCAAAAAGGTTACACATTTACATAATGTAAACCAACCTATAACAACCTTCCCCAAAAGAATATATCCACACTCGACGTCCTCTTTCTCGTGATCAGCGAGACTAATCCTTAGCACCTGGGGGGGGGGTTAAGGAAAAACAAAGATAAAAAGAAAGGGGGTGAGATAAATCTCAATAAGTTACTAATGCAACTACATGACATGCTATGATGCAATATACAATAAGCAATAATAAATATCACATAGCACATAGCATTTATCACATAACAGATAGCAGCGGAAATAAACACATAACAAAGGATATAGCCAAGGTTTTCCAAACCGGAACATCCAAATAAAGGATCGCTGCGCAGCTTCAATAGTTAACAAATCATCATCTTCATAATAGCATGAAAGCCGAAGAGAAAACCCCGGTTCCGGAACCAATAACCATAACAGTGTCACAAAGGACAAGGACCATGACATAAAGTCACGCCCGCTAGCTAGATACATTCACAAAGGAACGCTAACTTGACTTTTCCAAGGCCAATCTGGAAAAGGGGTAAAGAAGGGGGCAAAACAATGGTCAACATTATAATAGACTTGGCTTTGCCATTATAATCTTTCCCATCGCCCAATGCAACAAATATGCCAGCTGGGCTTCCAAATAAATGCTAAGTAATAATAATTTAGCATGAATGAACAACTTAAGGTTCCAAAGTAGGGAACCAATCCAATTAAATCACCACAAAGGTAAACCAATCCAAACCGCACATTAAAGATGCCCAACATTACCAAAACGGTACTTAAATAAATTTCACATCATTTTTATTCACAAAAGAATCAAATCCACACAATAAAGTGTTCCACGGTGTTATCTTAAGTTAATTAGAAGGATTAAACCTAAACTAGTTAAGCCATTTAGTTTAAACAAGCAAAAAGGTCAACTTCCTGGAACAGGGGCGGGCGGGCGTCTGGAATGGGGCAGGCGGGCGCCTGAATGACCAGAAGGTCTGGCCATTAGAAAAGGGCATGTAGGCGGGCGCCTGGTCCAACACAGGCGGGCGCCTGGTCTACGGGCTGGGAGAAATTCCCAGCTGGGTTCTTCAAATCTCCTTACCATTTTCATACCATTTTCATAACATCCAAAATCAACACTCCCAACAAGATTCCTAAGGTACCCAAACATCATTTAACCAAAAAGGGGACCTTAACAACACCCTTTATTAACCAAAACCAAGAATCAAACCCAACATTCATATCAATCACCATTTTTGACCAAAAACTCAAATAAATTCCCAACAAATTCAAAACCCAACCAAACTTCAAATATAACACATTAAGCATTATCTAAACATGATATGAACAATTTAGCATCAAAATGGGGGGAAAAGTAACTTACTTGAAAATAATGAAAGTTGACGGAATTCAATTCTTTTTGGCTTCCTACGATCCTATCGACGATCTAAACATGTTTCAGGTTTTAAGAAATGAGAAATAACTAGAGGAAGAAGAAGAAAATGAAGAAAGAAGATGGAGAAAGAAAAACTTACCCCAAGCTAGAGAGAGAGAGAGAGAGATGTTGCTGGGAGGAAGAATGGGGGGTGGAGTGTATGAGGGAGAAGGGGAGGAGTAGGGAAGGAGTAGGGGAATTATTTTAAAAAGTTACAACTAGACCCCCTCTCTCACACTACGCACAATACTTACACTCCCTACAAACAATTAAGACCCACTATTTCCGCACTAGCCCAAATGACCCAAATAAAATGCTAGGCATAATTATTATAACACATTAAATGCACCCATAATAATTAAATAAATAATAATTTAAATAAATAAATAAGCAAATAATTAAATAAAAATCATTTAATTACTAATAAAATAGAGCCTAGATTTTGGGTCGTGACATTCACTCCCCCTTAAAGAAAATTCGGCCCGAATTTTAACGAGACTCACCTTAAACAAAAAGCCACGGAAATTTCCTACTAATCGCATCGGCTACCACATTCGCCTTTCCCGGGTGATAAGAAATCGTGCAATCATAATCCTTCAACAATTCCATCCATCGGCGCTGTCGGTTGTTCAACTCTTTCTGGGAGAAAATGTAATTCAAACTCTTGTGATCGATAAAAATGTCACGACCCGAAATATAGGCTCTATTTTATTAGTAATAAGTGATTATTATTTAATTATTTGCTTATTTATTTATTTAAATTATTATTTATTTAAATAATTATGTGTGCATTTTATGTTTCATAATATTTATGCCTAGCATTTTATTTGGGTCATTTATGCTAATGTAGAAATGTTGAGTCTTAATTGTTAATGGGGAGTAATTGTATTAGTTAATGGAGAGGGGGTCTAATGGTAACCTTTTGAAATAATTCCCTACTCCCTCCCTACTCCTTCCCTCAACTTCCCTCACCTTCCCCATCCTCCCACTCCACCCCCATTTCTCCCAGCCATCTCTCTCTCCCTCTCTCTTGGTTTTGGGTAAGTTTTCTTTCCTTACTTCTCTCTTCATTTTCTTCCTCTTTCTCTCATAATCTCTCATTTCCTAAAACATGAACCTTGTTTAGATCGTCGATAGGATCGCGTAGAACCAAAAAGAATTGAATTCCGTCAACTTTGAGAAAATTCAGGTAAGTTACTTTTCCCCCATTTTGATGCTAAAATGTTCATCTCATGTTTATATGATGTTTGATGTGTTATATTTGAAGTTTGGTTGAGTTTAGAATTTATTTTGAATTTATTTGAGTTTTTGGGTAAAAATGGTGAAATCTTGAATGTGGGGATTTGGTGTTGGTTTAGATGATTAAAGGGTGTTATTTAGGTTCCCTATAGGTTGGATGTTGTTTAGGAGCTTTAGAAATGTATTGGGAAGCTTTGATTTTGATAACTTTAGTGAAGGTTGTGTTTTGGTTCGAAATTGGTAAACCCAGGAAGAATCTGGGCATTGTTCTTCTGGCACGGTCGTGCTCCTTTATTTGGCACAGTCGTGCAACATTCACTTTCCTCCCGTCATGATTGGCACGGTCGTGCCACTTTCTTAGGCACGGCCGCGCCAAAATTCACTTTCCTCTCGTCATGTTTGGCACGGTCGTGCCACTTTCTTAGGCACGGTCGTGCCAAGCTGGGACTTTGATATATTCTTCCCTTTTCTTCTAAAACTGTTTCCCCCATAACTTCTTCGCCCGGACTCCGTTTTAGGCGTGTAAACTATCGTTTTGAAGCTCTCTCCGAGTACTACAAGATGGTATAGGTTGTTCAGTAAAGTTATAAGTTTTATACTTCGGGATTTTATTTGGGTGTTTGAGGTTAAGAGTAGTTGTATCGATCCATTGTGAACAGGTTTTGTAAATCCAATTGAGTGACATTATTGAGTTGTTATGATCATTTTGGGATATAAGTGAGGACTTCATACTTTGAGACCCTTTAATTGAAAGTTATTTTACTGATCGGATTGATTTTAGAATAAGACCTTGTCTAGGTTTTAGGTGATATCCTATAGTACCTAGAGGGTTGTTTTGGAACACTAAAGTGTAGGGTTTAGTCTAGTCGTGATCATGTTCTAATAAGGGTAAACTTTTGGATTCGTTTGGGTACTTACGGTTTGATTAACCTTAAGATGCATTCATTCGGATTTCTTATTTGGAATTCCAGGTGTGATGAGATGGTTGAGTCCATAGTCCTAGTATATTTTTTGAGTAAATGTTTATGGACATTTTGGTAATAGTCATTGTGCCATGGGTGAGCGACCGTTTGGGTTGTGCTCTTTATGATTAACTCGTGGGTATCATCTTTAGGATGTGTTTGGTATGGGTCCTTGTCTTGGAACCATCTTGTTTAATGATCAATGTTGTTGTGCTCTTTATGAGAAATTCCGTTTATCGTTGTTGTGCTTGTATGAGAAACTTCTTGTGTTCGTTGTTGTTGAACTCTTCTTGAGTAACCATTTGCATCTTTTATGGTGATTAATTGGTATGATTCCCTACTTTGGAATCAATGGTTGATTATTGTGCTAGTATTTTATTACTTAGCCTTTACTTGAAAGTCCAGCTGGTATTTTGTGTGTGTTTGGGCGATGCGAAACATTATGATGGCACAGCCAAGTCCATTGTGATGTTGACCATTGTTTTGCCCCATTATTACCCTCCTCCAGATTGGCCTTGGATGTGAGAAGAGCTAGCTCCTTTGTGTGCATTTTAGCTATACTTGGAGCATGACTTTGTGGCATGTCTCCCGTCCCTTGTGACACTTCATTTGGTTATTGGTTCCGGTACCGGGGGTATTCTCTTCAGATTTTATGCTACTATGAAGATGGTTTGATGGGTTGATTGATTGATTGGTCGGTTCTGACCGGGGTTTTCTCTTCGAGCTTTCATGCTGCTATGAAGATGTTGATTGTTGATTATTGAAGCTGCGCAGCGACCTTTATTTGGTTCTTTCAGTTGGATGAAACCTTGGCTTTGTATCCACTCATGAGTGTTTATTTCAGCTTTATGTGTTGCATGATGAGCTGGTCGTTATTTCCAACCGGTATGGGACGGTTGGCGATAGGGAGCCTCTCATTTGTTGTTATATGTTTATTTATATGCTTGATTATTGGATATTACTGTTTGACAGCATGTCACTTATTATTCCGCTGCTATCTGTCTTATGTTAATTGCTATTGGTCATTGCATAATAGCATGTCATGTAGTTGCATTAGTAACTTACTGAGATTTTATCTCACCCCATTTATTTCCATCTTTGTTTTTCCTTAACCCCCCCCAGGAGGAAAAGGATTAGGATTCGCGGATCGAGGAGGACGTCGAGAGGTTTGAGATTTTGGGGCAGGTTGTTATGGATCGATATACATTATTTAAATGTATAATCCTTTGGGGATAGTTTTACCATTATTGACGTCATTAAGAATTGTATATTTTATTCTTTTGGGCATAAGTTGTGGAGCTTATGTTAGATGTACTTTGTTGATTTAAACTTAGATTTGTAAAACTTTGGATCATCACCTTTTGGAATCAAATGGAATTTTTAACTTCTATATTTTAGAGTTTTGGTCTTAAGTCGACGTCCAGCTCGCGATCTCGGGCCCGCAGGGTTCGGGGTCGCGACAAAAAATCTCAAACTTCGCTCCATAAAGGTAGTGCTTCCACTTGTGCAACGCAAATACTATCGCCGTCAACTCCATATCATGAGTGGGGTAATTCTGTTCACTCGGGGTCAACTTCCTCGAAGCATAAGCAATCACTTTCCCATTCTGCATCAACACACAACCCAAACCCTCTTTCGAAGCATCACTATAAATCACTAAGCCATCGCTCCCATTAGGCAAAGTCAAGATCGGTGCGGTAGTCAACCTCTTCTTCAATTCCTCGAAACTCTTGTCACACCTCTCGGTCCACATAAACGGAACATTATTCCGGGTCAACTGAGTCATCGGAGTAGCAATCCTCAAAAACCCCTCAATAAATCTTCTGTAATACCCGGCTAAACCAAGAAAGCTTCTAATCTCTGTCACTGATTCGGATCTCTTCCAATCCACTATTGCTTCAATCATTGAAGGATCCACCGAAATCCCATCTTTAGAAATCACATGACCCAGAAATGACACCTTCTCGAGCCAAAATTCGCATTTACTGAATTTCGCAAATAATTTCTCCGTCGCAAGAACGGATAAAACTGTCCTCAAATGTTGTTCATACTCCTCTCGAGATTTCGAATAAACAAGAATGTCGTCGATGAAGACTACCACAACGAATAAAGATAGGGATGGAAAATCCGGTTCATCAAATCCATAAATACGGCCGGCGCGTTAGTCAACCCAAACGGCATAACCAAGAACTCATAATGACCGTAACGAGTGCGAAAAGCAGTCTTCGGAATATCCTCCGATCGAACCTTCAACTGATGGTACCCACTCCTCAAATCAAGCTTGGAAAACACAACGGACCCTTGAAGCTGATCAAATAAATCATCGATGTGCGGTAGAGGATATTTATTCTTCACCGTAACCTGATTCAACTTCCGGTAAACGATGCACAATCTCAACGAACCATCTTTCTTCCGCACAAATAAAACCGGTGCTCCCCACAGGGAAACACTAGGGCGGATAAACCCTCGATCAAGCAACTCTTGCAACTGAACCTTTAATTCTTTCAACTCTGCGGGAGCTAACTTATAAGTTGCTTTCGAAATCGGAGCCGTACCCGGCAAAAGATCTATACAAAACTCAATCTCACGATCGGGAGGCATATCATACTCGGTAGAGAAAACATCGAGAAATTCCCGAACTACCCGAACACTATCAAAACTAGGGGATTCCTTCCTAGTATCAAGAACACAAGCCAAAAACCCCTCAAAACCACTATGCAATAATTTTCTCGCTTTCAAATAAGAAATTAAGCGAACCCTTCTACTCAGAGGACTAGCCTCAAACACAAATTTAGGCACATCGGGAATAGAAAAAGTAACAGTTTTCTTACGGCAATCAACGGAAGCATGAAACTTGCTCAACCAATCCATACCCAAAATGACATCAAAGTCTTGGATAGGAAGAACTACCAAATCCGCACAAAGGACTCGACCACAAATAACCACGTCACAAGCACAAAAGACTCGATCAGAAATCAAGCATTCCCCTATAGGGGTCGACACCTCTAGCACGTATGGTAAAGACTCGAATGCAGCATTTAACATGGAAGCAAATTGCACAGAAATGTATGAATGAGATGATCTTGGATCTACTAACGCTCGTGCGTTCACATTAGACACAGAAACAATACCTCCAATAACGGATGGATCATCGGTAGCTTGTTTTGATTCATGGCATAAACCTTCCCTTGAACTTTGGGCTTCCCAGCGGCATCCCTTTTCTGACCCTGATTAGTACCAACTCCTGACCCGGATGCTTGACCTCGGTACCTCGTGCACTCTCTCGCAAAGTGCCCCATTTCACCACAATTGATACACTTGCCTTGCTTTTTCCAACACCTATCCTCCGAATGGCCTGCCTTCTGACAAAAGGTACAAGGATTCCTAATTTGGCTCCCTTGGTTCCCGGAAGTGGTACCCGGGTTCCTTGGGATCGGTTGCCCTCGGGACTGAGATTGTCCCCCAAAGTTACCTCGATTTTCGATCCTTGGTTATGACTTGCTCTGCGCTCCTTGCTTACTCGGGTTGGCTACCTCGGTCTTCCTCTTATGTTCCCCAATATCTTGCTCTATGAAATAGGCTCGGTCCACCGCATCTTGGAAAGTCACAATCCGTTGAGCAATAAGTTGAGTACGGATGGAGGTCTTCAATCCCCGAATGAATCTCATAGCCTTTTGTTCCTCGGTCCTCACCAAGTAGTCGCAATACTGGGCTAATTCGATGAACTTAGCCGAGTATTGTGCTATAGACAACACACCTTGCTCCAAGTTGAGTAGCTCGATCTCCTTTCGGTTTTGATCAACAACCGGAATAAAATGCTCCTTGAATTTGCGCACAAACAACTCCCACGCATACACCGTGTGAGTATCATCCCAAGTAGCTTTAATACCTTTCCACCAATGCTCGGCGGCTCCCACAAGCTTGTAAGCCGCAAACCGGACCTTGTCCTCATCCGAACACCCAAATACATCATAAATCTTCTCCATCGACTCAATCCACAACTCAGCTTTTCGAACATCGGGTTCCCCATTGAATTCAACCGGCTTCAACTTCAGAAATTGCTCCAAACCATAACGGGGTTGTGCTTGCTCTACCCTCGGACCTTGATCATGTATGGCCTTCATGGCCGCCTCAAACATGCCTTGAAACATAGCACGAGCTTCTTCCCTTGTATCATTCTGATTTGCATTACCGGTACTAACTTCACCACTCCTTCTACGAACCATTGAAAACAAGTACCTGCGTAAAACATCAACCGTTAATCACTCCGCACACTACTACCCACCTAGGTCATACTAATCCGCCTAGACTTATACTTAGAGCTAATGCCATAGCTCTGATACCAACTGTCGGGACCCCGGACCCCGCGGGCCCGAGGCCGCGAGCTGGACGTCGACTCTAAAACCAAATCTGAGAAATACTGAAGTTAAAAATTCCATTTTATACCAAAAGGTGATGATCCGAAGTTTTACAAAACCAAGTTTGATAAAAACCAATTACAACTATAATAAACTTCCACTAGTTTATACCCAACAAAATACAATTATACAATTCTTAGTGACGTCATTGTTTGGTACAACTATCCCAAAAAGGTTACACATTTACATAATGTAAACCAACCTATAACAACCTTCCCCAAAAGAATATATCCACACTCGACGTCCTCTTTCTCGTGATCAGCGAGACTAATCCTTAGCACCTGGGGGGGGGTTAAGGAAAAACAAAGATAAAAATAAAGGGGGTGAGATAAATCTCAATAAGTTACTAATGCAACTACATGACATGCTATGATGCAATATACAATAAGCAATAATAAATATCACATAGCACATAGCATTTATCACATAACAGATAGCAGCGGAAATAAACACATAACAAAGGATATAGCCAAGGTTTTCCAAACCGGAACATCCAAATAAAGGATCGTTGCGCAGCTTCAATAGTCAACAAATCATCATCTTTATAATAGCATGAAAGCCGAAGAGAAAACCCCGGTTCCGGAACCAATAACCATAACAGTGTCACAAAGGACAAGGACCATGACACAAAGTCACGCCCGCTAGCTAGATACATTCACAAAGGAACGCTAACTTGACTTTTCCAAGGCCAATCTGGAAAAGGGGTAAAGAAGGGGGCAAAACAATGGTCAACATTATAATGGACTTGGCTTTGCCATTATAATCTTTCCCATCGTCCAATGCAACAAATATGCCAGCTGGGCTTCCAAATAAATGCTAAGTAATAATAATTTAGCATGAATGAACAACTTAAGGTTCCAAAGTAGGGAACCAATCCAATTAAATCACCACAAAGGTAAACCAATCCAAACCGCACATTAAAGATGCCCAACATTACCAAAACGGTACTTAAATAAATTTCACATCAGTTTTATTCACAAAAGAATCAAATCCACACAATAAAGTGTTCCACGGTGTTATCTTAAGTTAATTAGAAGGATTAAACCTAAACTAGTTAAGCCATTTAGTTTAAACAAGCAAAAAGGTCAACTTCCTGGAAAAGGGGCGGGCGGGCGCCTGGAATGGGGCAGGCGGGCGCCTGAATGACCAGAAGGTCTGGCCATTAGAAAAGGGCATGTAGGCGGGCGCCTGGTCCAACACAGGCGGGCGCCTGGTCTACGGGCTGGGAGAAATTCCCAGCTGGGTTCTTCAAATCTCCTTACCATTTTCATACCATTTTCATAACATCCAAAATCAACACTCCCAACAAGATTCCTAAGGTACCCAAACATCATTTAACCAAAAAGGGAACCTTAACAACACCCTTTATTAACCAAAACCAAGAATCAAACCCAACATTCATATCAATCACCATTTTTGACCAAAAACTCAAATAAATTCCCAACAAATTCAAAACCCAACCAAACTTCAAATATAACACATTAAGCATTATCTAAACATGATATGAACAATTTAGCATCAAAATGGGGGAGGGGGAAAGTAACTTACTTGAAAATAATGAAAGTTGACGGAATTCAATTCTTTTTGGCTTCCTACGATCCTATCGACGATCTAAACATGTTTCACGTTTTAAGAAATGAGAAATAACTAGAGGAAGAAGAAGAAAATGAAGAAAGAAGATGGAGAAAGAAAAACTTACCCCAAGCTAGAGAGAGAGAGAGAGATGTTGCTGGGAGGAAGAATGGGGGGTGGAGTGTATGAGGGAGAAGGGGAGGAGTAGGGAGGGAGTAGGGGAATTATTTTAAAAAGTTACAACTAAACCCCCTCTCTCACACTACGCACAATACTTACACTCCCTACTAACAATTAAGACCCAATATTTCCGCACTAGCCCAAATGACCCAAATAAAATGCTAGGCATAATTATTATAACACATTAAATGCACCCATAATAATTAAATAAATAATAATTTAAATAAATAAATAAGCAAATAATTAAATAAAAATCATTTAATTACTAATAAAATAGAGCCTAGATTTCGGGTCGTGACATTATCTCATTATACTCTAAGTATATGAGACATCCGGTCTTAGTACATTTAAATGACTTACATTATAGATCCAATTGCCGAAGCATATGGAATCCTAATCATGTACTCTTGGTCATTAGTCTTCTAGTAAGACTAAATCTTGCAAAGATCAATGCCATTAGACTTTCGCAAGTAACCTCTCCAAGAGTCTTGCATAGTGAACTTTTCGCTATCTTGTATTTATTAGTACTTTGATTTTAACCAATCAACGTTTCAGATTTATCTCCATAAATCTAAATTCCAATGATATAGGTGGCTTTATCCAAGTCTTTCACTAAATTTAAACTCTTTGAATACTTCATCAAAATGAAATTTCACTCCAAGTAGTTTGCTTCAATCCATCTCATGAATTTCTGCAACTTGCATATTTTATTAGAATCTTATGGATCAATCAAAACTTTTAGGTTGTATCAAACACATCCTAATGTAAGTTCTTGTTAAGGAATATAGTTTTGACATCCATCTATCATATTACATATTCAAAATATGAAGTCATGACAATAAGAATTCTAATAATATTAAGAATGACTATGGGTGATAAAGTTTCATCATAATCAACATTATGAATTAACTTTACTCAATTAGTCGTGCTTTATCAATATGCACCTTGTGATCCATGTACGTTTTCTCCAAGAAAACTCATTTTCTATCCTATGGTTTTTAAGCCTTAGGGTAGAACAATCAAGTTCGAAACTTGATTATGATACATGGATTGCACTTTTAGACTTTATGACTCCAAATCATTGATCTAAATCCGGAGCGGACTTTGCATATTGATAGGTAATAGGTTAATCATTCGCAATGATATCTTCCCAATTACTTTCTATTACGAGAAATCAATATTTCTAGTTATAGATATTATCCTATCAGTTATGCAAATTTTTTTTGTGTATAGTTGAACGAATTTCCACAACTCCTTGTGAAACTTTATTCAACTTCCATCTTAGGTTCCATGTCATTTTCTGGGTCTCGAACTCTTCAAGATACATTTTACTCCCACTAGTTCTTTAGAGATAAACAATTTATCTAGAAAGTTCTATTTAGAGTAACAAACGACTTGTACTCTTTAAAGGGTGTAAAATCAATATCATTAAGATATCCCATGGAATTACATTTATAAGATTTAGGTGTAATTTTTTCCCATATCTCATATGGCATCAGTCGAACCTCCTTAGATGAAACTCAAGTTAGTGTAAGCGCAGCTGTTCCCAGCACATAATCCAGAGGGTTAATTAAAGATCAGTTTGACTTATCATGAGGCGAAAAATTGTTTTTTACAGACAATCTGTAAACTTCTGGAACATCATCCGTACGGCTGCTTTTTCCAGATTCTGTTTTTCTTAAATTGCATACTTTCTACAGAATTCTCATCGAGTCCAAGGCTCAAGGCTCAAATATTCATTACTTTGATCTAATCAGAGTACATCAATACTTTTGCCATGAGGTGTTGAAATCCTTTCTAGCATTGTTACTTTAATAAACTACATACATCAAAATGTATAAGTTCAAAAGAGTACTTCCTCTTACTACTATTAGTAAAAGATGTCTAGATCATTTTCTAAGATTCACATCTATCACATGATTCGAAATCATATGAATTTAAAAGTCCGTCCCATGGAATTTTAGATATGTGTTTCTTATCATTTGATATAGACATTAATGCTTTTTAAGAATGTAACGATTACATCCTTATATTCAGATTTCCATTATTTACGTTATGCTCATTATTTTGTTCTTCTAAGATAAGGATATTAAGTCCCATTATATGAGTAGCAATACAATAAGGCAAATCATATTTAATGGAACACTTTCTTATTCGAAATAAGAAATATCCATAATCTTTTAATGAAGAAACCAAAATAATATTTCTACTTAAAATAAGAACATAGCACCATTTGTTCAAAACAAATATGAACTTATTAGGTAAAGACACTTCGCAAGTTCCTCTGATTAATGTTGCAACCATTGCATCATTATTGCCACATAGGTTAATCTTTACCCTTACAAGTAGAAATTTTAACATAAATACTTGAAGTGGTAGTCCAACTACCCTTCCTTTTGATCTTTTAATACAAATTGTAATTTCACCAACGGTTAATCCTATTGCCAAGGTACAAATTACATTCTCTGGATTTTTAGGTTTTGCCACAAATATTTCCTTTTAGGCTTGACAACTTTTGTCTTGCCTTTATCTTAAATCCTTGTCCTTATTAACCTTTAGAGTTTGAGAATGTTTCTATTTGATATTAAGACTTAGCATTTTAAACATCAAATGTCGCTCATGAATCAATATCAAATCCGTTGTTAGTTCCAAACTAACTTGATAACCGAGCCATCTAAGGTAATTAATATGTTTCTCTATGTTCAAAACACGAGAACTTATTAACATACCTTTCATTCATCACATGAATGTTAGGCTCTAATCAATCTCAAACTTTATTTGCCTCTCTTGCTTGTAGGAACGTTTCCTACGAGATTGCTTATCGCATACGTTTTAGATACTTCTAAAGTTCCAAATACATGATAGCAAGTCGTAGGACAGTTGACATCTATAGAATCATCCACATGTTTCTAATCAATGTCTTTGTCCACCCTTAAGGCATAAGGTTTCTTAGGAATAGGACTTATTAAGAATTCATAACTTCCGTTCTTGCTTTAGAACAATTTTTAAGCTCATGACTAGGTCAAGGAAGTTAATCTTATTCTTTTTAAGTGGGGTCTATTGCAGTGATTATACATGATTATAGTTTAAGACATTCTACAAAATATGCAAATAAATATACACATATATTTCATACCATTATCATTTAAAGACATATAATGTATTTCATAAATACTCCCACTAAATTATACACCTTTAAATATAAAAATTGTATAATACAATTTAAGTAGGCAAAGATCCAACTTTAATTTAATTTCAAGTCGGCTTTGGCGATACTGCTCAAAATTAAATTAATTAGGTAGACAACTCTTTGTCAATCATATCATATATGATTCTTAGATCCTTTATGAGATTTGTTAGACATCTTATGTCAGACATGTTTTAATCTCATCTTGTGCCTTAGGCCCAAAACTTTGTCTTTTGATAGCCTAATTAAGTCAAACCACGTTAAACGTATAGGAAACTCTCATTCCTCATCTTGCTCATACACTGATAGAATTAATGCACCTCTCTTTAGCATAGCCCACATAAAAATACCCGGTGTACTCACAAGTGTTTTAATAATGGATTGGCACAGGACTTAAGTTTTTAAGAAGGTTTATTACATAGAGATATGCATCATATATTTAATTATGTCAAACATAATATAATATAGTCTTTGCATAACTGATGTTAACTAATCCAATTAATTAACAGAAGCAAAATCTTGTGATTTAATTATGAAGCAACATAATGGGGACGGAATCTAAATTATCTGTAAACAATTTACAGATTGGATATTTCATTCGCATTCCCAGAAACAAGGCGTAAGCCTGCCATTGGTCCATGCAATGAATTAATCCAAATTTAGTTTCCTTCTCTTGCAAACGATTTTGCACTTTGTATTGGGGTAATTCTGAAACTTTGAGATTACGCCAATCTTAAACTCCTTTAAGATTCTGATCTCATTAACAGTTTGGACTTCTGAACTTAAATCAGTTTTAGGAAACACGGTTTCCAAAACCAGCCATCTGAAAAAGATTAGAATCAGAATTTTCCAAACCGGTCACCACAGAGCATCTTGAAATTGAAAGCACAAACCGCACGGCCGAAACTAAGACAAAAGGCATCCACATTTCCGTGCTAAGATCAAGAAACCAAGCAACTTCTCTATACGGTCGAAACTAAGCCAAAAGGCATCCACATTCCCGTATAGATTGGATACTTGTTTCAAGATCTTTCATTGTCTCTTAATCTCATAGATTACAGCAGATCTAAACTCTTTAGAACTCTGATTTATGCAATTCCTTTTGAATTCTTCGGCCGAAAACTGTTTCAGGAAACACGGTTTCGAAAACCAGCCGTTTGAAAGCAGTTTCCAGTTTCCAAATTCGAATTCTGTAAACAATTTACAGAACAATCTGAACAGCAGAAAACAAAATCAAATCTGAGAATTTCCAAACTATCCGTACGGATAAGATTGGCATCATCCAAACCATCCGTATGGATGCATTGGTAGGATCCCAGATTTCCAGGTTTTTTTAGAATTTCAGAAATTTGACCAAATCCAATATCATGTTTATACATAATCAGATTATAAAAACATGAATTATAGATTACGAATTTAATTAGATCTAATCACTACCATGAATAAACAATTTATTACATACACAAATTAGATCCAAATTATCAATACACATAATCCAATTATTTATTGATATCCCAAACATGCAATTATTCATATGGATCAAATCAATACAATAATTACATAATCCCCATATTTATGCTCATAAATTTTATATCTCATATATAAAACTCAAATCACACATTCATCTTATTATCATGTAGATATTATATAATCGAATTAAACAATTTCAACATGATATACTAAAATAATCAACAATGAATGGGGCTCTGATACCACTGTTGGGTTTTGATGCATCATGCACAGCGGAATAAACAGATAAAATCAAACACCCAAGAGCCCGGATCCGTGCATGTTGATTAAATTAAATACAAGATGAAAGAAACATACCCTTGAAGATCGAATCCATGAACACGGACTTTAAGGTGCTAAAGGAAACACCCTCCATCGGTATCCACACGTCGAACGGATATCAAGAACACCTTCTTGATCTGGATTGCTAGACCCAAGGCTTGATAAAGAAACGATTTCTTCGTAAGAATTATTTTGCTCCATTGATTATTGAGTTATGATGATTCTAAATCTCAAAACTAATAATCCCCTCTATATGTGTGTAATTGTTTTTCAAACAACATATTATGATTTTTGAAATCAACCATAAGGTTTCTCAAACCCGAGTGCACACATATATAATAGGGTATTAACCTAATTCTTTTTGGGATCAGAATTCCTTGTCAAACAAGAGATCTGAACAAACTGTTTTCCGTCTGGACAAACCATCCGTACGGATTGGTTGGGTGGCTCCCAAACCATCCGTACGGATCTTTCCAGCAGGATCCAGTTTTTCCCGTTTTCTTTTGCCTTATTCAATCCGTTCTATTGTGTGTGACCCAATAGGATTATACTATGTTGGCAACGAGTCCGAACGAGTAAGAACCCGTAAGTCATAAGCGGACTCTAGCAAGCAATTATGACTACCCAATTAGTATAACTTTGAAAGCCCCCAAAGTAACCTTATATAACATATCACAATCCCTTTGTCACACGATATCATATTGGACATAAGTCATGGTCCATGTCAACTTATGTTGTCCAATGCTTTCTCGATCTTGAGTAGATTGATATGAGCAACTAACATTGAACGCTTCAATTTATTTGGGTACGGCCGTACACTATTATTAATCTCACTCATCGAGTGGCCAAGCTGATATCTCTCTTGAGAGAGGGACAAATCCCATATTGACTTATCATTCTTCCCTACAAGAATCCGATTATGCCAATCGTAGCCTTTATAACCACCCGGTTAGGGGTAGCGTTTGAGTACGTCAAACATAATGTTCATCATGTGGAAGACTATAATAATCTCAGGTCTAAGGATAAATGATATAACTATTATGAGATTTAATTATGACATTTGACCATGACATAAATCTTATAACGGGTCTATCCAGTACTTGTTCTCCAACATGTACCCATAAGTTTAATCCGCATCCTATGCGCTATAATCATCATATGATTATCCATTAAACTCATTCTAGCCCTTCATAAGCGTTAGGGATAATGATTATTATAATAAACATGCAAAAGATATAATAATCGGGTTTGTTATCTTTATAACAATAAAGCTATGATATAACGCATAGGCCTTTCTCAAGGGCCTAGGGCATAATATCCAATAATTACTGGGGTTGCTAACTCTAGATACCCCGTGAGGGCCCACTCGCTTGGCTAGAACGGTGGAAGGATCTTAGGATGTCTATTTGTGTTTTAGAGTCGCCACCTATGTTTTAGAGGAACATAAAAAAAACCTAAGTGTATAGCCTAAGTTTGATTATGAAAACAGAGATTCTTGTTATGTGGTTCGGGGGTTAGGTTACGAGATGGAAAGTACTTAAACACCCATCTCGCCCAACTAATGTTTGTCTTGCTTGATCAAAGTCTACATAAATAAAATGATGTTCTTCCTATTCTTGATAATGATAAAAGGGGGTTTTAAAAGGGATATTTGGAATGTAGGGAGATAACTCCTCGACTAGCTTCAATGAGGTGAACTAGTCTTTGGTGTCATGTCCCAAAATGTTTGGGTGATTGCACTTTTGATTAAAGTAGAAGACAGAGATAAGAGATGAAGTAGAAAGGAGAGAAGAAAGTAGTCTTTTACCTATACTTCAAAGAACTTCCAATACTTCTTAGAGAGTTTCTTGGGAAATGCCTTGCAAGTATATTTGTGTAGAGTTTTTTTAATGATCAAAATCTTCCTCCTCTTCAATGGTGAATTGGAGGGGTTTATATATGTAAAATAGATGTGTTTTTGGTGCCAAAAGCAAGCCACAAAGATTAGTTTCCCAGGCAAATCCTGTTAAAAGGAGGAAGGGAGGGATTCTTGGACAGAAATCTGTAACTGACACTCAGGTGCACGCGCCTCCTGCCTTGGTGTCGGGATGCGCGCGCTTCTGACCCCAAAGGGTGGAGGCGTGCCCCTTGGAGATGGCCTCTTTGACAGAATGGACTAGAAAGTCAGCAACTGTTATTCAGTTTAGTCCCTGAACTTAACGAGGTCAGTCAGGAACTTAACAGAAGTAACAGAAACTAACGAGAAACACAAAATCAAATGTGCAATCGGGATGAGCGGTCCAAGGCGAGGTGTCTACAGAGCCCTGCGTCGACGAAAGAAAAAAACATTCACCGAGGACATCACCAAGAAAAAAGCAAAGACTCGATGAAAACAAGAATCTTGAAATTACAAGTGATAGAAGTGCGCTCCCTGTGTTAGCGACTTTTACTGATAGAAGGGGTGCGGTGGAATGAATTAAATCGGCCCACCATGGCCAATATTTAAAGTCCGTATAGGGGGCTGGAGGGACTCGAGAGTCTGCCTGCTGGTTTGAAAGGGAATCGAGAGTCTGCCTACCGATTTAGAGGGACTCAAAAGTATGCCTGATGGTTTGAAGGGACTCGAAACTCTGCCTGCTGGTTTGAAGGGACTCAAAATTCTGCCTGTTGATTTGGAGGGACTCGAGAGTTTGCCTGCCGATTTAGAGGGACTCGAAAGTCTGCCTGCTGGTTTAGAGGGACTCGAAAGTCCGCCTGCTGGTTTAGAGGGACTCGAAAGTCTGCTTGCTGATTTGGAGGGACTCGAGAGTCTGCCTGCCAATTTAGAGGGACTCGAAAGTCTGCCTGCTGATTTGGAGGGACTCAAAAGTCTGCCTGCTGATTTGGAGAGACTCAAAAGTCTGCCTGCTGATTTGAAGTCCATGTAGGGGACTGGAGATGAATGTGAATTTGTTGAGTAGACTTTGCTGATTAGGTGGTGATTTTAGTGGTTCACCGTGGACCAAATTATTGTTTGAAGCTGTATTCTAATGCATGCTGCTTGGGGTCGCACTTGCAGTTGACTTTTGCAGGGTGCGGGCATAGTTGACTGCGGACCAACTATTATGTATTCTCTTTTGAGAGGAAAATCTGAGATTGAACTTGACTTTTGAGAGAGAGAGAGAGAGATAAGCACATCCTACTTTTAGTGGCATTTTCTATCTTACTTTGATTTAGACATGCCTTAAGGGCGGACCAAATTAACGTGCGCCCAACTGTATGTTCGAGGATAGAGATTGTTGTGGCTTTGATGAAGAGTTTTGATCCTGTTGGTTTTGAGAGTGTCTGGCCTTTGTTCTTGTCTGATTTCTTCTTTTGATCGGGGCCTGTTGAGGCATCTCTGAAATGAGAGGCGAATGCCTCGGCTGGTGGCTTCGAGACGCGTGCGCTTCCCAAGTGGATGACAGGAGGCGCGCGCTTCTAGGGAGCGAATTTTGGGGCTTGACATTTACTGGCCAAAAGATCCTCAACATCTATAATATCAGCCTCTGTTCAAACATATTCTTCCAACAGCTATTTTCTGCCATTTTAGAACATCTTTTCATGCTTGATTTTGCTTGTAATCCACATTTTCCATGGCTTCCAATTCTTTCACTCTTGATACCAAGATTGTTGGTGAGTATGAGAAGGATTTATCTACCTTTGTATACTCTTTCAAGACCCATCCCAAGAAGGCTTTTGTCAAAGATTTTGGTTTCCGAATTCTCTTTACCCTTCGGACTTTAAAGCCGGATTGGGATTTTTTGAAGGCTGCTTCAGCCTTTTGGGATTGTGTCAGTCACACTTTCAACTTTTCGGTGAATGAAATGGTACTAACTGTTGATGATTTTGGTGCCATTCTCAGTATGCCGTTGGTGGGTCATATTTCCGTCCCCAAATACCATTGTGGCGTCATGGATTCTTGGTCTGACTTGTTGAACCTTCCAACTGGAGATGTGAGGAAGATGTTGCATGGTACCGTGGTAGATATAACTGAGTTGCCGATGTTTTTCAGCTTGCATTCGGAGGACACGGCGGTTCAGTCTTTCAAAAGGAATGCCCTGACAGTTTGGCTTTTCAGTGAGGTTCTTTTTGTTACACCATTCGGGACAGCGGATGCACAGTTGGCTGAGGTTATCTTACAGGCCAAGGAGAAATAATTTAGTATAATCCCTCTTATAGTGGGGGAGACCCTGCACGGCCTTGATGAGTTGCATCAAACGGGTGAGATGTGTCGGGGAAGCCCCTTGATTCTGACCATATGGCTCCAGGAACACTTTAGGATTTATTCTTTGGAGGGTGACCTATCTCCTTTTGCTGTTCACAGGAGAAAATTGCTGATTCGGGATTTATCTGAAGACGGTTGGAAGAAGTTCTTTGCGTCTCGGGTATCAGCTGACATTGAGTGGTGTCCTCCTTCTTGGGGTCTTCGTTCTTTTTTGGAGTGGACCTTGGGTTTTGGACATGTGGTCCTTCCTGGCCTTAGGGATTCTTCGTTTTATCAGCCAGAGCGAGTTCTGAGGCAATTCGGCCGTCAGCGGATAATTCACTTCCCTAGAAGTGGGGTGCTTCGTCCAGTCTCGTATATGGGTCCAGACTTTTCTAGGGAGCTTCAGTTGGCTTGGGGCGGTGACCATCATCGGTGGGCTTCCGTCCCTCCTCATCGGGGTAGTATTTTTCTTTCCGAGAGTTACTTGGACTATTTGTTTGGCACCCTCTGCCGTGGTATCACTTGGGTAGACACTCTTCGGGTTGAGCTACTGGGAAAGGACTTTGAGACTAGCAGTGCTTTGAGGTATAAGGAAGTTGCTGTTGATTCAAATAACATTCTAGCCGACCCTTTTGATATTCCCTTGGATGACTTTTATGCTCGGAGGCGCTCTGTTGCACAGAAGGTTTCAGTCCATCTCAGTGTTCCTAGGCCTCCCAAGAAGAGTAGGATTGAGAGACGTTCGGGTGGCCCTTCGAAGGCTAAGAAGAAATTAAATTTTTCCTAGTACCCCAAGATTGCAATTAAATAGACCACTTGTTAGGATTTAATGCTTTTAATGTCTTTTATTGCTCAACATCATCCATTGTAATGGTTAAAATAATTTAAGAGATGAATAAAAATTGCATTTTGTTATGACATGATTGGGTAAAAGTTATTATTTTAGACCGCACCCGAAGGTTGCCTACGTTCCTCTCGTAGAGAGGCTCAGGTCTCCGTAGTTCAAACAAATGAAGACTGTTTTTTTTTTGTGTGTGTACCCTATTTTTTGCCTAGACCGCCCTTTCGGGTTTTCAATCTAGCGGGCTTCTTTTTTGCACTTGCTCTAATTTTTTCCTAGGCCGCCCTTGCGGGTTTTCAACCTAGCGAGCCTTTTTTTTAATGGCCTTTATTTGTTAAGCATAGAACTTCTTGAGCTTGTCGAGGTTGACCTCCTTTGGCAATCGATCACCATCCAAGTCTACGAGTCGGACTGCACCGCCGCTTACTATCTTTTTTACCACATAAGGACCGATCCATCGAGGTCCCCACTTCCCAAGGGGATTCATGGCATTGGGAGGATGTTGTCTTAGGACCAAAACTCCCACTTTGATATTCCGGGGCTTCACCTTTTTGTTGAAAGCACTTGCCATTCTTTGTTGATAAGCCCTTGTGCGTTCGAACGCTCTTAACCTCTTTTCATCAAGTAGGGCTAGTTGCTCGTATCGACTTTGCATCCAATAAAACTCGTTGACTTGGTTCTCGAGCAAGACCCGTATAGAAGGAATTTCGAGTTCGACTGGGAGTACGACTTCAGAACCATAAACTAATGAGTACAGAGTTTCTCCCATTGCTGACCGTATTGATGTGCGGTAGCTCCACAATGCTAGTGGTAATTTCTCGGGCCAATCCCTTCCTGTTGAAGCCATTTTTCGTATGATGACCTCGATTGTTTTATTTGCTGCTTCGACCGCTCCATTGGCTTAGGGGCGGTACGGGGATGACTTGTGTTTGGTAATTTTGTAGTCAACCAAAAGTGCATCCATTTCTTTCTTGAAGTAAGAGCCATTGTCGGAGATGATCTCATGAGGAATATCGTATCGGCACATGATGTTGTTTTTCACGAATTCGGCCACTTTCTTGGCGTTGAAAACCCGGTAAGCTTGTGCTTCGACCCATTTTGTGAAGTAATCCACGGCCACTAGAATGAATGATTATCTGTTGCTTCCCGTAGGATGGACTTTGCTGATGATATCTATGCCCCAACAAGAGAATGGCCAAGGCGTGGTCATGTTGTACAATTGTGAAGGTGGAGCATGTTGCAAGTTGGCATGAAATTGGTACTTGGCACATTTCTTGACTTTCTTGATACAGTCTCTTTCCATTGTAGTCCAATAGTATCTAATACGGAGTATCTTCTTGGCTAACATAATCCCATTCATGTGGGGTCCACACTCTCCCTCGTGGACTTCGTGCATGATTTCTTGGGCTTCGGTTTCATTTGCGCATAAGAGATTGATCCCTTGATGATGTCTTTTGTAGACTCGGTTCCCAATCAACACATATCTGGCGGCTAGCTTTTGAAATGCTACTCGAGTTTTCCCATTGCTGTTCTCGGGAAAGGTGGCATTATGGAGGAAGTTCATGATGTCAGTGTACCACGGGGGGTTATCTTGAACTTTATTGATCTCTATGTTCATGCAGTATTTCGGACTGGTCCTTCTTGAAATCTTGAAGGGTTTCACCATTTTTCCTTTGGGCATTTCAACCAATGAGGCTATGGTAGCTAAAGCATCGGCAAAGCGATTCTTGTCCCTTGGCAAATAATTGAACGTGATCTTTTGGAACTGTTCATCTAACTCCTCGAGGTGTTGACCATACTGTTGGAGGGCCGGGTCTTGGATTCGCTATTTACCCGATGTCTGATTGATAAGGAGCAAGGAGTCACCGAATACTTCTAGCTCTATGACATTTCTTTCTAGTGCTGCTTCCAGCCCCGCTATACATGCTTCGTATTCGGCGATGTTGTTGGTAGATAATTCAAGATGGATTGAAATTGGAGTATAGATGTCCTTTGGGTCGACAAGAAACATTCCTATCCCATAACCGTGCTTATTGGCCACGCCATCGAAAAAAAGTTGCCACTTATTTTCCTCGGTTGTAGTACAAATCAAGTGCTCATCGGGAAACTGTAAGTCCTCCCCCTTCACTTTGTCACACAAAAATTCAGCAAGCTGATCACAGAACACTTTCCCCATGATGAATTTGAGTGTGACGTAAGTGATATCATAGCTGGCGAGCATGAAATACAACTTGGCTATCCTTGTTGACATAAAAGGCTTCTCGAAGATGTAGCGGAGCGGGTCCACTTTTGCTACTAGCTTGATCAAAAAGGCTTCCATGTAATGTTTGAGCTTTTAAGTAACCCAAACCAATGCTGCACATGACTTCTCTAAGACAGAGTAGTTCTTTTCGCCTCATTGAAATCGGCGACTGACAAAATAAATGGCATTCTCCTTTATGAAGTCTTGTTGCTCTTGTGCTAGCATAGCCCCAAAAGTGGAGGGCATGTCAAGTAATGCTTCACTTGGTCGAAAGCTTCTTGGTAAGTGTCGGTCCATTCTAGAGCCACATTCTTTTTGAGTAGCTTGAAGATTGGCTCACATATGGAAGTAAGCTGGTGCACAAACCGACTGATGTACTGAAGTCTGCCCATGAAACCTTTGATTTCTTTCTGTGTCTTTGGAGGAGGCATGTCAATGATTGCCTTGATTTTTGAGGGATCTGCTTCAATTCCCCACTCAGTAACCATGTAGCCAAGAACTTTGCCTCGAATAACCCCGAAAGTGCATTTTACGGGATTGAGCCTCATCTTGTGTTGCTGAAGCCTTTCAAAGAACTTGCGGAGGTCGATCAAATGTTGACCGTCTGTCCCCTTCGAGTGGATGATCATGTTGTCCATGTAGACCTCGATCTCTTTGTGAATCATGTCATGGAATAAATCTGTCACAGCCCTTTGATAAGTAGCCCAAGCGTTCCTTAGCCCAAATGGAATAACTGTGTAGTAAAAGGTGCCCCACGGTGTTGTGAAAGCAGTCTTGTGTTGATCTTCTTCTGCCATGAGAATCTGATTATACCCGGAAAAACCATCCACAAACGAACGGACCTCGTAAGCAGCAGTGGAGTCGACTAGCATGTCGATCTTGGGTAGTGGAAAGCCATCCTTTGGAGAAGCTTTGTTCAAATCCCGGAAGTCCACACATATACGGACCTTGCCGTTAGCTTTTCTGACTGTCACGACATTTGCAAGCCATGTTGGATACTCAATAACTTTGATGAAGCCCATACTGCGAAGCTTGTCTATCTCTTCTTTAACTTGTAGAGACCACTCTGGCTTGATCTTTCTAAGTTTCTGCTTTGTCGGCTTAGCGTCGTCTCTTATCGGAATCTTGTGCTCTGCGACCTTTCTGTCCAAACCCGGCATGTCTTTGTATGACCATGCGAATACATCCATGAACTCTTTGAGTAGTTTATTCAATCTGTCTTTCTCTTCCACCTTGAAGAAGCTTCCGATCTTGGTTTCTTTTGGCTCTTCGTCGGTACCCAGATTAACAACATGAAATTCTTCGTCAGCCCCTGGACCATTTTCACCACGACTACGTACCTGTTGAGCAAGTTCATTTAAGTATGTTGTGTTTTCGTGGTCTATTTCATCATTATTTGAATCTTTAATAACTAGTTCATTAAATTCGTTATTAGTTAATTTATCATTTATGATGTTTGCAATCTCAGGGTACTCAGAAAGATCAATTTTTTCATTAACAAAGAAAGGGAACACACGCTCGTCTATTGCCTCCATATCCTCTTGGGTAAGGGTATCGGAAACACTCTCGGACTCGAAAGTGAATGTGAACAAGTCTTCCTTTCTAACATTGCGCGGAATTCAACCCATCTTCTCGACTAAGAATTCCTCGGATACCACGGGCCCCTTCGTTGAATACCAGTTGTTGATTGGCTCGGAGCTTGGCTGGATCTCGCTGATAGTTTCCCTTCTCGTTTCAATGTCGTAGATGGCATTGATCTGGAACTCATCCATAATGGTGAATTCTTTGAACATAGAGGTTAGATCTGTCAATTCTTCCCCCACGGTAATCTCTGTCTTAGACTCTACAGTCACTTTCTTACCCTACCTCGGGGTGACATAGGAGTTGGTTCCTCTTCGTGCTTCTGAATCTCACAATCGGAAAATATTTCGAGACCGGGCTTTCTAACGACTTTGCTGTTGACCCATGGCTCGGGAAAGATTATATACGGAATATCTTCCCCTTGGTGGACAAAGTAGCCATTCAATGTCTTGCGATAAGGTCTCAAATTGGGAATCTCATAATGACGGCCCTCCCTCCGAGCTTGGGCCTTTTCATTCTTGACGGCTTGCTCGTATTTCAAGTCATCTTTGGAAGGCTCATATCCCAAACCGAACTTGTTCTTAACAAAAGGAACCTTAATAGGTTGCATCTGTTGGGTTTCGGAGTAACATGCACAGCGGAAAATAGCATTTAAAATTTTAATAAACCCAAAGCCCATAGATCCGTTCATATGATTAAATCAAATACTTGCAATATGAATACTAGAAAAACTAACCCTTGATGACTTTGAATTTGGTCTTTGATCTTGGTGGATAAATTGAAGCTTTAATCACGAACAAGTAAGAACACGAACTTTGAAGATGATGAGCTTCACCCTCTAGCGGTATCCACACCTTGAACGAATATCAAGAACACTTGATCTTGGTTGCTAGACCAAAATTGTGAAACACGTTTTCACAATTAATATGAACTATATGGAATATTATTCTGTGTATTATTTTTGTTCTTCAATCTAGGATGTATTAGAACAAAATAAAACTCTCTCAAACTCTTTGGAGACTTGCACAAAAGCTAGGTTATGTTCTCGCCCGAATTTGGCTGTTTATATACAAGTTAGAACTATTCCAAATAGGAAACTTGTGTCAAAACCCGTCCAAAATCCTTTTCCTAATTAAATCAGGAAATTTGTCCCGACACACTGCGCGGCCGCCCAGAATCAGGTGTGCGGTCGCCCAAAACATGTTCGGCCGCCCAGCCTGGTTTGTGCGGTCGCACACCAGGATGAGAGAGCCTTAATTTTCCAATATAGTCCTTTTAGGATTCGTTCCCACCAGGACCAGAGAGCCTTAATTTTCCAATATAGTCTTTTTAGGATTCATTCCATTGTGTGTGACCCTCTAGGATTATACTAAGTTGGCAATGGGTTCAAACATGAACCCATAAGATATGATTAGGTTCTAGCAAACCGTCATTGTCGCGACCCCGGACCCCGCGGGCCCCGGGACCGCGAGCTGGACGTCGACTCTAACAATAAACTCCAAAATACCGAAGTTAAAAATTTCATTTAATACCAAAAGGTGATAATCCAAAGTTTTACAAAACCAAGTTTGATAAAGACTAAATACAACTATCATAAACTTCCACAAGTTTATGCCCAACGGAATAAAAATGTACAATTCTTAGTAACGTCATAGTTTGGTACAACTATCCCAAAATGGTTACACATTTACATAATGTAAACCAACCTATATCAACCTTCCCCAAAAGAACGGATCCACTATCGACGTCCTCTTTCTCGTGATCAGCGAGACTAATCCTTAGCACCTGGGGGGGGGGGGGTTAAGGAAAAACAAAGATAAAAGAAAGGGGGTGAGATAAATCTCAATAAGTTACTAATGCAACTACATGACATGCTATGATGCAATATACAATAATAAATCAGAGATAGCACATAGCAGTTATCACATAACAGATAGCAGCGGAAATAAACACATAACAAAGGATATAGCCAAGGTTTTCCAAACCGGAACATCCAAATAAAGGATCGCTGCGCAGCTTCAATAATCAACCAATCATCATCTTCATAATAGCATGAAAGCCGAAGAGAAAACCCCGGTACCGGAACCAATAATCATAACAGTGTCACAAAGGACATGGACCATGACACAAAGTCATGCCCGCTAGCCAGATACATTCACAAAGGAACGCTGACTTATCCTTTCCAAGGCCAATCTGGAGAAGGGGTAAAGAAGGGGGCAAAACAATGGTCAACATTATAATGGACTTGGCTTTGCCATTATAATCTTTCCCATCGCCCAAACACACACAAAATACCAGCTGGACTTTCACGTAAAGGCTAAGTAATAAAATACTAGCACGATAAACAACAAAGGATTCCAAAGTAGGGAATCATGCCAATAAATCACCAAGAAGATGAAATGAACAAACAATGCACAATAAAGGTGCTTCAAAATCCCAATTCACCATTAATGAATTTCAAACACAAACTTGATCACAAAGGACCCAATTCTATCACTAAAGGGTACAACAATGTTCACTAGGGTCAACTAGAACGACACCCAAGACTTAGACCAAAACGCGATCTTCAACCACACCAAATAACAAATGTAATTTTTCAGAGGACTGTGCGGCCGCCCAAAAGAGTATGTGCGGTCGCCCAAACAGTCTCAAGACACGACCAAAAGCTTTCAGATAGTTGTGCGGTCGCCCAGGAATTTTTGTGCGGCCGCCCAATGATCTGAATTTCTGGAAATCGGGAAGAACAACATGGGTTCTTCCATTTTTCAAACCCAAACACATTTCAACCAAAATCAAACATTCTAACTGGTATACAAATGTACCAAAACAACTCATAAGTCTAAAAGGACTCCTAAAACAACATTTAACAACCAAAATCATGAATCAAACCCAACATTCAAGATTTCACCATTTTTGATCAAAAACCCAAATAAATTCCAAACAAATTCGAAACTCATCCAAACTTCAAATGTAACACATCAAACAATATCTAAACATGATATGAACATTTTAGCGTTAAAATGGGGGAAAAGTAGCATACTTGCAATTTCTCAAAGTTGATGGATTTCAAATCTTTTTGACTCTACGCGATCCTAGCGACGATCTAAACAATGTTCAAGTTTCAAGAATTGAGAGATGATGAGAGGAAGAAGGAGAAAATGAAGAGAGAAGAAGGAGAAGAAAACTTACCCTTTCCTACTATGAAGAGAGAGAGAAATGCTGGGAGAAGAATGGAGGTGGAGTGAGAGAATGGTGAGGGAGGTGAGGGGAGTAGGGAGGGAGTATGAAAAATGTTTAAAAGATTTACACTAAGGCCCCCTCTCTCACACTACACACAAACTACACTCCCAACTAACAATTAAGACCCAACATTCCTATACCAACACAATGACCCAAATAAAATGCTAGGCATAATTATTATAACACATAAATATTTAAATAAATAATAATTTAAATAAATAAATAAATAAGTAAATAATTAAATAATAATCATTTAATTACTAATAAAATAGAGCCTATATTTCGGGTCGTGACATTCACTCCCCCTTAAAGAAAATTCGACCCGAATTTTAACGAGACTTACCTTAAGCAAAAAGCCACGGAAATTTCCTCTCGATCTCATCACGAAGCTCCCACGTTGACTCCTCGATGTTATGGTTCCTCCAAAGAACTCGAACCAACGCAATGCTCTTGCTCCTCAACTCTTGGACTTTGGAATCTAAGATCCGAACCGGTCGTTCCTCATAACTCATATCGGGCTCAATATTCTCCGGTATCCTCGGTAACACGTGCGACGGATCATGAACATACTTCCGAAGCATAGAAACGTGGAAAACGTTGTGCAACCGGTCCAAAGATGGCGGTAACGCAAGACGATACGCTAGAAGTCCAACCTTTCCCAAGATCTCGAACGGGCCAATAAACCTCGGAGCCAATTTGCCTTTCCTCCCAAACCTACGAATACCCACCTTTGCAGACACTTTCAAGAACACAAAATCACCAATCTGAAAACTAAGGTCTCGCCTTCGGTTATCTGCATAGCTCTTATGTCGACTCTGGGCTGTCTTCAATCGATCCCGGATAACCTTAACTTTCTCAACCGAATCCCGAAGCAAATCAATACCCAAAACTTTCGCTTCACCGACCTCATCCCAACAAATAGGCGATCTACACTTTCTTCCATACAAAGCCTCAAACGGTGCCATCTCGATACTAGCCTGATAACTGTTGTTGTAAGAGAACTCCACTAACGGTAGGTGCGAATCCCAAGAATCGGAAAAGTCTATCGAACACGCTCGCAACATATCCTCCAAAATCTGAATAGTCCTCTCGGATTGACCGTCGGTCTGAGGATGAAAAGCAGTACTGAATCGCAAATCTGTACCTAAAGCTTCCTGAAATGCCTTCCAGAATCTAGAAGTGAACCTCGGGTCTCGATCTGACACAATGCTAACCGGAACTCCATGCAATCTAACAATCTCATCAATATAAAGGGTCGCAAGCTTCTCCATCGAATATCTGATATCAATAGGCAAGAAATGAGCACTCTTGGTCAATCTATCCACGATTACCCAAACACTGTCATACTTCCTACGGGTACGAGGCAGTCCCGTAACGAAATCCATAGTCACATGCTCCCATTTCCACTCGGGAATCTCTAACGGCTGAAGCAATCCCACGGGTCTCTGATGCTCGGCTTTGACCTGCTGACACGTTAAACACCTCGATACATACTCGGCTATTTCCCTTTTCATATTAATCCACCAAAATTGTTGCTTCAAACCCTGATACATCTTCGTACTACCCGGATGCATAGTATACCTCGATTTGTGGCCCTCATCTAAAACTTGCCTCTTTAATCCACCAATATCGGGTACACACATACGACCACGGAAAGTCAACACTCCACTGGAACTCACTGAAAAATCCTCGAAGTTCTTTTCCTTCAATTTACCAATTATCTTCACCAACTCGGGATCTTCTTTCTGAGCTTCCTTTATCCTCTGAATTAGGGTCGGAGACACCCTAATATTCGCAAAAATAGCCCCATGTCTCGATTCGCGAGGAGATCAATCTCGAACATCCTCAAGCATTTTCCATTCACGGACCATCATCGAAGCCACATAAGATTTTCTACTAATCGCATCGGCTACCACATTCGCCTTCCCCGGATGATAAGAAATCGTACAATCGTAATCCTTCAACAATTCCATCCATCGGCGCTGTCTATTATTCAACTCTTTCTGGGAGAAAAGGTACTTCAAACTCTTGTGATCGGTAAAAATCTCAAACTTCGCCCCGTAAAGGTAGTGCTTCCATTTGTGCAACGCAAAGACAATAGCCGCTAACTCCATATCATGAGTCGGGTAATTCTGCTCACTCGGGGTCAACTTCCTTGAAGCATAAGCAATTACTTTCCCATTCTGCATCAACACGCAACCCAAACCCTCTTTCGAAGCATCACTGTAGATCACTAGGCCATCGCTCCCATTAGGCAAAGTCAAGATCGGTGCGGTAGTCAACCTCTTCTTCAATTCCTCGAAACTCTTGCCACATTTCTCGGTCCACACAAACGGAACGTTCTTCCGGGTTAACTGAGTCATCGGAGTAGCAATCCTCGAAAATCCCTCAATAAACCTTCGGTAATATCCGGCTAAACCAAGAAAGCTTCTAACCTCTGTCACTGACTCGGGTCTCTTCCAATCCACTAAGGCTTCAATCTTCGACGGGTCCACGGAAATCCCGTCTTTCGAAATCACATGACCCAGAAATGACACCTTCTCGAGCCAAAATTTGCATTTACTGAACTTCGCAAATAATTTCTCCCTCGCAAGAACGGATAAAACTGTCCTCAAGTGCTGCTCGTGCTCATCTCGAGATTTCGAATAAACAAGAATGTCGTCGATGAAAACCACCACGAACGAATCAAGATAGGGATGGAAAATCCGGTTCATCAAATCCATAAATACGGCCGGCGCGTTCGTCAACCCAAACGGCATAACCAAGAACTCATAATGACCGTAACGAGTGCGAAAAGCAGTCTTCGGAATATCTTCCGATCGAACCTTCAACTGATGGTACCCACTCCTCAAATCAAGCTTGGAAAACACAACGGACCCTTGAAGCTGATCAAACAAATCATCAATATGGGGTAGAGGGTACTTATTCTTCACCGTAACCTGATTCAACTTCCGGTAATCTATACACAGTCTCAACGAACCGTCTTTCTTCCGCACAAACAAAACCGGCGCTCCCCACAGGGAAACACTAGGGCGGATAAACCCTCCATCAAGCAACTCTTGCAACTGAACCTTCAGTTCCTTCAATTCAGCGGGAGCTAACCTATACGGCGCTTTCGAAATCGGAGCCGTACCCGGCAAAAGATCTATACAAAACTCTATCTCACGATCGGGAGGCATATCATACTCGGTAGAGAAAACATCGGGAAATTCCCGAACTACCCGAACACTACCCAAACTAAGGGATTCTTTCCTAGTATCAAGAACACTAGCCAAATACCCCTCGCAACCACTATGTAATAATCTTCTCGCTTTCATAAAAGAAATTAAGCGAACCTTTCTACTCAGAGGACTAGCCTCAAACACAAACTTAGGCACATCGGGAATAGAAAAAGTAACAGTTTTCTTACGGCAATCAACGGACGCATGAAACTTGCTCAACCAATCCATACCCAAAATGACATCAAAGTCATGGATAGGAAGAACTACCAAATCCGCACAAAGGACTCGACCACAAATAACCACATCACAAGCACGAAAGACTCGATCAGAAATCAAGCATTCTCCTATAGGGGTCGACACCTCTAGCACGTACGGTAAAGACTAGAATGCAGCATTTAACATGGAAGCAAATTGCACAGAGATGTATGAATGAGATGATCCTGGATCTACTAACGCTCGTGCGCTCACATTAGATACATAAACAATACCTCCAATAACGGATGGATCATCGGTAGCTTGTTGTTGATTCATTGCAAACACTTTCCCTTGGACCTTGGGCTTCCCGGCGGCATCCCTTTTCTGACCCTGATTAATACTAACCCCTGACCCGGATGACTGTCCTCGGTACCTCGTGCAATCTCTCGCAAAGTGCCCCATTTCACCACAATTGGTACACTTGCCTTGCTTTTTCCAACACCTATCCTCCGCATGGCCTACCTTCTGACAAAAGGTACAAGGCTTCCTAATTTGGCTCCCTTGGTTCCCGGAAGTGGTACCCGGGTTCCTTGGGATCGGTTGCCCTCGGGACTGAGATTGTCCCCCTAAGTTACCTCGATTTTCGATCCTTGGTTGCGACTTGCTCTGCGCTCCTTGCTTACTCGGGTTGGCCACCTCGGTCTTCCTCTTATGTTCCCCAATATCTTGCTCTATCAAATAGGCTCGGTCGACCGCATCTTGGAACGTCACAATCCGTTGAGCAATCAGTTGAGTACGGATGGAGGTCTTCAATCCCCGAATAAACCTCATAGCCTTTTGTTCCTCGGTCCTCACCAAATAGTCGCAATACCGGGCTAATTCTATGAACTTAGCCGAGTATTGTGCTATAGACAACAATCCTTGCTCCAAGTTGAGTAGCTCGATCTCCTTTCGATTTTGATCAACAACCGGAATGAAATGCTCCTTGAATTTGCGCACAAACAACTCCCATGCATACACCGTGCGAGTATCATCCCAAGTGGCTTTAATACCTTTCCACCAATGCTCGGCGGCTCCCACAAGCTTGTAAGCCGCAAACCGGACCTTGTCCTCTTCCGAACACCCAAATACATCATAAATCTTCTCCATAGACTCAATCCACAACTCAGCTTTCCGAACATCGGGCTCCCCATTGAATTCAACCGGTTTAAGTTTCAGAAATTGCTCCAATCCATAGCGGGGTGGTGCTTGTTCTACCCTCGGACCTTGATCATGTATGGCCTTCATGGCCGCCTCAAACATGCCTTGAAACATAGCACGTGCTTCATCCCTTGTATCATTCTGATTCGCATTACCGGTACTACCTTCACCACTCCTTCTACGAACCATTGTAAACAAGTACCTGCATAAAACATCAACCGTTAATCACTCCACACACTACTACCCACCTAGGTCATACTAATCCACCTAGACTTATACATAGAGCTAATGCCATAGCTCTGATACCAACTGTCGCGACCCCGGACCCCGCGGGCCCCGGGACCGCGAGCTGGACGTCGACTCTAACAATAAACTCCAAAATACCGAAGTTAAAAATTTCATTTAATACCAAAAGGTGATAATCCAAAGTTTTACAAAACCAAGTTTGATAAAGACTAAATACAACTATCATAAACTTCCACAAGTTTATGCCCAACGGAATAAAAATGTACATTTCTTAGTAACGTCATAGTTTGGTACAACTATCCCAAAATGGTTACACATTTACATAATGTAAACCAACCTATATCAACCTTCCCCAGAAGAACGGATCCACTATCGACGTCCTCTTTCTCGTGATCAGCGAGACTAATCCTTAGCACCTGGGGGGGGGGGTTAAGGAAAAACAAAGATAAAAGAAAGGGGGTGAGATAAATCTCAATAAGTTACTAATGCAACTACATGACATGCTATGATGCAATATACAATAATAAATCAGAGATAGCACATAGCAGTTATCACATAACAGATAGCAGCGGAAATAAACACATAACAAAGGATATAGCCAAGGTTTTCCAAACCGGAACATCCAAATAAAGGATCGCTGCGCAGCTTCAATAATCAACCAATCATCATCTTCATAATAGCATGAAAGCCGAAGAGAAAACCCCGGTACCGAAACCAATAATCATAACAGTGTCACAAAGGACATGGACCATGACACAAAGTCATGCCCGCTAGCCAGATACATTCACAAAGGAACGCTGACTTATCCTTTCCAAGGCCAATCTGGAGAAGGGGTAAAGAAGGGGGCAAAACAATGGTCAACATTATAATGGACTTGGCTTTGCCATTATAATCTTTCCATCGCCCAACCACACACAAAATACCAGCTGGACTTTCACGTAAAGGCTAAGTAATAAAATACTAGCACGATAAACAACAAAGCATTCCAAAGTAGGGAATCATGCCAATAAATCACCAAGAAGATGAAATGAACAAACAATGCACAATAAAGGTGCTTCAAAATCCCAATTCACCATTAATGAATTTCAAACACAAACTTGATCACAAAGGACCCAATTCTATCACTAAAGGGTACAACAATGTTCACTAGGGTCAACTAGAACGACACCCAAGACTTAGACCAAAACGCGATCTTCAACCACACCAAATAACAAATGTAATTTTTCAGAGGACTGTGCGGCCGCCCAAAAGAGTATGTGCGGTCGCCCAAACAGTCTCAAGACACGACCAAAAGCTTTCAGATAGTTGTGCGGTCGCCCAGGAATTTTTGTGCGGCCGCCCAATGATCTGAATTTCTGGAAATCGGGAAGAACAACATGGGTTCTTCCATTTTTCAAACCCAAACACATTTCAACCAAAATCAAACATTCTAACTGGTATACAAATGTACCAAAACAACTCATAAGTCTAAAAGGACTCCTAAAACAACATTTAACAACCAAAATCATGAATCAAACCCAACATTCAAGATTTCACCATTTTTGATCAAAAACCCAAATAAATTCCAAACAAATTCGAAACTCATCCAAACTTCAAATGTAACACATCAAACAATATCTAAACATGATATGAACATTTTAGCGTTAAAATGGGGGAAAAGTAACTTACTTGCAATTTCTCAAAGTTGATGGATTTCAAATCTTTTTGACTCTACGCGATCCTAGCGACGATCTAAACAATGTTCAAGTTTTAAGAATTGAGAGATGATGAGAGGAAGAAGGAGAAAATGAAGAGAGAAGAAGGAGAAGAAAACTTACCCTTTCCTACTATGAAGAGAGAGAGAAATGCTGGGAGAAGAATGGAGGTGGAGTGAGAGAATGGTGAGGGAGGTGAGGGGAGTAGGGAGGGAGTATGAAAAATGTTTAAAAGATTTACACTAAGGCCCCCTCTCTCACACTACACACAAACTACACTCCCAACTAACAATTAAGACCCAACATTCCTATACCAACACAATGAACCAAATAAAATGCTAGGCATAATTATTATAACACATAAATATTTAAATAAATAATAATTTAAATAAATAAATAAATAAGCAAATAATTAAATAATAATCATTTAATTACTAATAAAATAGAGCCTATATTTCGGGTCGTGACAGTCATACCTACCCAAATAGTATAACTAGATACAAGTTCGCATTCCTTTAGAATATGTCACAATCCCTTTGTCCACGATCTCATTGAACACAAGTCATGGTCAAACGGTCAACTTGTTTTTGTTCAATACTTTCTCGATTCCGAATATGTTGATAATCCAAATGACATTAATCTAATCAATTCATTTGAGTCCGGCCAAACATTTTCATCAACATCATTCCTACGAGAGGCCTAAGCTTGAGATCTCTCCGAAGAGGGACAAATCCATTTAGCTTATTATTCTTCCCTACGTGAATCCGATTATGCCAATCATACCCTTTATAACTACCCGGTTAAGGCAGCGTTTGAATATGTCAAACATAATGTTCATCAAGTGGAAGACTATAATAACTTCATGTCTAAGGATTCAAATGACATAACTAATATGAGATATATGTACGACATAGACCATGACATAAATCTCATACAGCGGGTCATGTCCAGTACCTTGTTCCAAACAGGTACCTATAAATCTAACATGATCATCCCATGATCATTTAGCCTTTATACTAGTGCTTAACAAGTACTAGGGACGGAGATTATTATAACTAAACATGAATAACAATAATAATCAAAACATCTCTTTATTGATATGAAGTAAATGATAACAATTACAACGTTTATTAAACGTGCCTAGGGCACCACTACCAACAATCTCTCACTTTCCATAGGCCCAATCTCCCATGTATATAATACCCATGGACCTAACATGACATTCATGTTTAGCTTGTGGAAGTCCCTTTGTTAGTGGGTCCACGACATTGTCATCAGTAGGTACTTTGCATATATTCACGTCACCTCTGTCGATGATTTCTCGAATGACATGGTAACGCCTAAGTATGTGTTTGGATTTTTGATGTGTCCTTGGTTCCTTTGCTTGAGCAATAGCACCATTATTATCACAATAAAGGTCAATTGGATTAGCAATACTAGGAACCACTTCAAGTTCAGTGATGAACTTCTTAATCCAAACAGCTTCCTTTGCAGCATCCGATGCACCAATATACTCAGCTTCCGTTGTAGAATCAGCGGTTGTACTCTGCTTGGAACTCTTCCAGCTTACAGCTCCACCATTTAACATAAACACAAAACCCGATTGCGATCGACTGTCATCTCTGTCGGTTTGGAAGCTTGTATCCGTGTAAGAATTTACAACGAGATCATCCTCCATTTCTCCATAGACCAAAAACGAGTCTTTAGTCCTTCTCAAGCACTTAAGAATCGCTTTTACAACCACCCAGTGATTCTCTCCGGGGTCGGATTGGTATCTACTTGTCATGCTCAAAGCATAAGATACATCCGGCCTAGTACAAATCATGGCATACATGATGGAGCCAATTGCCGAAGCATATGGAACATCATTCATTTTCTCACGCTCATATTTTGTCTTAGGACATTGAGTCTTGCTTAGAGAAACTCCATGTAACACCGGTGTTAGTACCCGACCTAAAAAATGAGTTTATTAGGACTTTCCCAAAAATACAAGGACTTTATAGGAATTAGAAACCTTGCAAAGACTTGTCCCGGATTCCCAAAATACCTCATTTATGACAAAATCTATCAAAATAGGTAATAAATGGTTTCCTTAAAACCATGTAGAAACCCTAGCTTAAGAATCAAGTCAGCCAGCAGAATTGGCCACGCGGCCAACCTTGCCACGCCTCAACCATGGCCACGCGGCCACTCTTGTCGCCGTCTTCAGTCTTGGCCAGGCGGCCAACCTTGCTCCGGATGATCTCAGCCGTCAGATCTTCCCATCAGTTTACTATATAAACCAATCTCGGCCTAGTGGTTTAGGATCCCGATTTTGAGAGCTTTAAGTCCGAATTTTAGAGTTCTTAAACACAAATTTGCTCCCTAATTAAGCATTCAAACACTCAAGAAGATCCAAGGTTGATTTCTTGCCAACATAGGTAAGTTTTCTAACTTTTTCTTCATATTCTTGCATCATTTTTAATGTAGATATTTTATATTCATGTTCTTGCATGTTTATTCATAGTTTCTTCATATGCTTTGCATGTTCATTCATATGTTCATAATATGTTCTTCGCATGTTCTTCGTGTTCATAGATTAAGACCTTATTTATGCTATATTTAGGGTTGTGATCTTCATAATTACATGTTATTTCATAGCCGATGATGATCTAGGGTTCATCAACCCAAAAATGATCTAGGAACTATTTCTAAACCCTAAACTTTAGGTAATTACTCCCATGTTCAATAATCCTCCAATGATGAATGTGATGAATGTTCATCGAGATCTCATTGATGGCATAGTCATTATTCTAGGATGTGAGCATCCTGCATGTTTCTTTCTCCTCCCTCTTCATTATGCATGATCCCTATTCTCTCTCCACATTCTAATTATGTGCGAACTACGCTGACCTGAGCTTCTCACATTGAGAGGAACGTAGGCAATCTTCGGATCCGGTCTAAATCACTAACACACTACTAACACATTTGTTAGGCCCAATTGGTAGGAAAATAGGCTAGAGGGGGGGGGTGAATAGCCTAATTAAAACTTTTTCAAAGAAACACTTTTATAACTGCAAAGTCACTTATCAGATTGCAAACTATTATCAGTAAGCGCAGCGGAGAAGATATGACTTGTTTTAACTCACACAAAATCAGTTTATAAAAAGGTTTTAAGAGCTTGGTTTACACACAAAGTAGTTTCTAAAAGTTCAATGCATTTTCAAGAGATTGGTCAATGCAAATGAATTTGAGTCAGTACGAACAGTAATGATTTGCCGGTGATAGAGTTCCAACCGGCAAGGACAGTAAGTAACAGAGGACACAGAGATTTGGAGAGGTTCACAGTGTAAATACTGCTACGTCCTCTACCAAGTTTGGTCAGAACTTGGATTTGGGTTAAGAGCACTATTAAATATCCCTAGTCTATTACAAGAGCGGCTTTGCCGGATACAAAGACTAAATTCTAGAGATAGTTTAATGAATCGTAAAGCAAATATCTGACCAAGTGTATTTGAGCGGCAAGTTCAAAAGAACTTATCTCACTCAGGTGGGTGTGTGAAAACTCAGACAACGTATTCCTTAAAATAATCTAGTTCGGGAACACTAACAGTGTTGTAGAGTTTGTGCACAAGTGTATGTCCTATTAAATGACCTAATGATTATCTGGACAAGGAATGTTTGAGCTTCAATGAATGCTGCAAACAACCAACTCTCTTCAATGCACTAAAATCACCAACCTTCTTCAATGCACTGAGTCCTCTATTTATAGGAGGAGTTAATGTCTTAGCTTGTTGAAGAAGGATAACATTTGAATTTCCAGCTGGGTAGGTGAGGAGCATTTAATGCAGTATCCTTGGCATTAATGGCGAAGATACGCGTGCCTTAAAAGTCTGATGGGTAAAGACCCCTTTGTCTCAACCGATTACCTGCAAAAGCAAGTAGAGACAGAGTATAGCTAAAAGTAGCTATGTGTCAGACGGCGTAGAAATCATTACAGAGCAGGTAAACTACTTTATGATAAACAGTATAGAGACAATCAGCAAGGTTGACTTTAATGAAATGATGTCACCTGACTGACAGTGCAGACTGTCTATATATCGGCATGAAGTTGATCGGTAACTTGTGTAGCAAGTTGATCGGCATGGAGTTGATCGGCAACTTTGTTAACTGATCTGCTGATTTGCTTCCTCTTGCTGGTTTGTCTTGTTGAAGAGTTGAAATACACCTGTGCTTGTCACAAAGGATCCTAAGGGCACCTTAAAAAGGTTCTAATAAAATTGGGGGACCCTAAGTGTAGACATGATTGGGATTAAGTAATTCTAGGACCTAGGTATCTATTTGAACAACAATCTCCTCCTAATTACTTAAGTCCAATCACCCTTAAAGCTAAAGACATCACTTATCTTAGGGAAAAGATTTCTAAGGATATCTAGGTATAACCAAATCCTAAGGTAAGTCACACTAGATGTCTAATGTAAAAGGTGGATTCACCAAAATAAATGGTGAAGCCGGTTCAAGGAATCGGCAAGAGTGATGATCTGCAAAAGGAAATAGCACAGAGTAATGCAGATAACAACACAAATATAAGAAAAACATATTAGCACAATAAAAATTTTATAAGCAAAGAAATTTGTCTGTGAAGGTCTTCAATAAGATATCTACATCATAGGCTATGTGACTCAAGGATCAGCAGCTGGAGGATCAGAAATCTTGGGATCTGCTGCTTGAGTTGAGTCCTTTGTAGATTCAGTCTTCCTAGCCTTCTTTCTTGATTTTTCTTCTTTTCTTTCAGCTTTCCTCTTTGCTTTGCTCTGTCTCCTCTGCGCACTTTCCAATCTTTCAGACAGCATCTTGTTGTTGGCTTCTAGAGCAGCTATCTTCAGATTAGCTTCGGTAAGAGCAGCTTTGGTCTCAGATAATTCTTCTTCAAGTCTTCCCATATCTCTTATCTGCAGCCTCTGATTGTCAACAAGATTCTGTTGAATGTTATGAGTTGTCCCCAAGGATTCAGAAAGAGCCATTATACGCTCTTCTCTATCAGCAAGGATTTAGAAAGAGCCATTATACGCTCTTCTCTATCAGCAAGGAGAGCTTTCAATTCTTTGACCAGAGTATTCTCCTCCTCCTGATTGGACTTACGTAGACGCTTAACCAGGTCTTTGTGAACATCCTTAACCAGGTCACCAACAGAAAGAGCCATATCACCAACATCAGCACGAGTGGCAGGCACTTGCTGATTTGTGAAATCGCCTTCACTAAACTTCAAATATTCATACAGACTGTTGACGATGGTCGGCTGGAAAATACTGGCAGACGTCGCGAGCACTATTGAAGGGATAAAATCTTCATTATTCAGATCAGCATCTTCAATAAGCACATCATCAGTTATCATCAGAGGAGATCAAGATCGGCTCAGAGGGAGATGGAGGAACAGGAGCAGCAGGAATGAGTAAGAACCATTGAAGGGCAGCATCGTCAGAAGATGAGAAGAAATCGGCAGGGACAGAAGTTGAGACAATGAGATCATCAGTATCATCGGAACGAAAGATCGGCAAAGGAAAAGCTGGATGAACTATAACTGCACGATCAGTCGGCAGCTGAAACATACCACCGTCTTCAAGTGAAAGGAAGGTAGCCAAGATTAAGTTCAAATAAGCACGACCTTCAAGAATCATAGTCATTAACCCGGCATTCATCAGCCTTGAGGTCTAGACTAGATGATCGGCATGCTGACGAGGATGGAATAATGGCAGAGTCATAGCCAAAGCGGCAGACTTGATCAAATAAAAAAGGCCACGAGGATTGGTATGCCTAACTTCAATGATGTCAGTCAGCAGATCATTGATCATCAAGCAGCTTCTCATCCATCCATTGTAGTAATGCACACTTCAGTTGGAGAAGGACCGGGAATGGTAGATTCACCTCTAATGTTTATCTGTCCTGGTCTAGATCAAATTGGGTCATAGACCACTTTCTTCTTAAGTCTAGAAATCCGAGGAGTCTTTCCCTTTGTACGAACAATGTCATCATCATTGAGAATCCAGGGAAGATAGATTGGACTATCACTGGTAGAATCTCCTGGAGAGAATTTATGCTTGGTGACATGAGGGTGGTCTTTGCCGAATGGGAGTGGACATCTGCCTAAGGTATACTTGAAGGATAACCTTGGATGAACAGTGAAGAGAGGCTGTCCAAATTTGTTGGAGGGGATAGATGCATTGGAAGTGTACCAGTTTGAGCACATCATATCCTTCCCATTGAGAAAATAATCATAGCTGGGTGGTGGAGAAGTATCAACAGAATCAGGATCAACAAAGGCTTGTTCTCCAACCACCATGTAATCAGCAGGATCTATCTCATCGGCATGATCTACAACGGCACGAGCAGTAGCAGGATCAGCTTCATCAGCATGATCTCCATCGGCATGAGCAGCAGCAGGAGCCGGCAAGAGAGGGGTGATAACAGACGGCAAGCTGAACAATGGTTGTAGAAGAATCTCTTCAAACTGTAGACTAGCAGCAATGTCAACATCCAAATTAGGAGTACTATCATCAGCACCTCCTCCCAACTCCACAACCTCCTTGATTCCAGTAGGAGGAACAATCTGTATTTCAGGGGTGACTGATATTAACTGAGTGTCTGTAGTTTGCTCAGTAAGATGAGTGTCAGCAGTTGTCTCATTAGTCACTTTTTCAGCAAGTTCTCCTCCTGAAACAAATACATCCAACTGTTGAGTGTCCATAGTTGTCTCAACTGGAGCAGGAAGGTCGGCAGATAGACCCATCAGAGGTTGAGTGTCTGAAGTTTGCTCAACATGAATTTCCACTATATCTTTGATAGAATCATCGGAATGCCTTCCTTCAACACTACTATCACCCTCAAATACAGATTCTGCAAAGACTTCAGCAGTGGAAGCTTTAGTCATGACAGTTCTGATTGGCATCTTGTCACTATCTGTTGTAGGTGAAGTGGAAGGAGAGTCAGCAGTGACTTTGTGAGCACAGACCAAATCACCAAACAAATCAGCACCATCATCATTATCAGCATCAGAATCACTGTCAGCAGAATCACCATCGGCAGAATCATCGGAGCTATCGGCAACTAAGGAATTATCAGCAGCATCTACATCATCGGCAGAATGAACATCGGCATCAGATAAAGTCTTGCTGCTGCTTGGAGAAGGAGCTTGAGTAGATGGATCGGCAAGATTTTCGGCAGCTATGCGATCGGCATCTTGCTTCAGCAGAAATTCATTGGATTTGTCAATCAAGCCCATAGTGACTTTCTTGACTGATCTGAAGAAGTGTACATTGAGAGGACTGTCAGCAGGAGCCTCATCATCATTGTAGGTCAGAAGATCTTCATTATTCTCCATTCTTCCTATCTGATAAGGATCAAACTCTGTGAATTAAGAGAGCTGATTGAAAGTCCTGGCGTAGATAATCCATACATCCTGAACCATCATATCTTGTCTAATTCTGTCTTGAAAGAGATAGATCTGGTTCCAGGAAAGTGGTAGGAATTCAAAATACCGACCAAAATTGAGCTTTAGTTCAGCCTCTTTCAACTGCTTGAACTTTGATAGAGGGACAAACTTCTCTTTCCACATATCAGTGCGTCTGTCCATACTCTTTTGATCAACATAATCAGCAGGATTTCCGGGAGTGACAGTGTCTTTCATCTCTTCATGAAACTGA
Source organism: Campanula takesimana (assembly GCA_026119855.1). Taxonomy (NCBI): domain Eukaryota; kingdom Viridiplantae; phylum Streptophyta; class Magnoliopsida; order Asterales; family Campanulaceae; genus Campanula; species Campanula takesimana. The sequence continues at coordinate 1,525,129 of JAOWBW010000370.1, forward strand.
AGAAGACGACGAATAAAGGGAGGCAGATGGTCAATCGAAAAGACCCAGTTCTTGTTCAAGACCTTGTTGGTGAAGGACCAAGGATTCTTGTAGAAGGTGTGGAAAGTTGGGTTTCTGATTGGAGCGCATTTCCTAGGAGTCTGAGACTTGAGCTTCTCAATGACATCCTCAATACTTTTGCCATCGGCAAAGTCATTAGTGAATTCTTCATCAGGAATTTCAACCTTGACAGCAGGATCGGTAGTTAGGGAAGCACCGGCAAGATGAGCAGGGGCAAACCTAATTAGCTTGGCTCTTGGATCAGCAGGAGGAATAGTGGAAGAAGGAACTTCATCAGCAAGTTTCACCTTCTTTGTCACCACTTGATCGGCAACCTTTATCAGTTTCCTTTTCTTTGGAGCACCAGGAGTAGAATCGGCAAGAATCCTATCAGTTGAAGTAGCAAGAGTAGAGACTGCTACTGATTGAGAAGCAACTGAATGAATGGTCTTTGCCTTTTTCTTCCTCTGAGTAACAACAGGTGCAGGAGCAACAGAGGGGTATCGGCACTGGAAGCATTCTTTGAAATCCTTTTCCAATCCTTAGCATTAAAGAACTTCAACCTATTGAAAGGCAAGCTGGATGGAAAGCGATCGGCAGCTACTACATTGGCATTTCTCCTCAGAATCATACTTATCAACAGATAATGGCATCCTTTTCCAGGATTGGCCTTGTTCTTCAATCTGTCAGAAGCCCACTTATCAGCAGCCGTAGCTATAATCCTGAATATGTAGGCACACCAGTTGAACTCAATCTGCAGAACAATGGCGGCCATAGCTTCAAACTGCACATCAGTGATATTGCTGTGGGATCCAGATCGGCAAATGAGACATCTATCAACTATCTCAGCCAAAGCATAGTATCTTCGGGGATAGTGAATCTTCAGATGATTAGTGCCACTAAGCCTTGTGCCAGCACCTCTCATGATAATCCAAGCCCTATCTAGTTCCTGCTCATCAACTAGAGCACTCAACCCTTCATTCCCAAGATTGGGAAAAACTTCAGAGATAGAAGAGGGAGTAAGAGAGATCTGCACGCCCAAAACAGTAGAATTGATGGAGACGATAACTGAGGAGTCAGCACGAGAGCGGACAACAGAAGAGTTGGAGAAGAATTCTTTGACAAGATCCACAAATACTGAACTAACTCCTGATGGAGTGATGAACGAATCAAGCAAGGATCCAATAAGAAGATTCTTCAAGAAAACCCCGTTGGCTTCGTCGTTGAAGTAGTCGGAGTCAACATAGCCTCCGTAGATATCTTTTTCACCGGACATAGTCTGCAAAATTACTCAAACAACTCTCAATGTTAGAAATAAAGACAAATCAAACCATAAATGATTAGAAATGAGCAGAGTATAAACATTAACACTTACCAGATTATGAATAGATGAACAAATAAAACGATGAACTGATAATCTGGAAAGAGGAGAGATAGAGAGAATAGAGAGCAGAGAGAAAAAAATGGCGGAGAAAAAGCTTAATGGAATTTTGAAAGGCGTTATATATGTTATGGTGGAGAGAGAGAATATGAGAGGGCAAGGGAGAGAAATAACTGTACCTATAGTCTCGGAGAACGTGCGCACGCAAAAATTAATGCGCACACAAATCAGTAAGGTGAACAGTTAAAAGTAAGAGGGAGAAAGGGTAAATTAGTCAAAAATAAAATAGAAGTGATGATGACCTGTTTACCTTGCTGATGTATCGCATTAAATGGAATACATTTTGACACGATTTTGGATAAGAAAGGTACACACACGTGTCAGGGAGATGGTGTGACCGATGTACCTTTGATTTGATTGCTTACGTCATGTGTCAGGAATCTTATCTTTTGCAGAGACGTGCTGATTTGATTTTACCAATCAACAAGATAACTTGAATCGGCAAAATGATTGAATCGGCAAGATATTGAATCGGCAAGATATATAGATAGAATAGGCAAGATGATTTTGAAAAAATTTCGATCGGCAAGATTTTGTCGGCATGTTCGTGGTCGACAAGATGATTGATGCTCTGCTGATTTGATCGGCAGACTAACACAAGTAGCAAAGTTAGCACAATTTTAACCATAAAAATCAATCATACCCAATTCACCTCTGAGGAATTCAAATCTTTTCTGATCCAAGGGCTTTGTTAGTATGTCTGCTCTTTGGAAATCGGTATGGACTTTGAGCAGCACAACATTCCTTTTTTCAACATGTTCCTTCAGGAAGTGGTATTTGATGTCTATGTGCTTGGTTTTGGAATGCATGACCGGGTTGTTTGATACTGAAATTGCTGATTGGTTGTCACAATAGATGGGACAAATTTGAGATGGAACTTCATAGTCAACCAGCTGCTGCTTCATCCATAGAATCTGTGAACAGCAACTGCCGGCAGCTATGTACTCAGCTTCAGTAGTGGAAGTGGAAATTGATGCTTGCTTCTTACAGGACCAAGACACCAATCTATCACCAAGAAATTGGCAAGTTCCACTTGTACTCTTTCTGGTCACCCTACAAGCTGCAAAGTCTGCATCTGAATAACCTATAAGATTGAAAGATTAATCTCTTGCATACCATAATCCAAGGTTAGCAGTGCCAAATAAATATTTAATAATACGTTTTACAGCCTGCGGATGGGATTCCCTAGGGTCAGTGTCACGACCCCGGACCCCGCGGGCCAGAGACCGCGATCTGGACGTCGACTCTAAAACCAAAACTGCGAAATACCGAAGTTAAAAATTTCATTTGATACCAAAAGGTGATGATCCAAAGTTTTACAAAACCAAGTTTGATAAAAACCAATTACAACTATCATAAACTTCCACAAGTTCACGCTTAACAAAATAAAATACACAAATCCTAATGACGTCAATGTTTGGTACAAATACCCCAAAAAGGTTACACATTTATATAATGTAAACCAACCTATACAACTTTCCCCAAAAGAATGTATCCACACTCGACGTCCTCTTTCTCGTGATCAGCGAGACTAATCCTTAGCACCTGGGGGGGGGGGTTAAGGAAAAACAAAGATAAAAGAAAAGGGGTGAGATAAATCTCAATAAGTTACTAATGCAACTACATGACATGCTATGATGCAATATACAATAAGCAATGATAAATATCACATAGCACATAGCATTTATCACATAACAGATAGCAGCGGAAATAAACACATAACAAAGGATATAGCCAAGGTTTTCCAAACCGGAACATCCAAATAAAGGATCGCTGCGCAGCTTCAATAATCAACAAATCATCATCTTCATCATAGCATGAAAGCCGAAGAGAAAACCCCGGTACCGGAACCAATAACCATAACAGTGTCACAAAGGACAAGGATCATGACACAAAGTCATGCCCGCTAGCTAGATACATTCACAGAGGAACGCTAACTTGCCTTTTCCAAGGCCAATCTGGAAAAGGGTAAAGAAGGGGGCAAAACAATGGTCAACATTATAATGGACTTGGCTTTGCCATTATAATCTTTCCCATCGCCCAAACACACACAAAATACCAGCTGGACTTTCACGTAAAGGCTAAGTAATAAAATACTAGCACGATAAACAATCATTGATTCCAAAGTAGGGAATCATGCCAAATAATCACCAAGAAGATGAAATGAACCAACAATACACAATAAAGGTGCTTCAAAATCCCAATTAACCATTAATGAATTTCAAACACAAACTTGATCACAAAGAACCCAATTCTATCACTAGAGTGTACTACAATGTTCACTAAGGTCAACTAGAAGGACACCCAAGGTTTGGATCAAAACGCATTCTTCAATCACACAAAATTAACAAATGTAAACTTTCAGGGGTTCTGTGCGGCCGCCCAAAAGGACTGTGCGGTCGCCCAAAATCCTTCAATACAGGAACAAAATCTTTCAGATCGATGTGCGGTCGCCCAGACATTTTTGTGCGGCTACCCAATGCTCTGAATTGCCAGAAATCGGGAAGAACAACATGGGTTCTTCCATTTTTATACCCAAAACACATTTCCACCAAAATCCAACATTCCCACTAGTATACTAATGTACCAACACAACTAATAAGTCTAAAAGGACTCATACAACAACATTTAACAACCAAAATCAAGAATCAAACCCAACATTCAAGATTTAACCATTTTTGATCAAAACCCAAAATAAATTCCCAATAAATTCCAAATAAATTGCAACCTCATCCAAACTTCAAATATAACACATCAAACATCAAATAAACATGATATGGACATTTTAGCATCAAAATAGGGGAAAAGTAACTTACTTGGATTTTCTCAAAGTTGATGGATTTCAAATATTTTTGATCCTACGCGATCCTATCGACGATCTAAACACATTTCACGTTTTAAGAAATGAGAGATTATGAGAGGAAGAGGAAGTAAATGAAGAGAGAAGGAAGAAGAAATGTTTACCTTTCTTTTTGGTGAGAGAGAGAAATGGCTGGAAGATGGGGGAGAGAGGGAGAAGGTGAGGGAGGGGAGGGGAGTAGGGAGGGAGTAGGGGAATTATTTTAAAAGATTTACACTTAGGCCCCCTCCACTACACTACACACAAACACTACACTCCCTACTAACAATTAAGACTCAACATTTCTACACTAGCACAAATGACCCAAATAGAATGCTAGGCATAATTATTATAACACATAAATTGCACACATAATTATTTAAATAAATAATAATTTAAATAAGCAAATAATTAAATAAAAATCATTTAATTACTAATAAAATAGAGCCTAGATTTCGGGTCGTGACATTCACTCCCCCTTAAAGAAAATTCGACCCGAATTTTAACGAGACTCACCTTAAACAAAAAGCCACGGAAATTTCCTCTCGATCTCATCACGAAGCTCCCACATCGACTCCTCGATGTTATGATTCCTCCAAAGAACTCGAACCAACGCGATGCTCTTGCTCCTCAACTCTTGAACTTTAGAATCTAAGATCCGAACCGGTCGTTCCTCATAAGTCATATCGGGCTCAATATCCTCCGGTACCCTCGGTAACACGTGAGACGGATCATGAACATACTTCCGAAGCATAGAAACGTGAAAAACATTATGCAACCGGTCCAAAGATGACGGTAACGCGAGACGATACGCTAGAAGTCTAACCTTTCCCAAAATCTCAAACGGGCCAATAAACCTCGGAGCCAATTTACCCTTCTTCCCGAACCTTCGGATACCCACCTTCGGAGATACTTTCAAGAATACCAAATCACCGGTCTGAAAGCTAAGATCTCTCCTTCGGTTATCTGTATAGCTCTTATGTCGACTCTGAGCTGTCTTCAATCTATCCCGGATAACTTTAACTTTTCCCATTGAATCCCGAAGCAAATCGATACCCAAAACTTTCGCTTCACCGACCTCATCCCAACAAATAGGCGATCTACATTTTCTTCCATACAAGGCCTCAAACGGTGGCATCTCGATACTAGCCTGATAACTGTTGTTGTAAGAGAATTCCACTAACGGTAGGTGCGAATCCCAAGAATCAGAAAAGTCTATCGAACAAGCTCGCAACATATCCTCCAAAATCTGAATGGTCCTCTCGGATTGACCGTCGGTCTGAGGATGAAAAGCTGTACTGAATCGCAACTCTGTACCCAACGCTTCCTGAAACGCCTTCCAGAATCTAGAAGTAAACCTCGGGTCTCGATCTGACACAATGCTAACCGGAACCCCATGCAATCTAACGATCTCATCAATATAAAGGGTTGCAAGCTTCTCCATCGAATATCTGATATCAATACGCAAGAAATGGGCACTCTTGGTCAATCTATCCACTATTACCCAAACACTGTCATACTTCCTACTGGTGCGAGGTAGTCCCGTAACGAAATCCATAGTCACATGCTCCCATTTCCACTCGGGAATCTCTAATGGCTGAAGTAATCCCGCGGGTCTCTGATGCTCGGCTTTAACCTGCTGACACGTTAAACACCTCGAAACATACTCCGCTATTTCCCTTTTCATATTAATCCACCAAAATTGTTGCTTCAAATCCTGATACATCTTCGTACTGCCCGGATGAATAGTATACCTCGATTTGTGACCCTCATCAAGAACTCTTTGTTTAATTCCATCAACATCCGGAACACACAAACGACCACGGAAAGTCAACACTCCACTCGAACTCAAAGAAAAATCCTCAAAATTCTTTTCTTTCAATTTACCCATTATCTTCAGCAACTCGGGATCTTCTTTCTGAGCTTCCTTTATCCTCTGAATTAGGGTCGGAGATACCCTAATATTCGCAAAAATAGCCCCATGTCTCGATTTACGAGGAGACCAATCTCGAACATCCTCAAGCATTTTCCATTCACGGACCTTCATCGAAGCCACATAAGACTTTCTACTAATCGCATCGGCTACCACATTCGCCTTTCCCGGATGATAAGAAATCATGCAATCATAATCCTTCAACAATTCCATCCATCGGCGCTGTCGGTTATTCAACTCTTTCTGGGAGAAAAGCTACTTCAAACTCTTGTGATCGGTAAAAATTTCAAACTTCGCCCCATAAAGGTAGTGCTTCCATTTGTGCAACGCAAATACTATTGCGGCCAACTCCATATCATGGGTGGGGTAATTCTGTTCACTAGGGGTCAACTTCCTCGAAGCATACGCAATTACTTTCCCATTCTGCATCAACACACAACCCAAACCCTCTTTCGAAGCATCACTGTAAATCACTAGGCCATCGCTCCCATTAGGCAAAGTCAAGATCGGTGCGGTAGTCAACCTCTTCTTCAATTCCTCGAAACTCTTGTCACATTTCTCGGTCCACACAAACGGAACATTCTTCCGGGTCAACTGAGTCATCGGAGTAGCAATCCTCGAGAACCCCTCAATAAATCTTCGGTATTACCCAGCTAAACCCAGAAATCTTCTAATCTTTGTCACTGATTCGGGTCTCTTCCAATCCACTATGGCTTCAATCTTTGAAGGATCCACCGAAATCCCATCTTTCGAAATCACATGACCCAGAAATGACACCTTCTCGAGCCAAAATTCGCATTTACTGAACTTCGCAAATAATTTCTCCCTCGCAAGAACGGATAAAACTGTCCTCAAGTGCTGCTCGTGCTCCTCTCGAGATTTAGAGTAGACGAGTATATCATCAATAAAGACCACCACGAACGAATCAAGATAAGGATGGAAAACTCGGTTCATCAAATCCATAAACACTGCAGGCGCGTTAGTCAACCCAAACGGCATAACCAAGAACTCATAATGACCATAACGAGTGCGAAAAGCAGTCTTCAGAATATCCTCCGATCGAACCTTCAACTGATGGTACCCACTCCTCAAATCGAGTTTAGAGAAAACCACGGACCCTTGAAGCTGATCAAATAAATCATCGATGTGGGGTAGAGGATACTTATTCTTCACCGTAACCTGATTCAATTTCCGGTAATCGATGCACAATCTCAACGAACCATCTTTCTTCCGCACAAACAAAACCGGTGCTCCCCACGGGGAAACACTAGGGCGGATAAACCCTAGATCAAGCAACTCTTGCAACTGAACCTTTAACTCCTTCAACTCTACGGGAGCTAACCTATAAGGTGCTTTCGATATTGGAGCCGTACCCGGCAAAATATCTATACAAAACTCAATCTCACGATCGGGAGGCATATCATACTCGGTAGAGAAAACATCGGGAAATTCCCGAACAACCCGAACACTATCAAAACTAGGGGATTCCTTCCTAGTATCAAGAACACTAGCCAAATACCCCTCACAACCACTATGCAATAACTTTCTCGCCTTCATAAAAGAAATTAAGCGAACCTTTCTACCCAGAGGACTAGCCTCAAACACAAATTTAGGCACATCGGGAATAGAAAAAGTAACAGTTTTCTTACGGCAATCAACAGAAGCATGAAACTTGCTCAACCAATCCATACCCAAAATGACATCAAAGTCTTGGATAGGAAGAACTACCAAATCCGCACAAAGGACACGACCACAAATAACCACATCACAAGCACGAAAGACTCGATTAGAAATCATGCATTCTCCTATAGGGGTCGACACCTCTAGCACGTACGGTAAAGACTCGAATGCAGCATTTAACATGGAAGCAAATTGCAAAAAAATGTATGAATGAGATGATCCTGGATCTACTAACGCTCGTGCGCTCACATTAGACACAGAAACAATACCTCCAATAACGGATGGATCATCGGTAGCTTGTTGTTGATTCATGGCATAAACCTTCCCTTGAACTTTGGGCTTCCCCGCGGCATCCCTTTTCTGACCCTGATTAGTACCAACTCCTGACCCGTATGACTGACCTCGGTACCTCGTGCACTCTCTCGCAAAGTGCCCCATTTCACCACAATTGGTGCACTTGCCTTGCTTTTTCCAACACCTATCCTCCGAATGGCCTACCTTCTGACAAAAGGTACAAGGCTTTCTATTCTGAATCCCCGGAGTAGAACTCGGATTCCTCGGTGTGGTTTACCCCTTAAACTGAGATGATGCTCCCGGGTTACCTCGGTTGTCAAAACGGTGTTGTGGCTTGCCTTGAGTTCCTTGCTTACTCGGGTTAGCTACCTCAGTCTTCCTTTTATGCTCCCCAATATCTTGCTCTATCAAATAGGCTCGGTCCACCGCATCTTGGAATGTCACAATCCGTTGAGCAATAAGTTGAGTACGGATGGAGCTCTTCAATCCCCGAATGAATCTCATAGCCTTTTGTTCCTCGGTCCTCACCAAATAGTCGTAATACCGGGCTAATTCTATGAACTTAGCCAAGTATTGTGCTATAGACAACACACCTTGCTCTAAGTTGAGTAGCTCGATCTCCTTTCGGTTTTGATCAACCACCGGAATGAAATGCTCTTTGAATTTGTGCACAAACAACTCCCACGCATACACCGTGTGAGTATCATCCCAACTAGCTTTAACACCTTTCCACCAATGCTCGGCGGGTCCCACAAGCTTGTAAGCCGCAAACCGGACCTTGTCCTCATCCGTGCACCCAAACACATCATAAATCTTCTCCATAGACTCAATCCACAACTCAGCTTTCCGAACATCGGGTTCCCCATTGAATTCAACCGGTTTCAACTTCAGAAATTGCTCCAATTCATAGCGGGGTGGTGCTTGTTCTGCCCTCGGACCTTGATCATGTATGGCCTTCATGGCCGCCTCGAACATGCCTTGAAACATGGCACGTGCTTCTTCCCTTGTATCATTCTGATTCGGTGCCCCACTAGTACCTCCTCTGTTTCTTCTTCCAGACATTGAGAACAATTACCTGCATAAAATATCAACCGTTAATCACTCCGCACACTACTACCCACCTAGGTCATACTAATCCACCTAGACTTATACTTAGAGCTAATGCCATAGCTCTGATACCAACTGTCACGACCCCGGACCCCGCGGGCCCGAGACCGCGATCTGGATGTCGACTCTAAAACCAAAACTGCGAAATACCGAAGTTAAAAATTTCATTTGATACCAAAAGGTGATGATCCAAAGTTTTACAAAACCAAGTTTGATAAAAACCAATTACAACTATCATAAACTTCCACAAGTTCACGCTTAACAAAATAAAATACACAAATCCTAATGACGTCAATGTTTGGTACAAATACCCCAAAAAGGTTACACATTTATATAATGTAAACCAACCTATACAACTTTCCCCAAAAGAATGTATCCACACTCGACGTCCTCTTTCTCGTGATCAGCGAGACTAATCCTTAGCACCTAGGGGGGGGGTTAAGGAAAAACAAAGATAAAAGAAAAGGGGTGAGATAAATCTCAATAAGTTACTAATGCAACTACATGACATGCTATGATGCAATATACAATAAGCAATGATAAATATCACATAGCACATAGCATTTATCACATAACAGATAGCAGCGGAAATAAACACATAACAAAGGATATAGCCAAGGTTTTCCAAACCGGAACATCCAAATAAAGGATCGCTGCGCAGCTTCAATAATCAACAAATCATCATCTTCATCATAGCATGAAAGCCGAAGAGAAAACCCCAGTACCGGAACCAATAACCATAACAGTGTCACAAAGGACAAGGACCATGACAGAAAGTCATGCCCGCTAGCTAGATACATTCACAGAGGAACGCTAACTTGCCTTTTCCAAGGCCAATCTGGAAAAGGGTAAAGAAGAGGGCAAAACAATGGTCAACATTATAATGGACTTGGCTTTGCCATTATATTCTTTCCCATCGCCCAAACATACACAAAATACCAGCTGGACTTTCACGTAAAGGCTAAGTAATAAAATACTAGCACGATAAACAATCATTGATTCCAAAGTAGGGAATCATGCCAAATAATCACCAAGAAGATGAAATGAACCAACAATACACAATAAAGGTGCTTCAAAATCCCAATTAACCATTAATGAATTTCAAACACAAACTTGATCACAAAGGACCCAATTCTATCACTAGAGTGTACTACAATGTTCACTAAGGTCAACTAGAAGGACACCCAAGGTTTGGATCAAAACACATTCTTCAATCACACAAAATTAACAAATGTAAACTTTCAGGGGTTCTGTGCGGCCGCCCAAAAGGGACTGTGCGGTCGCCCAAAATCCTTCAAAACAAGAACAAAAGCTTTCAGATAGATGTGCGGTCACCCAGACATTTTTGTGCGGCCGCCCAATGCTCTGAATTGCCAGAAATCGGGAAGAACAACATGGGTTCTTCCATTTTTATACCCAAAACACATTTCCACCAAAATCCAACATTCCCACTAGTATACTAATGTACCAACACAACTAATAAGTCTAAAAGGACTCATACAACAACATTTAACAACCAAAATCAAGAATCAAACCCAACATTCAAGATTTCACCATTTTTGATCAAAACCCAAAATAAATTCCCAATAAATTCCAAATAAATTGCAACCTCATCCAAACTTCAAATATAACACATCAAACATCAAATAAACATGATATGGACATTTTAGCATCAAAATAGGGGAAAAGTAACTTACTTGGATTTTCTCAAAGTTGATGGATTTCAAATATTTTTGATCCTACGCGATCCTATCGACGATCTAAACACATTTCACGTTTTAAGAAATGAGAGATTATGAGAGGAAGAGGAAGTAAATGAAGAGAGAAGGAAGAAGAAATGTTTACCTTTCTTTTTGGTGAGAGAGAGAAATGGCTGGAAGATGGGGGAGAGAGGGAGAAGGTGAGGGAGGGGAGGGGAGTAGGGAGGGAGTAGGGGAATTATTTTAAAAGATTTACACTTAGGCCCCCTCCACTACACTACACACAAACACTACACTCCCTACTAACAATTAAGACTCAACATTTCTACACTAGCACAAATGACCCAAATAGAATGCTAGGCATAATTATTATAACACATAAATTGCACACATAATTATTTAAATAAATAATAATTTAAATAAGCAAATAATTAAATAAAAATCATTTAATTACTAATAAAATAGAGCCTAGATTTCGGGTCGTGACAGTCAGCTTGAAACCTGGCACAAACACAAACAGCAAACATAATATCTGGTCTACTGGCAGTAAGATAGAGGAGTGAGCCGATCATACCTCGGTAGACAGTCATGTCTACTTTCTTACCAGACTCATCCTTATCTAAATGAATGTTAGTGCCCATCGGTGTGCTTTGAGAGTGAGCATTGTCAAAGCGAAACTTCTTGATAAGTTCTTTGGCATACGTGGCTTGACTGATGAATATTCCTTCATGGGTTTGTTTGACTTGAAGTCCAAGGAAATATGTTAGTTCACCCATCATGCTCATCTCGAACTTGCTCTGCATCAGTTTCTCAAATCTCTTGCAAAGTGATTCGTTTGTGGAACCAAAAATAATATCATCGACATAAATTTGAACAAACAATGAATGACCCTTATGCTTGGCAACAAATAAAGTAGTATCGATTTTACCTCGAGTGAAGCCTAAGCCATCGCTAAGTAAGAACTTAGAAAGGGTTTCATACCATGCTCTTGGAGCTTGCTTTAAGCCATAGAGTGCTTTCTTCAATCGGTAGACATGATCAGGCTTCTTGGAGTCCTCAAAACCTGGTGGTTGTTCAACATAGACTAGTTCTTGGAGTTCTCCATTCAGGAAGGCACTTTTCACGTCCATTTGATATAGCTTGAATTCTTTGAAGGCAGCATAGGCTAAGAAAAGTCTTATAGCTTCCAATCTTGCAACAGGAGAAAATGTCTCATCGTAGTCAATTCCTTCCTCTTGACGGTAGCCTTTAGCAACTAACCTTGCTTTGTTTCTAATGATTTTCCCAGCTTCATCCAATTTGTTCCTGTAAACCCACTTAGTACCAATAACTTGCTGAGAAGTTGGTCTTGGCACAAGTTCCCATACTTTGCATCTTTCAAACTGATTCAGTTCCTCTTGCATGGCTTCAACCCAACCAGGATCGGCAAGAGCTTCTTCAGTCTTCTTTGATTTTATATCGGAGACCATAGCAGATGAGAAAAGGCTTTCAGCAAATGCTCTACTAAGGTTCCTTGTTAATCTGGGACCAAAGACATCACCAATCACATTTTCTAATGGATGATCACGAACAGTTCTGACTTCTCTCGGCACATCTTGTCTTACTGATTCTTGTTGTAAGGATTCTAGAGGAGGATCAAGATCAGCAGATGGTGTAGGAGAAGAACTTTGAGTGAGAGGTGGATGAAAGCTTGGAGGATTAGGTCTTATAACAGAAATTGGTTGAGGGCTAGATCTGTCTTCAGGATGATCAGCAGAGTTTGCATCGGCAAACGGATTATGAAATTCATCAGCAGGTTCTGGTTCTGCTGATGAAGGAAAATACGGAGCATCTGCTGATTCTTCTGCTGAAATGACTGGATCAGCAGCTGGTACTTGATCTACAGGATTAGTATTACTGGATTCACCTGTCTCATGAGCACTAGAAACATTAGTATTATTTGGAGCCTTGTCAGACTCTAACAAATCAAATTCATCAAAGGTTACATGAACAGATTCAACAATTTTCAAAAGTTTCTTATTGAAAACTCGAAAGGCCTTACTGTGTTTAGCGTATCCAACAAAGATTCCTTCATCAGCTTTCTCATCAAATTTACCTCTGTGCTCTTTTCCATTGTATAGCACGTAACATTTGCAGCCGAATATCTTGAAGAATCCAATGTTGGGAATTCTGCCTCTCCAGAGTTCATAAGGAGTCTTGTTATGGAATTTGTTGATTAGAGATCTGTTCTGGGTGAAGCAGGATGTATTGATCGCTTTAGCCCAAAATTACTTCGGCAGCCTGGCTTCGGAAATCATGGTCTTACCAGCTTCAATGAGAGTTTTGTTCTTCCTTTCAACAACACCATTTTGTTGTGGTGTACCGGCAGCTGAGAAGTTGTGGTCTATACCATGATCATCACAGTATTGAGCAATACCATTGTTCTTGAATTCAGTGCCGTTGTCTGATCTCATACTGATGATATCGCTTTCTTTCTGAGTTTGTAGTAGTCTGAATAACTTGGTGGCAACGGCATAGGTGTCATCTTTGTGACTGAAGGTTTCCACCTAAGTATATCTAGAGAAATCATCTACTACAACCAAGGTGTATCTACTTCCCCCGATACTTGCTGTAGTTGTGGGGCCAAATAGATCCATATGTAGCAATTGGAGGCACTTAGAAGTTGACATGCAGGGCTTGCTTCGGAAAGATGACTTATGTTGTTTTCCAAGCTGGCAGGCCTTGCATTTCTTTGCTTGATCAGCATACACTTGAGGCAGACCGGTAACAAGATTTGAACCGGTAAGCTTGGATAGATATTTGAAGTTCAAGTGACTGAGTCTCTTGTGCCATAGCCATGAGTTCTCACTGATGTTCTTAGCTACAAAACAAACATTAGCAACACCAGTAATAGCACTTAAGTCTACTGCATAAAAGTTACCTTTACGTTTGGCAGTGAGAAGAGTTTCATTGGAAGCAATGTCTTTCACATAGCAACTGGAAGTAGTAAATACGCATTGCATTCCTTTATCACAGAATTGTGATATTGATAGAAGGTTGTGTTTCAGACCATCTACTAGAGATACCTTCTGTACAGTAACTGCACCTCTCTTGATTGTACCTATACCGATGATTTTTCCTTTGGCATTATCACCAAACACTACTGGGGGACCTGATGCTTCAATAATATCGGCAAGAAGATCTGCAAATCCTGTCATATGTCTTGAGCAGCCACTATCTAGAATCCACAAATCCTTGCTTGCACCAGTTGAGGCCATGAAGCATTCCTGAAATAAAACAGTATGCTTATGGTCCCCCTTATTCATGGGTCCGAGGGTTAGTTCCTCTTTGGCAACCACATCTGGCCACCACTAGAGGATGTAACCTCAGTGGGTCCAGATAGGTGCTTCAAGAGGCATTCATGAGCCTTGTGACCATAATCAAAACAATTAGAACATCTCACTTGACTGATAGGCTGTGGAGTCGGTAGAATATCATTCTGTTTAGTCAGTGCATCAGCAGAACTAGGGAATTGTGCAGGCACAAACTTAGTAGGTTTAAATGTGCCAGTGTTGCCTTTCTTTCCATTCTGTTTACCTTTGGCAGTTACCTTTTTAGGCACTTGTCCATCGGCAGCAGAGGAGGTCAGATCGGCAGCACTTGCTCGGCTGATGTATTCACCAAGAATACCGTTATCGGCAGACTCAGAATCAGCAACCTTAACATATCTTTGTTTGTGCTTATCATTCCTTTTGTTCTGGTTCTTAGGATACTTCATTGCCACAGCACTGTAAATTGGCTTAGCATCCTTATGCACTGAGTTAACAGGATTACATTCAACTTTCTCATCCTTTTTCTCGGTAGCACAAGTTTTAGTAGAGCTACTGCTGCTGGAATCAAATCCTAACCCAGATTGGTCCTTATATGACATTTGGGTCTGTAGGATTGTTTCAACAGCAACTCTAGATTTTGTGTAAGAATCAACAATCCTTGAGAGATGATTGTTTCTTTTCACAAGATCTTCGATCTGAGCTATCAATACTGCTACTTGGCATTTGAGATCCAGGTTTTCTTTCTTTAAAGAAATAGACTCAAGCTCGTGTCCTTTGAGAACTGAAAGTTCAGACATAAGCGGGCTATTCTCGTTAGAAATTCTTTTGAAATCAGCAGCCATCACTTTATGAACGCTACTCAGCTTCTCATGATCGATAAAAAGTTCATCCATTGTCTCTATCATTTCAGCTTTGGATATTTCAGGATAAGGATCAGCTAAAATTTTAGGAGCAGAGGCAATGGGTCCAGGAGAGAAGTCAGGTAGGGAAGAGATGGGTTTTGATATGTTTTTGGCAGTGCTAGATTGTTCATTGAATAATAGTTTTCTGGTCATCGGTAAGGATTTTGATTTGATGGTGGTAAATTGAGAAGAGTTACACTGGCCATAGAGTGAGGTTCCCACTTGGTGTACTTTGTATCCATATGGGTTTTCAGCTTTGACACTTGTTTCTTTGAAGTGTGGTTGAGGTCTTCCAGCATATTCTTCTTTTATTGGAGTTCTTGGTGGAGATGGATCTCGGTAGACTGGAGTCGGCAATGATGATACATCGGCATCTTCCAAATCTAGGGCGACAAAACTTACATCGGCATCTTCATCTTCATCGGCATCTTCATCGGAATCAGTTTCACACCAAACTGGCAAGGCCCTTTCTGTGCTTTCATCGGCAACAAAGCTTCGAGACATAGGATGTCTCTTGTTGAATGACTTCCTCACGTATTCATATTTTGGTTGAGGACATTTAGAAGCAAAGTGACCAGGTTTTCTGCAGTTGAAGCAGACCAGATCACCTTTGTTGTTCTTTCCATCGGTAGCACTAGTAGAGGGTTTATTGTAGCTTGCTGGTTTCTGAAATGGTGGTGTGAAGGATTTTGTTTGCTGGTAGTTTCCTTTCTGCATCCTTTTGAAGTCTTTGAACCTTTTGTAGTTCCTAGCGAAGGCAGCAAATTCGTCTTCTTCCATAGGTTTTTCTGAGGTTATTTCATGGGTATTGGAACTGCAGGATGTTTGAGGTGGATCTATAGGAGGGAATTTGTTTGAAGGAAAGGATATCTGTGACTGAGCTGATAGAGACAAGTTTTTGAATTTTTTTTCGAGAACGTTAAGTTTTTGCAGTTCTCTCTCATACAAGAACAGACTAGACACAAGATTCTGAATAGAGGTCTTGTTTAAGTCTCTAACTTCTCTAACAGCAGTGACCTTAGTATGATACTCATTTCCTAAAGAACTTAGAAAACGAATATTAAGATCTTTCATAGTATACACTTTACCTAATGAAGCACATAAATTACTTACCTCGCAGAATCTGTCGTAGGCACTTCTTAGAGATTCACCATCTAGTTTCTTGAAAGATTCAAACTCCGCAATGCAATCGTAGAGTCTGTTGTCCTTCACCTGCTCGTCACCTTCAAAGTATGCAAGGAGCTTGTTCCAGCATTCTTGAGCCGTGGAGCACAAGTCAATAAGTTTGTATTGCTTGTCATCCAATCCACATGAGATAATGTGGCATGCTTTTCCATCTAGGGCAGCAGAAAGTTTGTCGTCGTCGGTCCATTCCTCTCTGGGTTTCTCAATCAAAGTTTCATCAATCTGAACATGGGTTTCCTGTTCAGTTTCTCGATCAGCATGTTGTGTCAGCGGAGTGGAGGGAATAGGTCTGTAGGTGGTTGAAACTTTTAACGGAATGATTGGACCACCTTCTATGACCTTCATCAACCGGTCATCGATTGAGTTCATATACTTTATCATACGAGATTTCCAGACACCAAACTCGTTGACATTCAACAACGGAATGGTGGTGATGTTGAATGACTGCATGATTTTTCCTGCCATGGTATCGGCAAACAAGCTGCAAAGCTTGGAAATTTCTTTCAAAATTCCAAGCTCTGATACCAATTGTTAGGCCCAATTGGTAGGAAAATAGGCTAGAGGGGGGGGGGTGAATAGCCTAATTAAAACTTTTTCAAAGAAACACTTTTATAACTGCAAAGTCACTTATCAGATTACAAACTATTATCAGTAAGCGCAGCGGAGAAGATATGACTTGTTTTAACTCACACAAAATCAGTTTATAAAAAGGTTTTAAGAGCTTGGTTTAAACACAAAGTAGTTTCTAAATGTTCAATGCAGTTTCAAGAGATTGGTCAATGGAAATGAAGTTGAGTCAGTACGAACAGTAATGATTTGCCGGTGATAGAGTTCCAACCGGCAAGGACAGTAAGTAACAGAGGACACAGAGATTTGGAGAGGTTCACAGTGTAAATACTGCTACGTCCTCTACCAAGTTTGGCCAGAACTTGGATTTGGGTTAAGAGTACTATTAAATATCCCTAGTCTATTACAAGAGTGGCTTTGCCGAATACAAAGACTAAATTCTAGAGATAGTTTAATGAATCGTAAAGCAAATATCTGACCAAGTGTATTTGAGAGGCAAGTTCAAAAGAACTTATCTCACTCAGGTGGGTGTGTGAAAACTCAGACAACGTATTCCTTAAAATAATCTAGTTCGGGAACACTAACAGTGTTATAGAGTTTGTGCACAAGTGTATGTCCTATTAAGTGATCTAATGATTATCTGGACAAGGAATGTTTGAGCTTCAATGAATGCTGCAAACAACCAACTCTCTTCAATGCACTAAAATCACCAACCTTCTTCAATGCACTGAGTCCTCTATTTATAGGAGGAGTTAATGTCTTAGCTTGTTGAAGAAGGATAACATTTGAATTTCCAGCTGGGTAGGTGAGGAGCATTTAATGCAGTATCCTTGGCATTAATGGCGAAGATATGCGTGCCTTAAAAGTCTGATGGGTAAAGACCCCTTTGTCTCAACCGGTTACCTGCAAAAGCAAGTAGAGACAGAGTATAGCTAAAAGTAGCTATATGTCAGACGGCGTAGAAATCATTACAGAGCAGGTAAACTACTTTATGATAAATAGTATAGAGACAATCAGCAAGGTTGACTTTAATGAAATGATGTCACCTGATTGACAGTGCAGACTGTCTATATATCGGCATGAAGTTGATCGGTAACTTGTGTAGCAAGTTGATCGGCATGGAGTTGATCGGCAACTTTGTTAACTGATCTGCTGATTTGCTTCCTCTTGCTGGTTTGTCTTGTTGAAGAGTTGAAATACACCTGTGCTTGTCACAAAGGATCCTAAGGGCACCTTAAAAAGGTTCTAATAAAATTGGGGGACCCTAAGTGTAGACATGATTGGGATTAAGTAATTCTAGGACCTAGGTATCTATTTGAACAACAACATTCATCATGATAGAAAGACCGATCAATTCGGGCAATAGGAGTGATAACGTCCAATATTCTTCTCTTGTTGAAATTTGACCCCCGAACCCACTAAAGATGCTTTTTTCAATGTTTTGGCTTTAATTAAAACGGCGTGGCGACTCTCATAATTTTAATGTCTTTAAGAATATTCCCTTTTGTAAATAAAAATAATCACAAGATACTTCCCATGCGTCGCTTTATCGGAAAGGGGTATTCACAGTGGCGACTCTGCTGGGGACTGCTTTGAAACTTTTTCAAACTTAGTGGGTCTAGCTTTCGTTACATCATGATGCTTGCCATGTTTACACATGCACACACCTACCATGTTTACACATGCACACACCTTCCATGTTTATACATGCACACTTGCCATGTTTACACATGCACACACCTGCCATGTTTATGTTGGTAGTGGTGCCCTAGGCACGTTTAATAAACGTTGTAATTGTTATCATTTATTTCATATCAATAAAGAGATGTTTTGATTATTATTATTGTTCATGTTTACTTATAATAATCCCCGTCCCTAGTACTTGTTAAGCACTAGTATAAAGGCTAAATGATCATGGGATGATCATGTTAGATTTATGGGTACTTGTTTGGAACAAGGTACTGGACATGACCCGCTGTATGAAATTTATGTCATGGTCTATGTCATACATATATCTCATATTAGTTATGTCATTTGAATCCTTAGACATGAAGTTATTATAGTCTTCCACTTGATGAACATTGTGTTTGACATATTCAAACGCTACCTTAACACAGTAGTTATAAAGGGTATGATTGGCATAATCGGATTCCCGTTGGGAAGAATAATAAGCTAAATGGATTTGTCCCTCCACGGAGAGATGTCAAGCTTGGGCCCCTCGAAGGAATGATGTTGATGAAATGTTCGGCCGGACTCAAATGGATTGATTGGATCAATAGCATTTGAATTATCAACATTCGGAATCGAGAAAGTATTGAACAAAACAAGTTGACCGTTTGACCATGACTTGTGTTCAATGACATCGTGGACAAAGGGATTATGACATAGACTAAAGGAATGCGAACTTGTATCTAGTTATACTATTTGGGTAGGTATGACGGTTTGCTAGAACCTAATCATATCTTATGGGATCATGTTTGAGCCCATTGCCAACTTAGTATAATCCTAGAGGGTCACACACAATAGAACGAATCTTAAATAAAAGGACTATATTGGAATTTAGGGTCGAAGGACTTCAAGGGAATTTCTGGAAATGATCTGGGCCTCCTGGTCAACCAAGCGGGCGCTTGGGTTGCACCAGGCGGGCGCCTGTTCAAGCCGGAAAGGAACTGGAGTTTCTGCCCAAACAGGCGGGCGCCTGGGTGGTACCAGGCGGGCGCCTGGTGCTCCCGATTAGGAATTTCCTGATTCGATTTAGGAAGGTTTTTGGCACAAGATTCCTATTTGGAATAGGTCTTAATTGTGTATAAAAACCCCAATTCGGCCAGACCATAACAACAAGTGCTTTTGTGAGTCTCCAAAGGGTTTGAGAGAGAATTTATTTTGTTCTAAGATATCCTTGATTGAGGAACAAAATAATTCACAAAATAAATTTCATATAGTTCTTTATTATATTGTGAAAGTGTGTTTCATAATATTGGTCTAGCAACCAAGATCAAAGAAGCTCCTTTGATATTCGTTCGAAGTGTGGATACCGCTAGAGGGTGAAAATCATCATCTTCAAAGTTCGTGTTCAAGCTTTGTGATCGTGATCAAGTCTTCAAATCTCCACCAAGACCAAGAGAAAATTTTGATAGCCATCAAGGGTTAGTTTTTTCCTTTATTCATCATGTTGTATTTGATTTAATCATATGAACGGATCCATGGCTTTGGGTTTCTTAAAATTTTAATTGCTATATTCCGCTGCGCATGTTACTTGGAAACCCAACAGTTTACACATGCACATACCTTCCATGTTTACACATGCACACACCTGCCATGTTTACACATGCACACTTGCCATGTTTTCACGTGCCCCCTACAGTTAAGCCATGTTTACACATGCACCCGCGCACTCCGCCATGTTAATACTTGTACCTTGTACCTTGTACCATGTACCCTTGTGATATTCTCTTTAGTATTAGGGTCAAACAAAACTCTGCTATGCTCCCTTGTACATTATTCTCTCTCTCTCTCTCTCTCATGCATTGCATTGCATCATCCTAACATTAAAAACTTCTCTCTTTTCTCCCTAAAAAAGAATTAATTTTTTACCACACACTACCAGTCCGTGTCAGCACTGCACAGGTCCCCATTACCCGGAGTATTCGATGTGCAGTAATTTTTGCGCTACTGTCGAACTCTTTTCGAGTCACTTGTCTATTCCATTCACCGTGTGCGGTGGGAACCTTTTACCTAACCGATGTCAACCCACACTAGTGTAGGTAACACACCTAGGTTTTGACCGGTTGGTTTGGTTAGCTTTTCCTTAACAGTCAATTAACGTGTTGTCTATGTCGAGTCATCCCCAAGTCAATGATGAATCGATATCATTTAAGAGAAAGTGCACAAAAAAGTGATTTCCCTACAAGGGACGTGCCATGGTGAGATGAGTGATTGTTGTCAAGATCTCCGCTCATCGTTAACTTGCGTAGGATGCAACATAGACATCACGTTAAATGCCTTTAAGGAAGGGTTAGTCGTAGGATCCGATGGTTGGTGGAAGCCGCTTGCCCTATAGGACCCTCGTCCAAATTGTCCATTTGGGGGTGTGCAATGCAGGTGAAAAACAAGGGGTCTATAGACGTAGTGATGGCCTCCACTGATCGTAGTCTCCTAGTTAGTTGCGAAAAAGGGTACCCCTTCGAACCAAGTAGGATGTAAATAATGTATGTTTTTGTAAATTAAAATATACTTTGCATGAGCCTTCCCCCTCTCCTAAAAGCTTCATTGCCCTTCAACCTTTCAGCAAAGCAAGTTTGGATCCGTTCGGGTGGTCGACTACAACGTGAAGCTTCTACTCCGTCCACGTTCTCAGTCTCGTCATCAGCAATGTCAACTCCCGCTTCAGCTTCAGCCTCTGCTCCTCCTACTAGTGCCGCCGAGCTCAACACCGAGACCACTCTCAATGGTATTCCCCCAAGCCTCCAGAACTTCCTCGCCGGTCTCGAAGCCAAGATCAAGAATCTCGAGGAAAGTAACAAGATTCTGGAAGACCAGAACCAACTGTTGAAGGACCACATTCAGTAAAAGGGGACTAGAATGGTGCCCTATGGTAAGAATTTCATTTATGTCAAGGATGAAGAGGTCAATACCAACTGTCCCTCCAACACCAATGCCACTACTTTCCCACTCCAAAGCTACCGCAATGTTCCACCTCCTTCTCTCTACACCCAACAAGGTTTCACTACCATGAGCAAAAACAAGGCCGTCTATGAACCTTCCCCTGAACTGCTTGGTGGCTACCTCTCTGCTAGCAAGCTACCCGCACCCTCGTTGCCTCTGAGTATTGGGAGGGCCGCTGCTACTACTTCCACTACTCCTCCCGTCATTCTGTCAGAATCTATCCCCACCATCTCCAATCACCCTGTGGTCACAGCCATGCAAGAGAAAATGCGCAAGTAGATCGAGACCGTGGATAAGCCAAGTGCGCCGACTACCAAGACAATCAACCCTAGCCAAGTAGGGGCTCTCCCCAAAGATTTCAAGATGCCTAAAGTGGCGATGTTTCATGGTGACTCGTGTCCTAAGACTCATTTGGATAGTTATGTGTTGGCTATGAGGGCTCGTGACTGCACCAACGAACAAATGGCTCGCGTATTCTATAGCACCTTAGATGGTATAGCTCTGCGTTGGTTCTTGGGGCTAGAACCAAGCGAAAGGCAAACGTGGGATCAAATCAGTGCCATTTTCTGTGAGAAGTATCAAGCTAACTTGGATTGGCATGTGAATCGAACCAACCTTGAGAACACTATGCAGAAGCCTGGCAAGGCCATTTATGATTTCTACAAGAGGTGGAACCATCGGTTGTGCGAGGTCCAATACCCACCAAAAGCAAAGGAACAGAAGCAGATTTTCTACAAATGCTTGCTACCGGAGATGAAAGCAGCTATAGGTAATGGCTACTTCCCTGATTTGCGGGAAATGGTTGACGCCGGAGTAAGGTATGAAGCTGGGTTCACTGGGATTGTGCCGCCAAAGGAAAGTCCAAAGACCAACAACAACAACTCCTTCCACTACAAGGCTCCTACTGCGCCTGCGTCTCCTAGGGGTGGAAAGGAGGCCGTCGGCCAAGTGAATATGGTCCAAAAGGAGGTCCCGCTAGATGTCCAAGCTGTAACAAGGAATGGGGCTCCACAACAGAGGGAGCATTTTGATGATTTTGGTATGCCCATGGGGAAGGTCTTTGACGTGTTAGTCAAGAGAGGTCTTATCAAGCCTTTAGAGAATTACCAACCCGCCTACCCAAGAACCGATTTGGACGCCTCCAAGTTCTGCAAGTATCACAAGCACATCGGGCACACAACGGATGGTTGTATTCAACTGAAACGCGTAGTTCAAGGGTTGATCAATGACAAGAAGATTGAGAAGCCGAAGGGTCCTAATGTGGTGAATAACCCTCTTCCTAACAATGGGGGTGGGGTGAATATGGTGCAAACATGCGAGATCAGTATCCTAGAGCTCATGGACGCCTTTGACAAGATAGGGCTCACGATGGTGGATATCTTCATGGCATTGGTGACGTTAGAAATTCTCGAACCATTAGAAGGACACCTTCCCCGCCTTGGTTGCGATTTGTCAAAGTTTTGCCACTACCACAAGTGCACCGGTCATACTACCGAAGAATGCTTTGAACTCAAGAAAGCCGTGCAAGAGCTCATCCACAAGGGCGTTGTCGAAGACCTAGAGATTATGTAGCTAGCAATGTACTCATGGTAGAACTTAGTGAGATCACTGATCCGGCCGAGCCTGTTGTGGCGGACTGTGATGAGATGGGTTGTATTTCAATGATTAATAATAAAGAACCTTCTTGCTACTTGTTGTCTTTAGAAGAGCTAGTTAGTGAAGTCGAATCTCTAGAGGAAGAGAGTCCTAAACCCTCTCAACCTCTTTCTTGGGCCGAAATCTTCGAAGAAGCCGAAAAGACCGAAGTTTCGCACCCTTGTCATGACACGCCATTGTCTTTGGAGGAGCTACGTGCAGAAGTTTGTCTCCTTACAAGATCCGGTCAAGTGTACCAATCCGACCCAAAGGGTGCAAAGAAAATCTTTGGGAAGGAACCCGAGCAAGCCGACCTAGACAAAGAAGACCCTATCCTCGCTCAACTCAAACAAACCCAAGCCCATATTTCACTATGGTCCCTACTCACCTCCTCCCTAGCCCATCGCCTCATGCTCGAGAAAAACCTCGCCGCCACCATGGTACCATCCACTACTACCCTGGAGGACGTCACCCACATGATTGGTAATATCCACTACGGAAACATCATCACCTTCTCGGAGCTAGACAAGCCAGTGTTCGGAGTTGATCATAATGAACCTTTATACATCACGGTCGAAGTAAATGGCAAGAAAATTCCCCGTGTATTCATTGATAACGGTTCTGCTATTAATATCCTGCCTTCAAGGATGATGGATGTGGTTGGCGTTCATGGTGTTGATTTACGCCCATCCAAGCAAACCATCAAAGCTTATGACTCTACATGCCGCGCCGTGATAGGCGAAGCCACCTTGCCCATTACCATCGGAACAAAGATCCCACCGACCGACTTCCACGTCATAGACATCCCCGCAACCTTCTCACTCCTCCTTGGCCGGCCATGGTTACATCAGTCGGGCGCCGTCCCATCTTCCCTGCACCAGTGTGTGAAGTTTCAATCTGGTAATGAAGTGACCATCATCTACAGCAATCTCGTAACCGCCCAAGGGACGGACACCAAGGGCGTTCCTGTCTTACAGATTCAGCATGGGGAAGAGAGCTGACTCTTTAATAGCTTCGAAATAGTCGCTCAAGCACAGATCTTCACCATCGACCTCACCAAAACAACGGATAAAGTGGCACCTGTTGTCAAGATACTGCGTAATATAGGTTTCATACTGGGGCTGGGGCTAGGTAAGAACTTGCAAGGTCCCACAAGTCTGGTTAAAGAGATTAATCACCGAGGATTGTTCGGTCTTGGATACACCCTTACTCCTGAAGACAAGATGGAGAAACAAATGATAGATTTGCTTAAAAAGATGAAGCTTCCCTACAAAAAGCCTGAAATGCGGCCATACCGCCTGTCCCTGAACAGCTACTTTGTCAAGGAAGGCGAGGAGTTTTCGTGTTTTGAGTTCGCCGAGCCATGGATTGACCACACCGGGAAGTTGCAGAAAGGGTTTGAGATTTTCAGAGATGTGGAATTCGATCGGTCCAACATGAAGCTGACTTACATGGAATATGACAGAGCCACAGGCAGAGTTAGAACCATCAGGCATGAGTACTCCGCCAAGGTTGCAGATGACTTGGCAGATCAACTTGAACCGCAACCCTTGACAAGACGACAGCAGAAACCGCATAAACTCCGAGTTTGACTGAGACGTGGGACGGCCAATATCTGCTTCAACATCTGGGTAATCTGGGGCTGCACGAAGACATGGTAGCCGCTATTGGGGATGAATCAGAAAAGGACGTAGATCCGAGGACATTGGTGGTACCCATGGAGGACAAGCTCAAGAATTGGTGCATCATTGGGGGACCTATAGCTACTCCGGAATTTATGGTGGGGACATTGGGGCTTACTCCTTCTCCTGTCGCCACTCCTGCAGCATCTCCTGTCACTCACCCAAAATCCCCGTCCCCAGAGTCTAGTGTTTTACATTTTGAATTTGAGTCTTCCTCTAAGTCTGACGACCTTACGTCCGAAGACTATGATCTTGTTGCAAACGCTATTTTTCCTTTTGCCATGAATGAAACCCTCGACCTTTCCGAGTATCCCTCCATAGTCACTCTTTTAACTGATAAATTGGCTAATAATCAAACTAATGATATACACTTAGTTAGTAATGATTCATTAGAAGAGGCAGACAGACCAATTAAATGATGAATACATTAAAGAAATCTCAGAACAGGTTATTAATCAAAAAGAATCTCGGTCCCAAGCTGCCGATGAGGTATTAACGTGCGTGAATTTGGGGACCGAAGCCGAGCCTAAGGAAACACAGATTGGAAGCTTCTTCAGCGGAGCCGAAAGGGAAGCACTGATTGAACTACTCAAAGAATATGTGGATGTGTTCGCGTGGTCTTATAAAGACATGTCGGGGCTCGACAACTCGATCGTAGAGCACAGAATCCCGAAAACACCAGACGCTAAGCCAGTCAAACAGAAGCTGCGCCGCATTAAGCCGGAATGGTCTTTGCAAGTGAAGGAAGAGATTGAGAAGCTACTCCGTATGGGTTTCATCAGGGTGATCGAGTATCCAACTTGGTTATCAAATTTGGTGACTGTCAGAAAATCCCACGGTAAAGTCAGAGTGTGTGTGGATTTTCGGAATCTCAACAAAGCTACGTCAAAGGATGACTTCCCCCTGCCAAATATCGACATGTTGTTGGACGCGACCGCCCATTATGAGGTCAAGTCGTCTGTTGATGGGTTTGCCGACTATAACCAGATCGAGACAACCGAGGAGGACCAAGAAGTGACCCCCTCCACAACCTCGTGGAGGACCATCAGTCGACGAGTTCGAGCCATGTTGAGGATGCAGTCTCCTCGGAACAAAGCTGAAAAGGAAGAACTCGTCAAGTTACTGCAACACCTCAACCATTTTACAACAGTGGGGGAGCCGACACTCAGAGAAATAGAAAGGGCCCGCGACCAAGAATGGAGTTCGAGATGTGAGTTCGCGTTATGCTGCCTCAAGGAGTACCTCGCGAATACCCCAATCCTGCACCCGGCACATGGGAATGAACTTCGGACCCCAACACCAATGACAGAATCGTGGCCCTCGCGCCAGGAAAAGAAGATCAGTAAAAAAATCGGACCCCAACACCAACGACAGAATCGTGGCCCTCGCGCCAGGAAAAGAAGATCAGTGAAAAAATGCAAAGATTTTTGGAAAAATACCCCCTCTCAGTCCCCCGCTACACAAGAATAGGGACCCCTTTCGCAAAATTGTTCGACCAACTGAGACAAATGGGAAAGATGCAGCCTCTAGGAGAACATTCACTCCTCTCCGAATTACTACCCCTTCAACCATTTGAACCTACCAAAAGTTGCTCTTACCACCAAGACGAAGGCCACGACACCAACGACTGTGTCGCTCTACAAAGGAGAATCCAAGGCTTGATAGACGAATACATGCTCACCGGCGTGAGAGGATTTTAGGGAAAGCGAAAACTTAGAACTCCTCGGTTGCTACGAAATCGAGCCTTATGCGAAGAACGGCCCAGAGGTACTCTCGCACCTGACTGAAGAAACAATTCAAGACATCTCAAGAGAAATAGAGGATTTGAAGCAATGCATCGACGCAACGACCAAAGCTCAGGGCGTGCCACAAGACTAGACAGAATGGCAGATTTAGATGGCAGCCCGCTCAAGAAATCAGTCAACATCAGTACAACCCCCCTCTCAAAAAAAAATGTTTACTACGCAAAAAGAAGCCCGATAGACTGAAAACCCTCAAAGGGCGGTCTATGCAAAATAAGGGTGCGTACAAAGCTCGCTAGATCGAAAACCTGCAAGGGCGGTCTAGGCAAAAGTTAGAGCATTCCCCCTTCTATCTTCCCTTTCTCTAAAAATCATTCTAGTCTGACTAGAGTGAACTATGGTGACCTGAGCCCCTTAGTCCTATTTGTAAAAGGGGAACGTAGGCAGCCTTTCAAAAGGTGCGGTCTAAAAAACAAATAAACATCCAAATCCTGTCACAAAGCAATAAAGATAGAAGTTGTATTTTCTGAAAGCAAAAACTTTTATTTCCATAGTCATTGCATGTTAACACTTATTTGATGAGTCTAAGCTTGACATACTTTTTGAATAAATAACCTATTCTGAAATTGAAACTAAAACAAAAATAAGACATAAATTAAACTAATGTGTCTGCAACGACTATGGAGAGACGCTCGAGATTACTCCTTAGTGCCATTTGTGCCCTCGGTCTCTTTCTTCTTACTTTGCCCACGGCGAACTTTCTTCTTGCTAGGATTCTCACAAAATCTTCTTTCAAACTCGCTAACACCTTTAGCCTTGCCATTAGGAGCCTCTTCGCCCTTCCTCTTCTTTGACGTCCCCACTTCTTCTCCGCCTCCGTTAGCCATGCTCTTACTCATCCTCCTCTCATAAGCCTCAGCCTCCTTAATTCTCAATGAAAAACTTGGAGCACAAGATCCCAAAATAGCGCCCCTTAGGGTCTCTAGAGTCTGCTCCGCATGCCCAAGTCTCCCCATATACCAATCCAAATACTCGTGTGGCAGGAAGGTGTTGCTAGAGCGTGTGATGAAGGTCCTACGACTAAAGCCGGCCTCGCCCCACATCTGAGAAAGAAGGACTGAGGCACTATCATCCAACTGAAGTATCCCAAAAGGAAAATCATCTCTGTCCTCGCCCCAACCTTCCAGGATTGTCTGCACCAAACCATACTGACGAAGCACTCTAGAGGGATAGTAAAAAGTAGTCCCAAAAAGGGTCGGAACTTTGATCATGTGAAGCCCCACTTGTTTCTCCCTCACAGAGTGAATGTGCCAATGGGGCACCACCCACTGAATGTCGTCAGTCACCATCTCCGCTAAATACTTTTCCCAACCTTTGAGAGCCATGCCTCTAATGCGGTGCATCCATGGGGCCACCTTCAGAGAAGCCGCCGGTTTATTCACTCGAAGCCTCTCTTGCAACCACATGGTCAAAAGCCTATCACTACCACAAGGCATCCCACCATAAGCCGCGAGATGGGGAATCCCACAGAGCATCTCTCCAAGAATGGCCGGTACAATGTCATAACCTAAGAGAGCCGAATTCACCATGCCCAAACACCCCTCACTAGCAAATCCAACCTCAGAAGGGAAAAGAATAGAGGCAAACAGACATAGCGCAAGATGGTCCAAGGAACGGTCAGAGGCCACATACATGCGTATAAAGTGTTGTGGCATCCAAGAAAGGTCGACATAACCGCCCCTAGCATACCTATCAAAGTCATCCGCGGGCACGCCGACGGTCATCAACTTGTCCCTCAAGCAAACAAAGTCAAAGGGCAAGGCAACTTTACCCTTCCCTTCGTAACCACATAATGCCGCGATATCCTCATAAGTGGGTGTCATCTCATTGAATGAAAAGTTGAAGACATGGAGGGTATCATTCCAAAATTTCCCACAGGCTTGCAAGAGGTTGGTATTGTAGTTCATGTGCAAAAGTGACCAAAGACACTTTATCCCATACCGTTCATCAAGTTTCCTACGACTAGAACCAGAAAGTTTGGCAACCCACTTCTCCAAAGAGGTTATAAAGACTTTTTTCTCAAGACTTGTGATCCTAGCCTCTTAATCCATGGCAAAGAGCAAGCAAATTGGCTAAAAAGAACTCAAAAAACTGCTCAAAAGGTTGCTGGTACGTTTTTGTGGCTACAAAGGGTTCATTAAATAGGGTACGGACTCCCACTCTTGCCAGGAAAAGGAAAAGCAGAGCCGACTACAGACGTGGCCACACGGCCACCTATGATCTTGGAAGATATGGCCACGCGGCCAACATTGATCCGAGCCTTGCCACGGCCACGCGGCCAACATTGATCCGGGCCTTGCCATGGCCATGCGGCCAACATCGCTCCATGCAGAAATCCAGTTTGTTTCCTCCCACTCCGTAATGGATCCATGCAACTACGTACCTGCCCCGTCCCGTGGCTCATGCATTGTATAAAATTAGGAACATTTGTAAAATAACAAGTTTACACAAGTAGGCTCCCACAATAAAATTGCATTTTAGAACATAATATACATACATGCATTTTGAACATCTGTCCTATACATACATATCCCTCTGCTCTCTACTAGCTAACAGTGTAGGAAATGAAGATGGAAAGATGGGCCCAGCCTAATCAGAATCCTCCTCCGTGGTGTCTCCACGCCGTGCTAAAGCTCGAGAGCTACCAGCACCCGAACTCCGTCCCCGGACCGCTCGACCACCAGTGTGAGAAGAGCCCGCACCATTCGGAGACCGCTCACGACGCTGGGGCGACGCAACGTCGTCCCTCTGACAAGTACATGAATGGTACGCCTCCCTCAGTAAGCGCATCAACACGTTGTCCCGCCGAGCTGAACGGATATATGCCTCCCGAGTCACTTGAAAGGGAAACCAAGGCAAATGATTACAATGCAGAAAGAAATAAGTGTGTGCGAACATGACTAATATAAAGCACAAAGACGTACCCCAGCGTCGGGCAGAGGAATGAATGTCTCCTCAACAAGATCTGCATCAGTTGGCTCTAAGCTAAGCTCCACCTCCCGGCCACCCCTCATCACTCTCACGCTACTCGAGCGAAGGGACATGTCAACCAAAGGCCGACTCCGACCAACATACCGAGCTGAGCTCGACCCCTCTCCGGATAACTTCCTAGACCGAACCTGAGGGCTGATCAACCGAGTCCGTACATAGCCGGCATAGTCATCACTCCCTCTATAATGCTCCGCCGGAGTGGGAGCCAAGAAAGTCGCCAACGTCGCGGGACGGAGCATATCCCGAGGAGGGTCATAAGGAGCCCATGGTAACGCACCAGCCCTATGCTGACGAACAACCCTCTCTCCGAGATACATGGCCTCCCCAGTGAGACCCACAAGCAGAACCCTAGAAGCGGTCAACTCCACTACATAGGGACCCACCGAAGCCTCATTAGCCGGACTCCATGGGTAAAATCTAACCCCGAAAGGCTCAGACATCGCGAACACCCTCCTCAGATGAGCAGCATCCACCGTCTTCCTATCCCGGTTCCTACGGGGAGGAGCCCTATTACCCTTGCACCAGTACGACATGATGGGAACAACCTTGTTGCCACTCATCACCAACTGAAAAGGGGCGACACCGAAGATCTCGTACACCCAAGCCTGTGCATACAATGAAAGAGACATTTCAGACCAAAAGATAAAGCAGAAATCTCAACAAGTGAAAAGAAGAGTAGTCAAGAGCATACCTCAAAGGCGAACTGAAACCCGTCAAAGGCCGACGAGCTAGCCCTCGAGCAATGGTCCAACGCTCGGTAAATCTCAGCCAAACCGGCTCCACCCCAAGAAATCCCACCAACTTGGTCCAAGTCCACCAAAGCCCCTAGCAGTGAGTATCTGCAGACAGTAGCCCCGCTGGGAAACAAGATCTCTGAAAAGCTGTACCATAAGAACAGCCGGACCAAGCAATCCAAATCATATTCCCCCCTACCAAAGGCCTCAATAGCCATCTCCACCAAACGGTTCACCTTCCCGGCCTCTACTCCATAACCCTTGACACCTCCTCCCAGATTAGTGTCAACCCCCAACAGAGCCTGCCTGTAGTCCCGCCGCTCCGCCAAGCTCTCATCAAAAGGCAAAGGGGTAGCAGTGAACCTTAACCCCGTGATAGCCGCAAAATCCATCGGCGTGATGGTAATCTCTCCCCAACTGAAGTGGAAGGTATGGGTAGTATCCCACCAGAACTCCCTGCACACCTCTATCACCGCTGCCACCTTCAGGGTGCCCCTAACTATGCGGACACTATCAAAGAATTGGCCAAACCCCATAGCCTCAATCCGAGCACGCAAACCACCCGGTCCCTCCGGCAGAGACGCCCACAGTTTGCCCACAGTCACTGTGGACCCACGAGCCTTGATCCTCTGCAGGTAAACACAGCACAGGTATGTTACCATTCTAGCAATTTACAATTCTAGCAATTTTCCATTATTCTGGCATTTCATACTATATGCATAAAACATACAAATGTGCGAGAATGAGAGGAGTGAAAATTCGAAATTTACCTCTCGCGTCTCCGGAAGCCCCATCGACCAATGACGCTCAGAGTCGATGTAAAAATCGTAATCTTGGTCGAACGTAGACTGCAGCAGAGTATCGCGATAATTCCGAGTTGCCGCTCATGGTCTCAAACCGCCTCGTGGTATCAAGGGCGCCGCTTCAAAACCCGCTCCTGGGTCAGCCCCGATATTTCCTTCGCCCTGAGCATCACCGTGCCCCTCTCCTTGTTATTCTTGTTATGGAAGCATATACCCACCTTGGCCCGGAAAATCCCCAAATAATGCCTCATTGATCCAATCTGCCATAGCTTCAAGAAATATGTGAAATGAAGACTTCAAAATTATCAAAATCCAAGCTCTCTCTCTAAAATTCAATTTTCTCTCTCTAACTCGTCAACAATGGTGGAAGGAAGAAGAAGAAAGAAGAAAAGAAGGAGAAGAGGGAGGGTTTCTGGTGATGTGACCAAGGAGTCAGCCCGACGGCGATCTTGGCCACGCGGCCACTTATGCCCTCGCAATCCCAGCCGTCAGATCAGCGATCCGCGTGAAGGAGATCTGACCACTCAGCGTCCTTGGCCACGCGGCCACTCTTGCAATTCAGTGACTTTGGCCACGCGGCCAACCTTGTCCCTTCAGATAAAATCCCATTTTTGCCCCTGATCTTTTCCCTTTGATTCGTTTTAGGTGCCCTTAGCACTATTTTGACTGATATTCGTTACCTTTGGGTACGGAAAGCCCCTTAAAATTTCTATTCTTCACCAAATATTTGCTTAGGATTCGTATGATTGTAGAGACTTTGGCGCCTCTATGACATACGCATCCTAGATCGATCGTAATTGGCAGAAGCCTCGGCGTTTCTGTTTGCGAGAGATCCAGCATCTATTATTAGGATTCGTATGATTCCAGAGACTTCGGCGCCTCTATGACATACGCATCCTAGATCGATCGTGATTGGCAGAAGCCTCGGCGTTTCTAATTGCGAGAGATCCAGCATCTATTATTTTAACGCGATCGGCAAAAACTTGGGCGTTTTTGGTTGTGTTTAAAATTTAGGATTCGTGTGATTACAGAGACCTCGGCGCCTCTATGACATACGCATCCTAGATCAATCGTGATTGGCAGAAGCCTCGGCGTTTCTATTTACGAAAGATCCAGCATCCATTATTTTAGCGCGATTGGCAGAAACCCGGGTGTTTCTGTTTGCGCTTACTTTATTGTCCCATCATCCCTCTTGCTTCAAATGACTTCATTTCCTTACTAGCGTTCGTTCTTCATACAGGATAGTGCCCGTAGGTTTATTATCCCTAGCAGAAGTCTGATGGCTCGTTTTTCCCTAATCGCTGAACTACGACCGGCTTGATTCTTCTGAGGATACGTAGGAAACCTGAAAAGGTTCAGCCACCCAACCGACGTGGTCATCTATCATCCCCATCAGGTACATTTTCCCCAGAAGAAGACGTTTCTCCCCATCAAAGGACAGTCATTCCCAATTTCCCATCAGATTTGAAACTCATGTTTCAGAACGGTTCCTTCTTTTATCGTCGACCCCACATTTCCTTGCAAGAAGCGTCGCCGAGGGGCTACTGTTAGTACCCGACCTGAAAATGAGTTTATTAGGACTTTCCCAAAAATACAAGGACTTTATAGGAATTAGAAACCTTCCAAAGACTTGTCCTGGATTCCCGAAATACCTCATTTATGACAAAATCTATCAAAATAGGTAATAAATGGTTTCCTTAAAACCATGCAGAAACCCTAGCTTAAGAATCAAGTCAGCCAGCAGAATAGGCCACGCGGCAAACCTTGCCACGCCTCAACTATGGCCACGCGACCACTTTTGTCGCCGTCTTCAGTCTTGGCCAGGCGGCCAACCTTGCTCCGGATGATCTCAGCCGTCAGATCTTCCCATCAGTTTACTATATAAACGAATCTCAGCCTAGTGGTTTAGGATCCCGATTTTGAGAGCTTTAAGTCCGAATTTTAGAGTTCTTAAACACAAATTTGCTCCCTAATTAAGCATTCAAACACTCAAGAAGATCCAAGGTTGATTTCTTGCCAACATAGGTAAGTTTTCTAATTTTTTCTTCATATTCTTGCATCATTTTTAATGTAGATATTTTATATTCATGTTCTTGCATGTTTATTCATAGTTTCTTCATATGCTTTGCATGTTCATTAATATGTTCATAATATGTTCTTCGCATGTTCTTCGTGTTCATAGATTAAGACCTTATTTATGCTATATTTAGGGTTGCGATCTTCATAATTACATGTTATTTCATAGCCGATGATGATCTAGGGTTCATCAACCCAAAAATGATCTAGGAACTATTTCTAAACCCTAAACTTTAGGTAATTACTCCCATGTTCAATAATCCTCCCATGATGAATGTGATGAATGTTCATCGAGATCTCATTGATGGCATAGTCATTATTCTAGGATGTGAGCATCCTGCATGTTTCTTTCTCCTCCCTCTTCATTATGCATGATCCCTATTCTCTCTCCACATTCTAATTATGTGCGAACTACGCTGACCTGAGCTTCTCACATTGAGAGGAACGTAGGCAATCTTCGGATCCGGTCTAAATCACTAACACACTACTAACACATTCATCATGATATAAAGACCGATCAATTCGGGCAATAGGAGTGATAACGTCCAATATTCTACTCTTGTTGTAATTTGACCCCCGAACCCACTAAAGATGCTTTTTTCAATGTTTTGGCTTTAATTAAAACGGCGTGGCGACTCTCATAATTTTAATGTCGTTAAGAATATTCCCTTTTGTAAATAAAAATAATCACAAGATACTTCCCATGCGTCGCTTCATCGGAAAGGGGTATTCACAACCGGCAAGGTACCTCTTTTAGAATTTTCTATACGGAATCTTCTAATAACCTTGTCAATATATGTAATTTGGCTTAAACCAAGTAGCTTCCTTGATCTATCTCTATAGATCTTAATGCCAAGTATATATGCGGCTTCACCAATATCTTTCATTGCGAAACACTTTCCCAACCAAGTCTTTACGGACTGAAGTGTAGGAATGTCGTTTCCAATGAGTAATATGTCATCCACATATAAAATCAGGAATAGCACTATGCTCCCACTAATCTTCTTGTATACATAAGGCTCATCTTCGTTCTTGATGAAACCAAACTCTTTGACCGATTCATCAAAACGGAGATTCCAACTCCTAGAAGCTTGCTTCAATCCATAAATGGATTTCTGCAATTTGCATACCTTAGAAGTGTAGGAATGTCATTTCCAATGAGTAATATGTCATCCATTTGCCATATTTCATAGTCATAATATGCGGCAATGGCAAGCAAAATTCTTATTGACTTGATCATTTCTACGGGTGAAAAGGTTTCATCATAGTCAATACCATGAACTTGCCTATAACCTTTCGCTACAAGTCTAGCTTTCTAAGTATGCACCTTCCCATCCATGTCTGTCTTCTTCTTGAAGACCCATTTGCATCCTATGTTTTTTACACCTTCGGGTGCATCAATCAAATTCCAAACTTGATTGTCTTGCACGGATTGCAATTCGGATTCCATGGCTCCAAGCCACTTGTCCGAATCAGGAGAAGACATCGCCTCTTGATAGGTTATCGGTTCATCATTCTCAATGATTTCCACCTTATTACTATCCGTTACGAGAAATCTATATCTCTCGGGCTCGGATCGTAACCTACTAGATCTGCGAGTTACTTGTGTATTTTGAACAGGTTCCACAACTCCTTGTGGTTCTTGTTCTTGTTCCACTATTGGTTCAATGTTATTTTCTGGGTCTCGAATTTCTTCAAGATTTATTTTACTC
Organism: Campanula takesimana; assembly: GCA_026119855.1. NCBI lineage: Eukaryota > Viridiplantae > Streptophyta > Magnoliopsida > Asterales > Campanulaceae > Campanula > Campanula takesimana. Next base: position 1,560,227 of record JAOWBW010000370.1, read on the forward strand.
CCACTGATTTCTTTGGAGAGAAACTCTTTCTCTAGAAAGATACCAGTTCGGGCAACAAACACTTTGTTGTCCGTTTGGTTGTAAATGTAATATCATTTAGTTTCCTTAGGATATCCCACGAAAATATATTTATCAGATTTGTGTGCAAGTTTGTCTGAGACAAGTCTTTTGACAAAAGCTTCACAACCCCAAATCTTCATGAAAGACAGACAACGCTTCTTTCCGCTCCACATCTCATATGGAGTCTTTTGAACCGATTTAGTTGGAACACGATTTAGTGTGAAAGCAGCGGTTTCTAGAGCGTAAACCCAAAAGGATATTGGAAGATCAACTTGACTCATCATTGATCAAACCATGTCTAACAAAGTCCGATTTCTCCTCTCGGACACACCATTCAATTGTGGTGTTCCGGGTGGAGTCATTTGTGAAACTATTCCACAGTTCTTTAGATGATCATCAAATTCTTGACTCAAGTATTCTCCACCTCGATCTGATCGAAGTGCCTTAATACTTTTTCCAAGTTGTTTTTCTACTTCATTTTGAAATATTCTAAACATCTCAAATGCTTCACTTTTATGTTTCATTAGGTAAACATACCCAAATCTACTATAATCATCAGTGAAGGTTATGAAGTATTGAAATCCTCCACTAGCATTGCTACTTAATGGTCCGCATACATAGGAATGTATTAACCCCAATAAGTCTCTTGCCCTTTCATCTAGCTTGGTAAAAGGTGTCTTAGTCATTTTTCCAAGAAGACACGACTCACAAGTGTCATATGACCCAAGGTCACATGAACCTAAGAGACCGTCTCCATGGAGTTTTGAGATACGCTTCTCATTTATATGACCAAGACGGCAATGCCATAAATAAGAATGACTTACATCATTAGGTTTAGATTGCTTATTTATATGATAGACATTTTCATTATTTTCATTCTTGACATCCAAGATATAAAGGCCATTAAATGAATTTGCAATACCATAAAGCACATCATTTAAATAAATAGAAAATTTCTTATTCTCAATAAGAAACTTAAAACCTTCATTATCCAAACAAGAAATTGAAATAATATTTCTCCTTAAATCCGGTACATAATAGCAATTGTTCAAAACAAGTATTAAACCGGAAGGTAAAGTGACTTCATAAGTCCTTACGGCTAATGCAGCAACTCTTGCTCCATTCCCCACGCGTAGGTCCACTTCACCCTCTTTAAGTAGTCTCCTATTCTTTAGTCCCTGCACATTTAAACAAATGTGAGAACCACATCCAGTATCCAATACCCAAGAATCAGTAGTAGAAAGGAGAATATCTATCATATAGATACCTGAAGTCGACGCAGCCTTGCTGCCCTTCTTCTTCTTTTGATTTTCCAAGAAAGCCTTGCAATTACGTTTCCAATGACCAATTTCTTGACAATGGAAAGAAATTTCATCCTTTTGTGTACCGGGTTTTTCCTCAGAAGCCTTGGCAACATTTGCCTTGCTTATCTTGGGTTTGACAACTTTTGCCTTACCCTTTCCTTTGGCACCAGCCTTCTTCCCATCATGAACCAAGAGCACAGGAGAACCTTTCTCCACAATCTTCATCTCCGCAGTTTTAAGCATCCCATGCAACTCGGAGAGATTCTTATCCATTCCATGCATGTTATAATTCATCACAAACTGATTATAACTTTTAGGCAATGAATTAAGAATGAGATATGTGGCTAGCTCCAATGGAATTGGATAGCCAAGTTTCTCAAGATGCTCTACATAACCTTTCATTTTAAGCATGTGAGGACTCACTTGTTGCCCTTCATTCATTTTGCAAGAAGTGAATACAACAATGGTCTTGTACCTCTCTTGCCTAGCTTGCTATTGAAACATGGCTCTTAACTCTACGCCTATCTCATAGGCTTCCAAATGTTCCAAACTTTGTTGGAGTTTTGAGCACATAGTAGCAAGCATGAGACAACTTACATCTCTAGAATCATTACGATGTTTCTTGTAAGTGTCTCTTTCTACCCTAGGGGCAGTAGGTTCTGGTTCAGCAGGAAGTGGCCCATCGAGAATGTACAACTTATCTTCTTGCCTTAGAACAATTCTTAGGCTATGGATCCAATCCATAAAGTTAGTACCATTCTCTTGGAGCTTATCCTTCTCAAGGATCGATCGCAACGAAATTGATTGAGTGTTGTTAGTCATTATCTACAATTATGCAAAATTTCCAAAATTTAATAAGTACCAATTTTTATTAAAGAAATAAACAATGTATTTTTCCAAAAATACTCTCACTAAATTATACAACCTTCTTTATACATTCAATGTATAGTATAATTTAAATGGTTTAAGATCCCGCTTTAATTTAATTTTAAGTACGCTTTGGTGCACCGCTCAAAATCAATTAATTAGGTAGACAACTCTTGTCAATCATATCTCATATGACACTCAGTTCTTTTCATGAGATTCTCTAAGAAATCCAATTTAAAAAAGCATGTTAAATCTCATCTTTGCCTTAAGCCCAAAACTGTTTTGACGCTTAATTAAGTCCAACCATTTTAAACGCATGGGAAACTCTTATTCACTCATCTTGCTCATACATGAATAAAATCAATGCACCTCACTTTGGCGAGCCCACACAAAATTACCCATGTATAAACAAGTGTTTTAATCATGGCATGGCAGAAGGACTTGAAACTTTCTTTGAAGGTTCATCACATATAGCATATAACACATTTATGAGCACATAATATAAACATGTTACACATCAAGTTTAGACACTAAATTAATCTCCATTAATTTAAGCATAGTATTTATGTGTCTTTAGTTTCTCTATAATTATGAGGATGAAACTATTTCAACTTTGGTTGTTATCTCCAAATCAAGACAACAAGAAGTGCGGCCGAAACTAAGCCATAAGGCATCCACAATTCCGCACTAATTCAAGAAACCAAGAAAGTAGTCCATGTGGCCGAAACTAAGCAATAGATAGTCTCGATGAACATAGGCCAATTGCATCCACAATTCCACATGGATCTCCAATCTTTGAATCAAGAACTTTGTTTCTCAATTTTAGCAATTATGAAATCTTCATAATTCTAACTTCGTTTTATCTTTGAAACTTTGATTGCGATCAAATTTGGGAAACACAATCTCAATTAACGTAGATTAGCCATCCAAACCTTGAACCAATCTTAGAATAACAAGACTAAAACAAATAGGAAAATCAAACCCCAGGATCCACACCCAAACCAACTGCCCAAAACCCACTCCAGATCAGTAGGTCTGGCTGGTCTTGTCACTGGTCTGGTCGGACCCCATCAAAATTCCAGATTCTGACTCTGACCGAAAATCAAAACCAGAATCCTGACAACTGCGCGGTCGCCCAAGAAAAAACTGTGCGGTCGCCCAAACTTGTGCGGCCGCCCAAGGTTTTCTGTGCGGTCGCACAGTAGCATCAGAATGAATTTTAAAGTTCGAAAATTTGTCTCAAAATTGTTTTCCCCGATTATTAAAACTTTGATCCAATCAAAATTTAATAATCAAACAATTCAGAATCCAACATAATTTTTAGTGCGATTCAATAGTGCGATTAAAGTTGTAAAACAATAAACCAAATAAAATCATATAACACATAAACATCATATATCCAATATTCATATCATGTTAGGCATATAAACAATTTATATACACACAACATGATCTAGGTATTGAAAAAATCAACATGAACGGGGCTCTGATACCACTACTGGGTTTTGGAGTAACATGCGCAGCGGAAAATAGCATTTAAAATTTTAAGAAACCCAAAGCCCATAGATCCGTTCATATGATTAAATCAAATACTTGAAATATGAATACACGAAAAACTAACCCTTGATGACTTTGAATTTGGTCTTTTATCTTGGTGGATAAATTGAAGCTTTAATCAAGAACAAGTAAGAACACGAACTTTGAAGATGATGAGCTTCACCCTCTAGCGGTATCCACACCTTGAACAAATATCAAGAACACTTGATCTTGGTTGCTAGACCAAAATTGTGAAACACGTTTTCACAATTAATATGAACTATATGGAATATTATTTTGTGTATTATTTTTGTTCTTCAATCTAGGATGTTTTAGAACAAAATAAAACTCTCTCAAACTCTTTAGAGACTTGCACAAAAGCTAGGTTATGTTCTAGCCCAAATTTGGTTGTTTATATACAAGTTAGACCTATTCCAAATAGGAAACTTGTATCAAAACCCGTCTAAAATCCTTTTCCTAATTAAATCAGGAAATCTGTCCCGACACACTGTGTGGCCGCCCAAAATCAGGTGTGCGGTCGCCCAAAACATGTGCACCCGCCCAGCCTGGTTTGTGCGGTCACACAACAGGATCAGAGAGCCTTAATTTTCCAATATAGTTCTTTTAGTATTCGTTCCATTGTGTGTGACCCTCTAGGATTATACTAAGTTGGCAATGGGTTCTAACATAAATTCATAAGATATGATTAGGTTCTAGCAAATCGTCATACCTACCCAAATAGTACAACTAGATACAAGTTCGCATTCCTTTAGAATATACCACAATCCCTTTGTCCACGATCTCATTGAACACAAGTCATGGTCAAACGGTCAACTTGTTTTTGTTCAATACTTTCTCGATTCCGAATATGTTGATAATCCAAATGATATTAATCTAATCAATTCATTTGAGTCCGGCCGAACATTTTCATCAACATCATTCCTACGAGAGGCCTAAGCTTGATATCTCCGAAGAGGGACAAATCTATTTAGCTTATTATTCTTCCCTACATGAATCCGATTATGCCAATCATACCCTTTATAACTACCCGGTTAAGGCAGCGTTTAAATATGTCAAACATAATGTTCATCAAGTGGAAGACTATAATAACTTCATGTCTAAGGATTCAAATGACATAACTAATATGAGATATATGTACGACATAGACCATGACATAAATCTCATACAGCGGGTCATGTCCAGTACCTTGTTCCAAACAAGTACCCATAAATCTAACATGATCATCCCATGATCATTTAGCCTTTATACTAGTGCTTAACAAGTACTAGGGACGGAGATTATTATATGTAAACATGAATAACAATAATAATCAAAACATCTCTTTATTGATATGAAATAAATGATAACAATTACAACATTTATTAAACGTGCCTAGGGCACCACTACCAATAGCATCCTTCCTTGTTGATATATCCCTAGGTCTAAACCAGGGAAGTAATTCATACTACTCATCATGCGGAGGACTTTACGATTGCCGAGGGTCCAAGATCCGTTCCCCCCTTCTCTGTCAATGGCGTTGATTGAGACACCAGAGAGAGTAGAATCTGCTAAACCATGCTATATTTGGTGAACGGGTTCTCCATTTCTGTGGATAGTGACGTTTTCTGCCATGACGATCACTATTTTGTCTCCATTTCGGAACTTGACACATTGATGAAGAGTTGAAGGGACAGCGTTGGAACTGTGTATCGATGGTCGACCCAACAACAAATTGAATGAGGAAGGGACGTCGAGCACTTGAGTAGAAGGCCTTAGATCTGAACTCTTAATCCCCAGTATGCCCAGGATTCTGCCGGGCATTAGGTTGAGTGCAGAACCAACGTCAACCAAGACTCTTGAAATAGGTCTCCCCCTTGCTCTCACTTTGAGATAGATGGCTTCATTGTGATCGGACCCAAATGGTGGGAGGTCTATGTCGGCAAAAGTAATGACATTGCGTGAATACCCCTTTCCGATGAAGCGACGCATGGGAAGTATCTTGTGATTATTTTTATTTACAAAAGGAATATTCTTCAACGACATTAAAATTATGAGAGTCGCCACGCCGTTTTAATTAAAGCCAAAACATTGAAAAAAAACATTTTTAGTGGGTTCGGGGGTCAAATTACAACAAGAGAAGAATGTTGAACGTTATCACTCCTATTGCCCGAATTGATCGGTATTTATATCATGATGAATGTGTTAGTAGTGTGTTAGTGATTTAGACCGGATCCAAAGATTGCCTACGTTCCTCTCAATGTGAGAAGCTCAGGTCAGCGTAGTTCGCAGAGAATTAGAATAGGCAGAAGAATCGGGATCATGCATAATGAAGGGGGAATTACCTAAAGATTAGGGTTTAGAAGTAGTTCCTAGATCATCCTCGGGTTGATGAACCCTCGATCATCATCGGCTATGAAATAACATGTAATTATGAAGATCGCAACCCTAAATATAGCATAAATAAGGTTTTAATCTATGAACACGAAGAACATGCGAAGAACATATTATGAACATATGAATGAGCATGCAAAGAATATGAAGAAACTATGAATAAACATGTACGAACATGAATATAAAAGATCTACATTAAAAATAATGCAAGAACACGAAGAAAAAGTTAGAAAACTTACCTATGTTGGCAAGAAATAAACCTTGGATCTTCTTCAGTGTTTGAATGCTAATTAGAGAGCAAAATAGTGTTTAAGAACTCCAAAATTCATACTTTAGAACTCTCAAAATCGGACCCCCAAAACCAATGGAATGGAATGGTTTATATAGTAGGCTGATGGGAAGATCTGATGGTCAGGATCACCCAGAGCAAGGTTAGCCGCCTGGCCATGGTTGAAGCCGGTGACAATAGTGGCCGCGTGGCCAAGATCAATGCGGAGCAAGGTTGGCCGCATGGCCAAGGTTGCAGGCTGACTTGATTCTTAAGCTAGGGTTTCTGCATGGCTTTAAGGAAACCATTTACTACCTAATTTGATAGATTTTGTCATAAATGAGATATTTCTGGAATCCGGGACAAGTCTTTGCAAAGTTTCTAATTCCTATAAAGTCCTTGTATTTTTGGGAAAGTCCTAATAAACTCATTTTCAGGTCGGGTACTAACAGTAGCCCCTCGGCGACGCTTCTTGCAAGGCAATGTGGGGTCGACGATAAAAGAAGGATCCGTCTGAAACATGAGTTTCAAAACAGATGAAAGGTAAGGGAACGGCTGAACCTTGACAGGCGACCTACGTATCCGCGGGGGAATCAAGCCAAACGTAGTTTAAATCTGATGGGGAAATCGGGAATGATTTGTCCTCTTATGGGGAGCAACGTCTTCTACTGGGGAAAATGCACCTGCTGGGGATGAGAGATGACCGCGTCGGTCGGGTGACTAAACCTTTTCAGGTTTCCTACGTATCCTCCGAGGAATCAAGCCAAACATAGTTCAGAGCGATTAGGGAAAAGCGAGCCATCGGACTTCTACTAGGGATAATAAACCTACGGGCACTATCCTGTATGAAGAACGAACATTCGTTAGGAAATGAAGTTATTTGGGAAAAATAAAGACTACGTTGTCTAAATAATCCCAAGATGGAATGGTAAACGCAATCAGGATCGCCAGGGCTCCATCCGATTATGCTAACAAAACGCCGAGGCTTCTGCCAACCACGAGAGATCAAGGATACGTATGTCATAGAGGCGCCGAAGTCTCTACAATCATACGAATCCTAATAATAGGTACTGGATCTCTCGCAAACAGAAAACGCCGAGGCTTCTGCCAATTACGATTGATCAAGGATACATATGTCATAGAGGCGCCGAAGTCTCTATGATCTCGCTAACAGAAACGCCGAGGCTTCTGCCAATTACGATTGATCTAGGATGGTATGTCATAGAGGCGCCGAAGTCTCTACGATCATGCAAATCCTGTTAATAAATGCTGGATCTCTCGCAAACAGAAATGCCGAGGCTTCTGCCAATTACGATTGATCTAGGATGGTATGTCATAGAGGCGCCGAAGTCTCTAAAACCATACGAATCCTAAGCAAATATTCGGTGAAGAATGGAAATTTTAAGGGGCTTTCCGCATCCAAAGGTAACGAATATCAGTCAAAATTGTGCTAAGGGCATTTAAAATGAATTAAAAGGAAAGGATCAAGGGCAAAAAATGGAATTTTATCTGAAGGGACAAGGTTGGCCGCGTGGCCAAACTCACTGAATTGAAATAGCGGCCGCGTGGCCAAGAACGCTGAATGGTCAGATCCCCTTCACGCGGATCGCTGATCTGACGGCTGAGATTGCAAGGGCATAAGTGGCCGCGTGGCCAAGGTCGCCGTCGGGCTGACTCCTTGGTCACATCACCAGAAACCCTCCCTCTTCTCCTTCTTTTCTTCTTTCTTCTTCTTCCTTCCTCCATTGTTGACGAGTTAGAGAGAAAATTGAGTTTTTAGAGAGAGAAAGCTCAGATTTTGATAATTTTAAAGACTTCATTTCACATATTTCTCGAAGCTATGGCAGATTGGATTAATGAGGCGTTATTCAGGGATTTTCCGGGCCAAGGTGGGTATATGCTTCCACAACAAGAGCAACAAGGAGAGGGGCACGGTAATGCTCAAGGCGGAGGAAATGTAGGGGCTGACCCAGGAGCGGGCTTTGAAGCGGCGCCCTTGATTCCGCGGGGCGGTTTGAGACCACGAGCCGTGACTCGGAATTATCGCGATAATCTGCTGCGGTCTACGTTCGACCAAGATTACGATTTTTACATCGACTCTGAGCGTCATTGGTCGATGGGGCTTCCGGAGACGCGAGAGGTAAATTTTGAATTTTCATTCCTCTCCTTCTCGCACATTTGTATGTTTTATGCACATAATATGAAATGCTAGAATAATGGAATGCTAGAATTTAGATTGCTAGAATTGTAAATTGCTAGAATGGTAACATACCTGTGCTGTGTTTACCTGCAGAGGATCAAGGCTCGTGGGTCCACAGTGACTGTGGGCAAACTGTGGGCGTCCCTGCCGGAGGGACCGGGCGGTTTGCGTGCTCGGATCGAGAGCCCATTCTTTGACAGTGTCCGCATGGTCGGGGCTACCCTGAAGGTGGCAGCGGTGATAGAGGTGTGCCGGGAGTTCTGGTGGGATACCACCCATACCTTCCATTTCAGTTGGGGAGAGATTACCATCACGCCGACGGATTTTGCGGCCATCACAGGGTTGAGATTTACTGGTACCCCTTTGCCTTTTGATGAGAGCTTGGCGGAGCGGCGGGACTATAGACAGGCTCTGCTGGGAGTCGACACCGACCTAGGAGGAGGTGTCAAGGGTTATGGAGTGGAGGCCGGGAAGGTGAATCGCTTGGTGGAGGTGGCTATCGAGGCCTTTAGTAGGGGGAATATGATTTGGATTTCTTGGTCCGGCTGTTCTTATGGTACAACTTTTCAGAGATTTTGTTTCCCAGTGGGGCTACTGTCTGCCGGTACTCACTGCTAGGGGCTCTTATGGACTTGGACTTAGTCGGTAGGATTTCTTGGGGTGGAGCTGGTTTGGCTGAGATTTACCGGGCTTTGGACCATTGCTCGAGGGCTAGCTCGTCGGCCTTTGACGGGTTCCAGTTCGCCTTTGAGGTACGCTCTTGACTACCCTTCTTTTCACTTGTTGAGATTTCTGCTCCACGCTTTGGTCTGAAATGTCTCTCTCATTATATGCACAGGCTTGGGTGTATGAGGTCTTCGGTGTCGCCCCTTTTCAGTTGGTGATGAGTGCTAACAAGGTTGTTCCCATCATGTCGTACTGGTGCAAGGGCAACAGGGCTCCTCCCCGCCGAAACCGGGATAGGAAGACGGTGGATGCTGCTGATCTGAGGAGGGTGTTCGCGATGTCTGAGCCTGTTGGGGTTAGATTTTACCCATGGAGCCCGGCCAATGAGGCTTTGGTGGGTCCCTATGTAGTGGATTTGACCGCTTCTAGGGTTCTGCTTGTGGTTCTCACCGGGGAGGCCATGTATCTTGGAGATAGGGTGGTTCGTCAGCACAGGGCTGGTGCGTTACCGTGGGCTCCTTATGACCCTCCTCGGGATATGCTCCGTCCTGTGAGGTTGGCGACTTTCTTGGCTCCTACTTCGGCAGAGCATTACAGAGGGAGTGATGACTATGCCGGCTACGTGCGGACACGGCTGATCAGCCCTCAGGTTCGGGCTAGGATGTTATCGGGAGATGGATCGAGATCGGCCCGTTATGTAGGTAGGATTAGACCTTTGGTTGATATGCCTCTTCGCTCGAGTAGCGTGAGAGTGATGAGGGGCGGTCAGGAGGTGGAGCTTAGCTTGGAGCCGACTGATGCAGATCTCGTTGAGGAGACATTCATTCCTCCGCCCGACGCTGGGTACGGCTTTGTGCTTTATATTAGTCATGTTTGCACACACCTATTTCTTTCTGCATTGTAATCATTTGCCTTGGCTTCCCTTTCAGGTGACTCGGGAGGCATATATCCGTTCAGCTCGGCGGGAGAACGTGTTGATGCGCTTACTGAGGGAGGCGTACCATTCATGTACTTGTCAGAGGCACGACGTTGCATCACCCCAGCGTCGTGAGTGGTCTCCGAACGGTGCGGGATCTTCTCACCTTGGTGGTCGAGCGGTCCGGGGATGGAGTTCGGGTGCCGGTAGCTCTCGGGCTTTAGCGCGGCGTAGAGACACCGCGGAGGAAGATTCTGATTAGGCGGGGTCCATATTTATTTCCTACACTGTTAGCTAGTAGAGAGCAGAGGGATATGTATGTATAGAACCAATGTATAAAATGCATGTATGTATATCATGTTTCTAAAATGCAAATTTATTGTAGGAGCCTACTTGTACAAACTAGTTATTTTACAAATGTTCCTAATTTTATACAATGCATGAGCCACGGAAGGGGGCAGGTACGTAGTAGCATGGATCCGTCACAGAGTGGGAAGAAACAAACTGGATTTCTGCATGGAGCGATGTTGGCCGCATGGCCATGGCGAGGCCCAGAGCAATGTTGGCCGCCTGGCCATGGCAAGATCCGGAGCAATGTTGGCCGCGTGGCCTAGGACGAAGTTGGCCGCCTGGCCAAGGACAATATCGACCGCGGGGCCAAGGGCATATGTAGCCGCGTGGCCAAATCCTGCGCCGCCTCCGGTTTTCCTTTTCCTGGCAAGAATCGGGAGTTGTGTAGTATTTAATGGGAGTTTGTGTCCTATTCAACTTCGTAGCAACAGCTCTTTTGATCAATTTTGAGTTCCAATCATCCACTTGCTCTTCTTTTGTCATGGATCACAATGCAAGGCTTTCTAGACTTGAAAAAGGAGCTTTCATAACATCTTTGGAGAAGTGGGTTGCCAAGATATCCGGTCCTTGTCGTAGGAAATTTGAGAAGCGCTATGGGATCAAGTGTATTTGGTCATTCTTGCACATGAACTCCAACACTAACCTCTTGCAAGCTTGCGGAAGTTTTGGAATGACACTCTTCATGTTTTCAACTTTTCTTTTAATGAGATGGTACCCACTTATGAAGACATCAAGGCGCTTTGCGGTTGTGAAGGGAAGGGTACACTTGCGTTGCCCTTTGATCTTATTTCTTTGCATGACAAGTTGATAACGTTTGGTGTGCCTGCGGATGACATTGGCAAGTATGCCAGGGGTGGCTACGTCGACCTTTCTTGGATGCCAAGGCACTTCATGCATGCGGATGTGACCTCGGACCGTTCTTTGGACCATCTTGCCTTGTGCTTATTTGCTTCATTCTTTTCCCTTCCGAAGTCGGATGTGCTAGTGCGGGATGTTTGACTATGGTGAATGCGGCTCGTTCAGGACATGACATTGTACCGGCCATCCTTGGGGAGATCATTTGTGGGATTCCTCATCTTGGGGTTTATGGCGGGACGCCGTGCGGCAGTGATAGACTTTTGACCATGTGGTTGCAAGAAAGGCTCCGAGTAAACAAGCCAGCGGTTTCTTCGGCGGTGTCCCCATGGATGCATCGTATTAGAGGTATGGAGGAGAGGTTCGAGGGAATGACTCTCAAGGGTTGGAAGAGGTACTTGGAGGAGATGGTGACCGATGACATCAAGTGGGTGGTGCCCCATTGGTACATTAATTCCGTGAAGGAAAAGCAAGTGGGACTGTACATGATTAAAGTTCCGTCATTTTCTGGGACCACTTTCTACTACCCCGCTAGAGTACTCCATCAGTACGGTCTAGTACAAACCATCCCCGAGGGTTGGGATGAGGAGAGGACCCGTTTTCCTTTTGGCATACTTCATTTGGACGATAGCGCTTCGGTTCTCTTTTCTCAAATGTGGGGCGAGGCCGGTTTTTGCCATAGGACTCTCATCACACGCTCCAACAACACCTACCTATCACGAGAGTATTTGGATTGGTTTATGGAGAGACTTGGGCAAACGGAGCAGACTCTAAAGACCCTAAGGGGCACTATTTTGGCATCCTGTGCTCCTAGTTGTTCATTGAGGATGAAGGAGGCGATGGCTTATGAGAGAAAGAGGAGTCAGAGCATGGCTAATGGAGATGGAGCGGGGACTTCAAGGAAGAGAAAGGATGGAGAAACTCCTAGTGTCAAAGCAAAAGGGTTAGTGAATTTGAGAGGAGGTTTTGTGAGAACCCTAACAAGAAGAAGGTTCGCCGTGGTCAAAGCAAGAAGAAAGGGACCGAAGGCACGAGTGGCACTAAAGAGTAGTTCCGAGGATCCTTCCATAGTCGTTGAAAACACATTGATTTAATTTAGTTTACTTTTGTTTTAGTTTCAATTTCAGAATAGGTTATTCATTCAAAAAGTACGTCAAGCTTAGACTCATCAAATAAGTGTTAACATGCAATGACTATGGAAATAAAAGTTTTTTGCTTTCAGAAAATACAACTTCTATCTTTATTGCTTGACAAGATTTGGATGTTTATTTGTTTTTTAGACCGCACCTTTTGAAAGGCTGCCTACGTTCCCCTTTTACAGATAGGACTAAGGGGCTCAGGTCACCGTAGTTCACTCCAGTCGGACTAGAATGATTTCAGAGAAAGGGAAGATAGAAGGGGAATGCTCTAACTTTTGCCTAGACCGCCCTTGCGGGTTTTCAGTCTAGCGAGCTTTGTACGCACCCTTATTTTGCATAGACCGCCCTTTACAGGTTTTCAGTCTATCGGGCTTCTTTTTGCGTAGTAAACATTTTTTTTTTTTTTTTTGAGAGGGGGGTTGTGCTAGTCGTAGTAGCGTCTGAGCTTGCTGAGGTTGACTGGTTCCTTGAATGGGTTGCCATCCAAATCTGCCATTCTGACTGCTCCTCCGGAGAAGACCTTCTGTACTACAAACGGCCCTACCCAAGTGGGGGCCCATTTCCTGAGGGGGTTGAATTTGTTGGGCAAGCGTGCTTTGAGCACCAAGTCTCCTTCCTTTATGTCAACATGCTTGATCTTTTTATTGAAGGCTTTTATCGTTCTCCTTTGATAGGCCCGGATGTGTTCCATGGCCTTCAATCTGCGTTCGTCGAGCATTGCCAACTGATCATAGTGACTACGAAGCCATTCTACCTTATTCACTTGGTTCTCGATCAAGATCCTCAAAGATGGCACCTCCAACTCAATAGGGAGCACTGCCTCCATGCCGTATGTCAAAGCGTAAGGGGTCGCTCCAGTACGGTGCGGACTGACGTTTTGTACCCCCAAAGTGCTAATGGTAACTTCTCGGGCCAATCCCGTCCTTGCGAAGCCATCTTGCGAATTATCTGCTTATCGTCTTGTTGGCCGCCTCAAACGCGCCGTTAGTCTGTGGATAGTATGGGGAAGATTTCTTTCGTTCGATCTTGAATTCTACAAGCAAGCGAGCACACTCGGCTTCGAAATGACTGCCATTATCTGATATAATGAGGTTAGGAACCCCATACCGACACATAATGTTCTCTTTGATAATCTGCGCTACCTTCTTGGAATTCAGCACCTTGTAAGACTGAGCTTCGACCCACTTTGTGAAGTAGTCGACCGCGAAGAGGACGAATTCATGACCATTACTACCGGCCGGCGAGATCTTCCCAATAATGTCTATACCCCACGTGGCGAATGGCCAAGGCGTGGTGGAACTATACAATTCGTGTGGGGGATGTGGTTGAGGTTGGAGCATACTTGGCACTTGTGACACCGTCAACCCATTGAATACAGTCTGTCTCCATGGTAATCCAATAATAGCCCAGCCGAGTGATCTTCTGTCTAAGCATCCTTGCATTCATGTGGGGTCCGCACAACCCGTTGTGTACTTCTTCCATTTTTCCTTCAGCTTTCTTGTTGTCGACACATAAGAGCAACAGACCGTCGTAATGCCTCTTGTACAAAGTATCGTCTAACAGCACAAACTGCCCCGCCAATCTTTGAGTGCTTGCAGACTCTTGGCCTTCACATCTCCGTCAAAGGACATCTCTCCGTGCTTAAGGAACTTGTAGATTTGGGCATACCATTGATCTCCGTTTACCTCTGCATCGATCTGGATTTCACAGCAATAGGTGGGGTTCTCCCTTCGTCCAACCCTGAATGGTTTCACGGACCTTCCTTCTGGAATTTCAACTAAGGAGGCCAATGTAGCTAGAGCATCCGCAAACCTATTTCTGTCTCACGGCAGGAAATGGAAGGTAACTTCTTTGAACTGTGCTATCAACTCATCCATGTAACCTTGGTACTGCTGGCAGGCAAGGATCAATAGTTTTCCATTTCTTCGCCGTTTGGTTAATAATCAAAGCAGAGTCTCCATACACTTCTAACTCTTTCACGTTGCGTTCTAGGGCGGCCTCCAATCCGGCTATACACGCCTCATACTCGGCGGCGTTGTTGGTTGCTGAAAAGTTTAGCTTGATGGCTATGGAGTGTGCTCATCTTTGGGATCAATAAGTAGGAGTCCGACTCCATTCCCTCATTTGTTTGCAGCTCCGTCAAAGAATAATTGCCACCTTTCTGCGACCTCAATTGCAAAAATGTCATCATCCGGGAACTCGGGGTCGGGTCTTCTTGTCTCAGTGCTCGGAGCGTCTGCGAGCTGATCGGCCATTGCCCTCCCCTTGATTGCCTTCCTCGGTACATAAGTAATGTCGAACTCTCCCAAGAATACTGACCATTTAGCGAGTTTCATAGAAAGGGATGGTTTATCGAACAGGTACTTGATAGGATCCATTTTCGAGACTAGTAAGTCGGATGGGATACCATGTAGTGCTTGAGCTTCGTCTCCACCCATACTAGGCCTACGCAGGTCTTTTCGAGCGCGGAGTAATTGAGCTCGCTACCTTGTAACTTTCGACTGACAAAGTACACTGCATTCTCAATCCGGGAATCTTTGGCTTCTTGCGCTAACATGGCTCCGACGGCGGTATCTGTCATAGTTAAGTATAGTAGCAACGGCTTCTCCTTATGCGGCGGGCGCAGGATTGGGGTATTCACCAATATTGTTTGATCCTTTCGAAGGCTATCTGGCAGTCATGATCCACTCCACACTGGCTGTTTTCTTCATTAACTTGAAAATTGGTTCGCAGATGGTGGTCAGCTGATTGATAAACCGACTGATGTACTGCAGGCGTCCCATGAATCCTTTTATCTCCGTCTCGGTACGGGGTGGCTTCATCTCCAGGATGGCTTGAATCTTCCTTGGGTCGGCTTCGATCCCATTCTCGGTGACCATGTAACCTAATACTTTCCCTCTACGAACTCCAAAGGTGCATTTCTCCGGGTTCAAACGCATGGCGTGCTCTCTCAACCTGTTGAAGAATTTTCTGAGATCTATCAAGTGTTGGTCCCCAGACCCTTTTGAATGTATAATCATGTCATCCACGTACACCTCAATCTCCTTGTGGATCATATCGTGGAATAAAGTCGTTACTGCCCGTTGGTAGGTAGCCCCAGCGTTCCTCAGCCCAAATGGCATGACAGTATAGCAAAAAGTCCCCCATGGGGTGGTGAAAGCTGTTTTTTCTTGGTCCTCCTCGTCCATCTTGATTTGGTTATAGCCGGCAAACCCATCCACAAACGACTTGGCTCATAGTGGGCGGTCGCATCCACCAACATGTCGATATTTGGCAAGGGGAAGTCATCCTTTGGCGTAGCTTTGTTGAGATCCCGAAAATCCACACATACTCTGACTTTACCGTTGGATTTCTTGACAGTCACCAGATTTGATAACCAAGTTGGATACTCGATCACCCTGATGAAACCCACACGGAGTAGCTTCTCAATCTCTTCCTTCACTTGCAAAGACCATTCCGGCTTAATGCGGCGCAGCTTCTGCTTGACTGGCTTAGCGTCTGGTGCTGTCGGGATTCTGTGCTCTACGATCGAGTTGTCGAGCCCCGGCATGTCCTTATAAGACCATGCAAACACATCCACATATTCTTTGAGTAGCTCAATCAGTGCTTCCCTTTCGGCTCCGCTGAAGAAACTCCCAATCTGCGTTTCCTTAGGCTCAGCTTCGGTTCCCAAATTCACGCATGTTAACACCTCATCGGCAGCTTGGGCTCGAGATTCTTTTTGATTAATAACCTGTTCTGAGATTTCTTTAATGTATTCATCATTTATGTGTCTGTGTCTGCTGCCTCTTCTAATGAATCATTATTAACTAAGTGTATATCATTAGTTTGATTATTAGCCAATTTATCAGTTAAAAGAGTGACTATGGAGGGATACTCGGAAAGGTCGAGGGTTTCATTCATGGCAAAAGGGAAAATAGCGTTTGCAACAAGATCATAGTCTTCAGACGTAAGGTCGTCAGACTTAGAGGAAGACTCAAATTCAAAATGTAAAACACTAGACTCTGGGGACGGGGATTTTGGGTGAGTGACAGGAGATGCTGCAGGAGTGGCGACAGGAGAAGGAGTAAGCCCCAGTGTTCCCATCATAAATTCCAGAGTAGCTATAGGTCCCCCAATGATGCACCAATTCTTGAGCTTGTCCCCCATGGGTACCACCAATGTCCTTGGGTCCACCTTATCTTCAGAATCGTCCCCGATGACGGCAACCATGTCTTCGTGCAGCCCCAGATTACCCAGATGTTGAAGCAGATATTGGCCGTCCCACGTCTCAGTCAAACTTGGAGTTTCTGCGGCTTCTATTGCTGGCTTGTCAAGGGTTGCGGCTTCAAGTTGATCTGCCAAGTCATCTGCAACCTTGGTGGAGTACTCATGCCTGATGGTTCTAACTCTGCCCGTGGCTTTGTCATATTCCATGTAAGTCAGCTTCATGTTGGACCGGTCGAATTCCACATCTCTGAAAATCTCGAACCCTTTCTGCAATTTCCCGGTGTGGTCAATCCATGGCTCGGCGAACTCAAAACACGAAAACTCCTCGCCTTCCCTGACAAAGTAGCTATTCAGGGACAGGCGATATGGCCGCATTTCAGGCTTTTTGTAGGGAAGCTTCATCTTTTAAGCAATTCTATCCTTTGTTGCTCCATCTTGTCTTCAGAGTAAGGGTGTATCCTAGACCGAACAACCCTCGATGATTAACCTCTTCAACCAATTCTGTGGGGCCTTGCAAGTTCTTACCTAGCCCCAGCCCCGGTATAAAACCATGTTACGCAGTATCTTGACAACAGGTGCCACTTTGTCCGTTGTTTTGGTGAGGTCGATGGTGCAGATCTGTGCTTGAGCGACTATTTCGAAGCCATTGAAGAGTCGGCTCTCTTCCCCATGCTGAATCTGTAAGACAGGAACGCCCTTGGTGTCCGTCCCTTGGGCAGTTACGAGATCACTGTAGATGATGGTCACTTCATTACCAGATTGAAACTTCACACACTGGTGTAGGGAAGATGGGACAGCGCCCGACTGATGTAACCATGGCCAGCCGAGGAGGAGTGAGAAGGTTGCGGGGATGTCTATGACGTGGAAATCGGTTGGCAGGATCTTTGTTCCGATGGTAATGGGCAAGGTGACTTCGCCTATCACGGCGCGGCATGTAGAGTCATAAGCTTTGATGGTTTGCTTGGATGGGCGTAAATCAACACCATGAATGCCAACCACATCCATCATCCTTGAAGGCAGGATATTAATTGCAGAACCATTATCAATGAATACACGGGGATTTTCTTGCCATTTACCTCGACAGTGATGTATAAAGGCTCATTATGATCAACTTCGAACGCTGGCTTGTCTAGCTCCGAGAAAGTGATGATGTTTCCGTAGTGGATATTACCAATCATGTGGGTGACGTCCTTCGGGTAATAGTGGATGGTACCATGGTGTGGCGAGGTTTTGCTCGAGCATGAGGCGATGGGCTAGGGAGGAGGTGAGTAGGGACCATAGTGAAATATGGGCTTGGGTTTGTTTGAGTTGAGTGAGGATAGGGTCTTCTTTGTCTAGGTCGGTTTGCTCGGGTTCCTTCCCAAAGATTTTCTTTGCACCCTTCGGGTCGGATTGGTACACTTGACCGGATCTTGTAAGGAGACAAACTTCTGCACGTAGCTCCTCCAAAGACAATGGCGAGTCATGACAAGGGGGCGAAACTTCGGTCTTTTCGGCCTCCTCGAAGATTTCGGCCCAAGAAAGAGGTTGAGAGGGCTTGGGCTCTCTTCCTCTAGAGATTCGACTTCACTCACTAGTTCTTCTAAAGACAACAAGTAGCAAGAAGATTCTTTATTATTAGTCATTGAATACAACCCATCTCATCACAGTCCGCCACAACAGGCTTGGCCGGATCAGTGATCTCACTAAGTTCTACCATGAGTACATTGCTAGCTACATAATCTCTAGGGTCTTCGACTACTCCCTTGTGGATGAGCTCTTGCACGGCTTTCTTGAGTTCAAAACATTCTTCGGTAGTGTGACCGGTGCACTTGTGGTAGTGGCAAAACTTTGACAAATCGCAACCAAGCCGGGAGATGTTCCTTCTAATGGTTCGAGTATTTCTAACGTCACTAATGCCATGAAGATATCCACCATCGTGAGCCCTATCTTGTTGAAGGCATCCATGAGCTCGAGGATACTAATCTCGCATGTTTGCACCATATTCACCCCACCCCATTGTTAGGAAGAGGTTATTCACCACATTAGGACCCTTCGGCTTCTCAATCTTCTTGTCATTGATCAACCCTTGTACTACGCGCTTCAATTGAATACAACCATCCGTTGTGTGCCCGATGTGCTTGTGATACTTGCAGAACTTGGAGGCGTCCAAATCAATTCTTGGGTAGGCGGGCTGGTAATTCTCCAAAGGCTTGATAAGACCTCTCTTGACTAACACGTCAAAGACTTTCCCCATGGGCATTCCAAAATCGTCAAAGTGCTCCCTCTCTCTTTGCGGCGGAGCCATTCCTTGTTACGGCTTGGACATCTAACGGGACCTCTTTCTGGACCATATTCACTTGGCCGACGGCCTCCTTTCCACCCCTAGGAGGCGCAGGCGCAGTAGGAGCCTTGTAGCGGAAGGAGTTGTTGTTGTTGGTCTTTGGACTTTCCTTTGGCGGCACAATCCCAGTGAACCCTGCTTCGTACCTTACTCCGGCGTCAACCATTTCCCGCAAATCAGGGAAGTAACCATTACCTATAGCTGCTTTCATCTCCGGTAGCAAGCATTTGTAGAAAATCTGTTTCTGTTCCTTCGCCTTTGGTGGGTATTGGACCTCACACAACCGATGGTTTCCACCTCTTGTAAAAATCATAAATAGCCTCACCGGGCTTTTGCATAGTGTTCTCAAGATCCGTTCGATTCACATGCCAATCCAAGTTAGCTTGATATTTCTCACAGAAAATGGCGCTGATTTGATCCCACGTTTGCCTCTCGCTTGGTTCTAGCCCCAAGAACCAACGCAGAGCTATACCATCCAAAGTACTATGAAATACGCGAGCCATTTGTTCGTTGGTGCAGTCACAAGCCCTCATGGCCAACACATAACTATCCAAATGAGTCTTAGGACACGAGTCACCATGAAACATTGCCACTTTAGGCATCTTGAAATCCTTGGGGAGAGCCCCCACTTGGCTAGGGTTGATTGTCTTGTAGTCGTGCACTTTGCTTATCCACGGTCTCGATCAACTTTCGCATTTGCTCTTGCATGGCCATAACCACAGGGTGATTGGAGATGTCGGGGATAGTTTCTGACAGAATGACGGGAGGAGTAGTGGAAGCAGTAGCAGCGGCCATCCCAATACTCAGAGGCAACGAGGGTGCGGGTAGTTTGCTAGCGGAGAGGTAGCCACCAAGCAGTTCAGGGGAAGGTTCATAGACAGCCTTGTTCTTGCTCATGGTAGTGAAACCTTGTTGGGTGTAGAGAGAAGGAGGTGGAACATTGCGGTAGCTTGGGAATGGGAAGGCAGTAGCATTGGTGTTGGGGGGACAGTTGGTATTGACCTCTTCATCCTCGACATAAATGAAATTCTCCCCATCGGGCACCAGTTTAGTCCCCTTTTGTTGAATGTGACCCTTCAACTGTTGGTTTTGGTCTTCCAACATCTTGTTGCTTTCCTCGAGATTCTTGATCTTGGCTTCGAGACCGGCGAGGAAGTTCTGGAGGCTTGGGGGAATACCATTGAGAGTGGTCTCGATGTTGAGCTCGGCGGCACTAGCAGGAGGAGCAGAGGCTGAAGCTGAAGCGGGAGTCGACATTGCTGATGATGAGACTGAGAACGTGGACGGAGTAGAAGCTTCACGTTGTAGTCGACCACTCGAACGGATCCAAACTTGCTTTGCTGAAAGGTTGAAGGGTAATGAAGCTTTAGGATAGGGGGAAGGCTCATGCAAAATATATTTTAATTTACAAAAACATACATTATTTACATCCTAATTGGTTGGAAGGGGTACCCCTTTTTCGCAACTAGTTAGAAGACTACGATCAGTGGAGGCCATCATTACGTCTATAGACCCCTCGTTTTTCACCTGTATTGCACACCCCCAAACGGACAATTTGGGCGAGGGTCCTATAGGGCAAGCGGCTTCCACCAACCATCGGATCCTACGACTAACCCTTCCTTAAAGGCATTTAACGTGACGTCTATGTTACATCCTACGCAAGTTAATGATGAGCGGAGATCTTAACAACAAACACTCATCTCACCATGGCACGTCCCTTGTAGGGAAATCACTTTTTTGTGCACTTTCTCTCAAAGATCTCGATTCATCATTGACTTGGGGATGACTCGACATAGACAGCACGTTAATTGACTATTAAGAAAAAGCTAGCCAAACCAACCGGTCAAACCTAGGTGTGTTACCTATACTAGTGTGGGTTGACACGGTTAGGTAAAAGGTTCCCACCGTATACGGTGAGTGGAATAGACGAGTGACTCGAAAAGAGTGCGGCAGTAGCACACAAATTCCTGCACATCGAATACTCCGGGTAATGGGGACCTGTGCAGTGCTGACACGGACTGTGGTAGTGTGTGGCAAGAAACTAATTCTTTTTAAGGAGAAAAGAGAGAAGTTTTTTGTTAGGATGATGCAATGCAATGCATGAGAGAGGGAGAGAGAGCCATGTACAGGGAGCATAGCAGAGTTTTGTTTGACCCTAATACTAAAGCGAAGATAACAAGGGTACAAGGATACAAGGTATATACAAAGTACAAGTATCACCAAGTACAAGTATTAACATTGCGGGGTGCACGGGTGCATGTGTAAACATGGCAAGTATGTGAGGTGCATGTGAAAACATGGCAAGTGTGGCATGTGCAAACATGGCAGGTGTGTGCATGTGAACATGGCAGGTGTGCATGTGTAAACATGGCAGGTGTGTGCATGTGAAAAAAATTTTAAACCATGGTAAACATGGCAGTGTGTGCATGTGTAAACATGGCAAGTGTGTGCATGTGTAAAACATGGTAAGCATCATGATCGACGAAAGTTAGACCCACTAAGTTTGAAAAAGTTTCAAAGCAGTCCCCAGCAGAGTCGCCACTGTGAATACCCCTTTCCGATGAAGCGACGCATGGGAAGTATCTTGTGATTATTTTTATTTACAAAAGGAATATTCTTAACGACATTAAAATTATGAGAGTCGCCACGCCGTTTTAATTAAAGCCAAAACATTGAAAAAAGCATTTTTAGTGGGTTCGGGGTCAAATTACAACAAGAGAAGAATATTGAACGTTATCACTCCTATTGCCCGAATTGATCGGTCTTTCTATCATGATGAATGTGTTAGTAGTGTGTTAGTGATTTAGACCGGATCCAAAGATTGCCTACGTTCCTCTCAATGTGAGAAGCTCAGGTCAGCGTAGTTCGCAGAGAATTAGAATAGGCAGAAGAATCGGGATCATGCATAATGAAGGGGAATTACCTAAAGATTAGGGTTTAGAAGTAGTTCCTAGATCATCCTCGGGTTGATGAACCCTCGATCATCATCGGCTATGAAATAACATGTAATTATGAAGATCGCAACCCTAAATATAGCATAATAAGGTTTTAATCTATGAACACGAAGAACATGCGAAGAACATATATGAACATATGAATGAGCATGCAAAGAATATGAAGAAACTATGAATAAACATGTACGAACATGAATATAAAAGATCTACATTAAAATAATGCAAGAACACGAAGAAAAAGTTAGAAAACTTACCTATGTTGGCAAGAAATAAACCTTGGATCTTCTTGAGTGTTTGAATGCTAATTAGAGAGCAAAATAGTGTTTAGAACTCCAAAATTCGTACTTTAGAACTCTCAAAATCGGACCCCCAAACCAATGGAATGGAATGGTTTATATAGTAGGCTGATGGAAGATCTGATGGTCAGATCACCCAGAGCAAGGTTGCCGCCTGGCCATGGTTGAATCCGGTGACAATAGTGGCCGCGTGGCCAAGATCAACGCGGAGCAAGGTTGGCCGCGTGGCCAAGTTGCAGGCTGACTTGATTCTTAAGCTAGGGTTTCTGCATGGCTTTAAGGAAACCATTTACTACCTAATTTGATAGATTTTGTCATAAATGAGATATTTTGGGAATCCGGGACAAGTCTTTGCAAGTTTCTAATTCCTATAAAGTCCTTGTATTTTTGGGAAAGTCCTAATAAACTCATTTTCAGGTCGGGTACTAACACATTGCCA